>JAPDVR010000008.1:5125608-5515608 GCA_026230005.1 Gila orcuttii | reverse complement strand
GATAATTGAACCCATGACCTTGGCGTTGCAAGCACCATGTTGTACTGTTTTTACAAATTATGTTATCAGCATCATGTTATGCTAAAAATGAAATGTTGCAAAGGTTCAATCTTGAGCTTTAGTGAAGCAAGAAAATCTGTCAGAATCTTAAATATTTCACAAGGACACTTTTCTGTGTATAAACTAACCACTTAATCAACCACTATATTAGCTCATCACATCTTGGAATTACGGGTAATGTTGTTGGAAATCACTCTTACCATGATATAATGTCTATGCATCTCTGTTTTCTCACTCGCCAACTTCTCACATTCCAGCTTTAGACTGAAAGACAGAAAACGACTCAGTTCAAAGTCATGTGACACGTCCTCGTACAGCTCTCATTGGTCAGTTAAGGACACCACAATATCAGCATGAAATAGAACAACCTCTACATAAAATATTTGTTTTTCAACGATATACTTATATTTTATTCTTAAAGCTGATCACGTTTTGTAATGTACATTGATGTTTACTATTCTAAAGAAAGACTTTCAGTAGCTTTTGTAATTGCTCCTAATGAGACTATCTGGATTAGGATAACTGGATAGCTGGCTAATAGTCTGTATAAGCTAATACAGGCGTTTTTAGTCGTCGAGTGATTTTAGAGCGTTACAGTTTGATAATCTCATTAGCTTTGCACAGGTGATCCCAACTGCAGTTCAGACAGGAAGTAGATCATCCATACAGATCGAAATCACAACATAACTGAATCAAATGTTGATGGAATTATAGAAAATGAAGTAAACATCAAGGAAACATGGGGAGCTTTATGATATTGCTTTGTTTTTAGGCTTCAGTTGAGTTCACATTTGGAGGGTTAGTGTGAATATTGTGATAAATCCTCTGTTGTTTACCTGTGATACTGGGCCTGGAACAGCTGAAACTCCTCTTTTATGTGGTCGAGTGTTTCCAGCACTGTGAATTTCATGCCGGCGTGGCCTGACACCAGCTGAGCCTGGAAACACATGAACCGTGTGAGACCAAAACAGACTATTAATTACTATTTCTACATTGTAATGGGATTACCTTGCTAATTACTCTGTATAGATTAATCATGTTAGGTAATCTCAGGAGAAAAATACCAGGATAGATGACAAATTTTACTTTCAATTCTGTTTATTTACCATACATGATACATACACACATGCCCAGCCAAAAAAAAACCTTCTTCTAACCCTAAATGTTGGGAGTGTGTAGCTTTTCACTTCTTAAACACCCATGTAGGAAGACACATCATGGCCATATTCCAGGATGACAATGTTAAGGATTCATCAGGATGAAACTGTGAAAGAATGGTTGGGAGGAGCATGAAGAATAATTTTCACACATGAATTGATCCTCTGAGTCCAGAGCTTAAATTCATTGAAAGTCTTTGGGATGTGCTGGAGGAGACTTTACAGAGTGCTGGACTCTTGCATTGGCAATACAAGATCTTGAGCAAACATTGATGCACCTCTTGATGGAAATGAATGTTGTGAAGTTATTTCTATCAAGATCTTGTATTGACAATGCAAGAGTCCAGCACTCTGTAAAGTCTCCTCCAGCACTTCCCAAAGACTTTCAATGAAAGTTGTTAAAGGTTTCACACTCCATCAATTAGGGTCAGAAGAACTATTGCCAAACATATGCCATAAGCATAATAATTACTGCAATAATTATCAAATCATAGACTACTAAAGTCCCCTGTGGTGAAAATTAATGTGGTGTTTTTAATACGCTTTAAGACAAACCATGTGCAAATTCATAAGTCAACACCATTGCTGGGTAGGAAAATGGTTCATGTAACACTAGCAACACATTATTAGCTGTTTGATAACATAGTAAAGCCAAAGACTCATTTTTTTTTAAGACTAAAAAGCCCCCCCAACACATATCAGTTAGCATATTAGCATTGAATCATGGCCAGAATGATTAATGAATAGTACAGCCTTAAATGACAATTCCGGCCAAAAATGAACCTAGAGGTAAATAACACATGGGTACCGAGTCGACCGTTCTCTGGGATGCGTTTTCATGATAATAAAATGTACACAGTTTTATCTTTATTTTTAGCTTGACCACAGATGAGCTTATAACACTAGTATATAGGGCATAGAATAAGTAAAAATAGCTATAATACCACTAACAAGGCTCAAAATAGCCCCACACTAACACGCTAGCATAATGAGGGTCTCTACCTGCAAACCGAAGCACTGAGAACTTTATAAGTGTACAGACAGTTTAATAAGAAGATACTTTATAAAGACAGTACACTTCGCGTATACAAGCAGGAGCCATCTTTGGAAAACAGTCTCGTGCTGGTCGATAGTCACAGTTCAACTCACTAAGCACGGCGTTCGTGGTTTGACTTGTATACGCGAAGTGTACTGTCTTTATAAAGTATCTTCTTATTAAACTGTCTGTACACTTGCAAAGTTGTCAGTGCTTCGGTTTGCAGGTAGGGACCCTCGTTTATGCTAGCGTGTTAGTGTGGGGCTATTTTGAGCCTTGTTAGTGGTATTAACTAGCGATTTTTATTTTAACTTATTCTATGCCCTATATACTAGCGTTATAAGCTAATCTTATTAAAACTAAAATTAAAGCTAAAACTGGGTACATTCAATTATCATGAAAACGCATCCCAGAGAACGGTCGACTCAGTACCCATGTGTTATTTAGCCCTAGGTTCATTTTTGGCCGGAACTGTCCTTTAACAGGAAATGAGCAATTATATGTTATGTCATTGTCACACTTCACAAATAGTTCACAGAGTGAGTGTGCATGTGTGTTAACTAGGGATGGACAGATAGACGCACGCGTTGGATGTGTGCGCACACAAAACTTCTCACACTGAGAGTAGAAGTGAGATCTCTTTCGCATCCTCTTGCGCGGGATTATATTTAAATTCACAAGGCTTAAAAAAAACATGCAAAGGATCAACTTTTGTGGAGATGCAGCACTGGCCTGACAGCTCCGTCGACTGTCCCGAGTGTCGTTCACGCTGGCCTAGGGTTGCCAACTTCAGAAAAGAAAAATACGGGACAATCGTGGTTCTTTACAGGAAAATAAGGGACACTCAAAATATTTGTACTGCATCACACAGTATGTGTGATTTCAGGTTCGTATGTGTTTAAAAGGTTCTCAGACAAACACATTTGTCTGTTTGTATGACCTTAACTAATTTTAAGGTCATACAAACAAAAGTCACATTACACACAAACCATAGTTCAAAATAGCATTTATCTGAAAAAGAAAGCTTTTGAAACCTTATACACTTCACTTGAAAGAAATTAAAGAAAGTAACAGCCTACTTTTATTCAGCAAGCACGCATCAAATTAATAAAAATGACAGTAAAGACATTTATAATGTTACAAAAGCGGTTTTATTTCAGATAGCCTAAATCTCCTTTGAACTTTCTATTCACAAAGAATCCTGATTTTTTTTTTTTTAAACATTGATAATAATCAGAAATGTTTCTTGAGCAGCAAATCACATCAGCATATTATTCCCTCAGGAAGATTTCATGTTTTCTTGCGTGGCTGGATGTTGGACTCATAAACAATTATCAAATAAACAAATAAATTAGGCCCAATATACGGGACGTCCCGGCTCATACGGGACAGTTGGCAACCCTGCGCTGGCCCTGGCCAGGCCGTATTGTCAAGCCCAGCTGTATTTTGTACAGATTTCATTTTGTTTTAGCAAGTATTTAATTATTTTACCCAGATAAAAACGTTGGATTATTCAACTTAGTGCCTTCACGCAATTATTTTAAAAACCATTGGTTTGTTTAATTGGCCTTTTTCATGCTATAGTTGATGGTTTAAAAACTGATCAAAACTGGCAGATAAGTTTCCCACACATCTGTGCATCTCTAGTGTTAACCAAAAGAAAGAAGGTGCAATGAACATGTGAACATGCAATTAACAGGAAGAAGAGAGAGCAGGCCCTTAAACTACAGAAAAAAAAAACCCTAATCTGGTTATATTAATGCATTACAACCAACAGTTCATGACTAAACCATCAGAACTGACACAACCCAACCACAGAGCTGTGACCCAGACAATACAGTTTAACCGCTTACACTTAATCTAAACTAACATTGCAGTATTGCTTATTATGCTTTAGTTACATTCTGATAACTCACTCTAATACTGTATTAAATACGGTGATGCCATTAAGAGTTTAAAACGAGAAGAAAATGATTGTGGGGAAAGCGTGCAGCTTGTGTCTATGCCTGAATCAATCCTAGCCAGAATTCATCATGTGCAATGATGAACTTAAACATTAAAAATACCTTAAGGGGAAGTGGGAATACACAACCAAATCCTCTGATACACACACACACACACACACACACACACACACACACACACACAAACCATACAAAGGGGGCTTCACTGAATGGGTAAAGAGATAATTTACTGTCCTGCCACTGACAATAAACACTTTATTTAGTCAACTTTATTAAAAACACGAGACTGACTGCAGGCACATATTCAATATTGACCTTGATATGACCCCTGATAGAAGCCAGACCGTCAACTAACAGCACTTCTTATAAACTATAAAAACTTGTTTGTGAGACCACACCAACAAATGATTCTGTATGGACTTGCACTATGTTTTTTGCATTAAAATAAAAAAATAAAAAAGACAGCCAACAAATAATGTTGTATCAAGTTGTACAGCATTATACCTTTTACAGTAAAATAAAATACAATAAATAAATTCTGTTAGATAATGCCAACAAATGATTCTGCATGGAATTGTACTTTGCTTTTTGCATTAAAATAAAATAATAAAACAAAAAAGCATTTTGTCAGTTCGATAATGCCAACAGATGATTCAGCATGGAAATGTACTTTTCTTTTTGCATTAAAAAAACAAAAAACATTTTGTCTGTTAGACAAACACCCAAAAATTATGCTGTATGGAATTGTACTATACTTTTTGCCTTAAAATAATTCAATAAATATAATATTTTGTCTGTAAGATATGCCAACAAATTATTCTGGAATAGTACTTTGTATTTTGCATTAAAATAAAACTAAATAAAAAATTGTTAGACAAACACCAACAAATTATGCTGTGTTTAACTGTACTATGCTTTTTGTATTAAAATAAATAAACAATAAAATAAATACATTTTGTCTGTTAAAAAAACACCAACAAATTATGCTGTATGGAATTGTACTATGCTTTTTGCATTAAAATAAAATAAAACCTAAAATAAAATAAAACTTTGTTTGTTAGATAATGGAAGCAAATTATTCTGTATTCTTGCACTATACCGTTTGCATTCAAATAAAATATATTTTTGTCTGTTAGCAGGCACATCTATATATTTAGTGCATGCTGGGATACGGTGAAGAGCAGATATATCAATAGAACTCAGAGGCTTTGCTCAGGAAACAAGAGAGGGTGTTGTACAGAGAGCCGAGGCGAGTACAGCGTGACAGAGCCATGAATTGTCACACAGACTGTTCCTCTCACACCAGCCCTGAAAGAACGCAGTCATCTATCTCACACTGTTTACTGTGCAGGGCACTTTCAGACCAGAGATAGACACGGAGAGGGGGTCACAGAGCCGTGAATAACCGTAGGCTGCTAAAATATTCAGCACATGTGGCACAAATACAAGAGCAGTAACAGCCGTGTGTGTGCAAAAGACACATGAACCTGCTGTGTTCCCAATCCATGCTTCCTGTGCCGATCGCTGCTATTGGCAAAAACAGAAGAGTTCGGGACGGAAAAAACAAGCACATCTGTTGGGAGTGATCGTCTCATTCCAGAAGACTGCACATCCGTACTGTACATCAGCTCTGATGAGCAGCTTGTTAAAGCCTCGATACACAATACTGCTCTGATGAGAACTGACACCAACACACGCATGCAGACAATGACTTTATTAGGGATGTTCATTTTACGTCCCAATTTGGTGCCATTAATTATCAAAAAAAAAAAAAATAGCAATAAAAAGTAATCCAAAATGAATGCACATTTATGCAATACATCAGGAATTTTCTGACCATCTGTGAAATTCAAGGTTGAAGTATTAGCTAAATGCACAGTGCATTTTTGCATGTTCTGCAGTCAGTGCCACTACAGCTGCTACTACATGCAACATGATCCACATTTACAGAGAGCAGACGCACAGAATGAGTTCAAAGTTGAACTTTTTAAGTTGAGACAATTCTTGAAAACAGTGTTGATGGTGCAAGAAAAAAAAACTGTTAGGTTTGACCTAAATGATCTCAATAGTGAAAAAATATTCCATTGTAGGTCAATGATGTTTCGAATGATCACTATTTGTGGGCTTTCCCAAGCAAATATGGATATATGTTATTAGTGTTGTTAGCAACTCACTCACTGAGATCTACACATGCAGAAACTCCATCTACGATAGACAAAGCTGTCTACACTTCACACTGAATCTCTTAAGCCTGTTTACATCTGGTATTAAGATGCATTTCAGTCGATTGGATCACAAGTAGATGAGGGAGACACATTCCCGTTTACACCTGGTGTTTTAATCCGTCTCTTCTATCCACTTTCAACCACTTCTGTCCTGATTTCTTCAAGGGGAGGGTCTATGGACGGGTAAATGTGTGGGTTTTTTCATATCTTTCGATCTAATGGACAAAATAAGCTCACGCAATTTACATATGAATGTGCCTGAAAATGATGGAAAAACACACGGAGAGCATCAGCTTTAGTTTCTGCTCTGACAGCCGCAAGACCAGCCGAACTCTGTGTGTGTGTGTGTGTGTGTGTTAGAAATCAGGAATGGAAAGAGAACACTGTGCTTGATACGTTTTTTGTCTTCAAACCAAACTTGGGTCTCCAGCCGAACAAAGTTTAAACCCTGTCTGGCTAGAGCACTTCCTATCATCTTTATGCATTAGTTCAGTAGACGGTGAGTAGACGGTCTTTTGCGGCTGTTCGAACATATTCGACCACATGAGCGTTTACACTACGAAAGCAATCCGGTCAAATGTGTTTTCAATTACCTCTGGAAGTGGTTGAAAGTGAACAAGCTCAAAACATTTTAGACCCCGTTTACACCTGTATTTAGTGTAGTCCACTTGTGATCCGATCGACCGAAACGCATCTTAATACCAGGGCCTTACTTACATCGTTTTTACACTTTGTTGGTATAAACTTAAAGGATTCTTGAGAGAGCAGAACTCTAAAGCGCGCTGTGAACTAAAACTGGTGTTTTGAGCGCAGACGAGCAGATTCTGACTAACTCAAACACTCTGATTGGACATTGCATTTACGAGTTCAACAGATACTTCTGTGATTGGCTACAATGACCAACGCTTCAAAAACACATTCTGTAAATAGAAACCTTTGACGGACTTCACAGAATCAACGGGTACCAAATACACCTGGTATTACCTGTACTGCAGAAATGCTGGTATCATCAATTTTTTTTTTAATTTCAGTACCGACTTGGTACCAAAGTACCAGTACTTTTGACAACCATGTACAGCTATGTGATTGTGAGGAATTGAACTCTTAGAAATGTATGTAAAAATAGGGTACTGTGTTAATATAAAGGAATTTTCTGTATTGATTTTTTCACAGGTATTTTACCCGTATTTTGAATTATGCATTGCAACGTGTTTTAGGCTTAAAGGGGTCATCGGATGCCCAACAAAACCCTTTTTACCTCCTCAAAAACAGCTCTGTTCACAGCGACCCGTTTCAGTGCATGTCTCTTTAAATGGTAATGAGCAACTGCTCATTAATTATCATTAATTCAATGAATTAACCAGCAAATCATAGTTAACACTAATGAATTTTTTAAATATAAAACTGACAGGGTAGGCTTTGAGAGATGTTAAACCCTATGTTCAATGTTAGAAGAGTGTGTTAAAGACAGATCTGATCGTTAACACCCAAGCAAAAACAGTAAATACAGCACAGATGGAGAAAGATACAGGCATCCTCACACACATTTACATGCGCATATCTGTCATACACACACATTCACACTGCAGTGCTTCAATGTCTGAGGCCGCTTACATCTGGTATTAACATCACACTCGAGTGTGATCCGATCACAAATAATCTAAACGGAGTGCAACCGTACGGTTCAGAGAAGAAAAAAAATCACATTCATTTTACAGAAATTGATTATAATAAAATATGAGATCCACCAAAAGCAAAAGAGCTTAGCAGTGCCGTCCTTTCCCGAGAAACATTGAGAATGGCATGATCCAGTCTCCCTGCACTTTAAATATACCTATACATAAATATATTTGCATATCTACGTATTTTTAATAAACTAAAATATTGTTTTTATAATTGTAACCAATAAGTTGTAGTCTGAGCAGTTTTTAACTCGTGGATTTAAAGGCGATTTTTTTAGGAAACATTTTTTGTTATGCTGGTTGAAAGTCTCTTCACATCCTGGTAGCAATCATTAAGTTACGTGATCTAAATGTATTTATATGTATATATCTCGCCTGTGGAAGAAGCAGGGCCATCAAATGTTCGTCCAATCATTGAATTCGGTTCGAATGCAATGATACGATGTCCTTCCTACCTGTCAACGTATGCATTTCCATCCCTCACACAGACATCACACATCATCAGCGCGCTTCATGCTCAGAGTAAGACAGACGCCAGTCACCGAGCGCCACAAACAAACAGCAGCAACTTTTACAGTTCCTCCTGAACCAAAACAACCAGCTTATGCTGCATTCATGCCATCACTACTGTCATTTGCAAGAGATTGGAAACCTGTGACGATATAATCAGAGCGTTTTGTGACTCGAATTTATGTTTCATTGGCAACACTATCAACGCTGAAATGAATCTGCAGCAGTCAGGTGGGACAGGTCAGCGCTCTTTAAGTTGTTTATGTTCATTATTATTGTAATGTTATGTGCTTTGAGTCATGAGGTAGTTTAAAGCCGTTTCTCGTGACTCTTTTGTTTGCTCTGTACATGTTCATGTGTTTTGAAGGAGTCGTTGCTTTGGAGAAGCTCTGAAGGGAGGGTGGGATCTTATGCTTTTTAAAGCTAGCTCGCTATTGCTAGCCTCTCAGAAATTGCCTACCCTACCTTTAAACGCAGAGTAACTACCAACAGCAAAGGCCTACATATTCAACTGTCAATCATTTGTTGTGCTTAAAGCAAGTGTGTTAAGCTGTTTGATCAGGAAAAAATTGGAAACAATTCTCAGTTGTCCACTTGTGATCGGATCAGATCAATTCCATTTATTTATAAAAAATATAATAGTATCTCAATGATACTAAAATAACAGTGGATGGGATCACAGTGGCAGATGTTAATCCCAGGTGTAAAGCGATCATGAGCGTCCTGTATCAGATCCGACAGGGTTTCGAGAGCAGACAGATCATCAGCGGCCCAGCAGGCATCCGCTGTAGCAACAGCACACACAGTCATTATATATTACCACATACTGTCCACTAAACACACGGATAAAAACAGCAGACGCTAACAAACCTAACCACATTCGCACACTCTCTAAACTAAAGGTCATTCATTATGCACACTAAAACTCCTCACTTTAAAAGCTAATGCAGGCTACCACAAAACTTGGTCTCCATGGGCCTGTAATAACATGCCATCATAGGAAAGGTAGCTTTGAAGTGCAGCTCAGTGTGTGTGTGTGTGTGTGTGTGTGTGTGTGGTATCGTGTTGCTCCGTGATGATGATGGAACATGACATTTGCAGCAGAGAGTGGGGTGGCCTGGATCCATATGTAGCAACATGCAGCAATAACTCGAACAAACCATTCATTCACCCGTCTATCCATCTGTCCATCCCTCCTCCACACACAGCAAACTCACAAATCTCTCCGTTCATGAATGTCATTCTGCAGCATTTCTGCCTTGAATCATTTCTCTTCTTCTGCACATGCACATCTGCCCATCTCTCTCTCTCAATTCAAAGAGTTTAATTGCCATGACTGTTGAATATACAATACTGTAGAAAAGAATATGGCTGAATTACACCTGTTCAAACGAATATTTGTGAATGTGAGCTTTATATAATTGTTTAAAAGTGTGCCAGCTTGAGGTGGATTGCTTCCCCAACTGAGTTTTGGTTCCTCTAGTCTCGAGGTTTCTTTAAAGTAGATTAATGTAGAGTTTCATAAAAACAAACAATAATAGTACAGAATAAATACATATATGTTTGTGATACAAAATATCAATACTTATTCATAAATAAATAAAAATATAAAAAGAAAAGAAAAAACTCTGGATGCAGATTCATGTACAATCTAAAAGAAGAAGGCTATATTTAATAATAGGCTCATTTATAGGCTCTGTGACTGTAATGGCTGTATTCGCAGCCCGTGCATCAACTGAACCCATAACGCTGTTATTAACTCTTCATCTTGACCTTAACCCTGACCCTAACACTAAACACAACGCACGTTAAAACGGGCCCCCTCGCGCAACTCAACGATCCGCTAGAAACGATCTGTAAAGGAGTTCATTAGGCTGCGGTACCTGGGGTCTTCCGTGCGGATACATGGTTCTGGAGGTCATCCACGGGGATCTCGATGGTCAGGATCGAATCCGGAATCACCGTCCGACACCGAACCCACCCCCCCGTGCGCTCGCGCTGCGTAAACCCGGATCTCTTCTCCGCTCTCCGCGCTCCAATCGTTCTCGATTAACCTTAGAATTTCGAGGTATCCGATGAAAAGTTTAAAAACGTTCTATTCGCCTGGATCGAATGCTCTTCCTCTTTATGACGCACAGTTACGGCGCGCTACAATGTAACAAGATCATCCTGTGCGGGGCGCGTGCACGCAGAGCGCGCGTCGGAGATCAGAGGAACATAAACAGCGATGACCTGCGCGCACACGCGGTCTGAATAATCTAAGCGAATCGGTTCGTTTGAACGATTCACTGATTCATTTGAGTCCTCTTAAAATGTACAATAGTAATCACGGTTTCCGCCAGAATATTATGCTTATTTTACTACGGGGTTTGGAGGTATGTGTCACAATTGTCCTCATAGAAATAAATTAGCCGTATTAATTCTTGTTTTAGGTAGGCTATGTTATTAGAGCAAAACGTGAAAGTAGCCTATCTTTAAATAATGTTAACCACAGTCCCCATTTTACACGCAAATTTAATCACATTTTGTTTGTAATGTGAATTTTTCTAAGATTTAATTATTTATTTTTTTTAAGGAAAGTGGTTAGCATGGTGAAATTCTGTAAAGAGGTTTGTCAATTTTCTAAAGTTCTGCGAATCGGCTCGACCGAATCACTAAAAAGAACCGGTTCAAAAGAATGATTCGTTTGCGAATCGGCTGTCAACGAGCCAAACTGCAGTCAGCGAGGGGTGTATTGGATTTCTGAAAATCTAAAATAAATATATTAGAGACTGAGCCGAAGAGAGAAGGGGGTGAAAGATCAGAAGATAAAAGAAAACGCACAGCAGCTCTTCTCAGCGGTGCTGCATGTGAGAGACTGACTTTAAGTGCGGAGAGCAAAAGCTGCTTTTAAGGTCGACCGCTTACATTTGTTTATGAAGATTACATAAATAGAATAAAATGTAGCAATCGCAAGTGAGAAAACAGTTTAAACCAAATTACATTGACATATATTATACTATTATAAACGCATCTGTTTAAAATGAAATACTATTTGAAAGAGAACAAAGCCGCCAGCCGCTATTATCATAACACAGAACATAATGTACAAACATTGCAGCCTTAACGTCTCTTTTCAAGACTGGACCCTGATTGGCTAACAAGATTAAAGTCAAGGCCAATAAGTGACCCAAATGCCCACGTTGTGTCATGACATACACTCTGATCTAAACCAATCGTGAAGCAGGACTACAGCGCCGTCGCGTCTGGGTAGCCAGACAGTTTCGCATTATGGGTAATGAAGTCATTTATGTTCTCAATCGCCGCATAATGAAGACGGCAAGCCAATCAGCGTGAAAGAGGCGAGTTGACATATGTGAATATTTATGAGATTATGAGAATAATCCCCACTGACAATCTGTACAAAAGAGGTATTATGTGAAAACCGACACATGCATACTATTAAGAAATGGAAAACGGAAGTGATGACATGAACTGACCAAATTGATCATGACCTATGCCATATCCATAGACTGTAAAAAAAAAAATAATGTCATGGCCATATCATATAGGCTGTCTATTATGATTTACCCATCATACATATATTAATGAATTGGATAAAATATTAAACTCACAGATTTAAATATGCAAATCATAATTCGTTTTGTTTTATCACAAAATCACAACACACTTAAAGGCAAATAATTAAAATTAATTAACATCATTACAATACAATAAAACATATATCCATTTTAAATTAGAACGAGTATTTACCTTAAAAAATATTTTGAGTGGATGTCATTTTTACAATGAAAGACTGTCAATTACAAAATATTTCCTTGGGAATTAATTATTTTGTCCTCATTAGGCCTATCATGTTCATTTTTTATTTTTTTATTTTTTTACTGCAAGCCAGCTCATTACATCATCCTGCAGGAAGAGACATTTTCGGTGGAGACAATGTATATACTTAAAAATACATGTATAATGTACATAACCATATACACTAACCCTGTATCTCCATCATGATAAAGATGGAAGGGAAAAGATGAAAGGTGGAAGAAAGAAACAGGAGCCCACAGACCTAAAGAAGAAGAGGAGGAGGAGTGGTGATGCAGTGTGGCAGAAATAAAAGAGTGATATAGTGGCGACAGGCCGAGGAATGAAAAGTGAGAGACAGTGACAGCACACACACACACACACACATCTGGCGGTGCGGAAAAAAACGTAAGTTGCGTGACTAGAGGGAGGAGGGAAATCAATTATCCGGAAGTGAGGAAACGAGTATATAAGGTGGAGTTGTAAGAGAGGAAGGGGAAGGAAAAAAAAAGGAACGGGTTACCTGAGACGAATCCACAGTCAGTGAGTGAGTCGCGAGACGCTGTGTTTGGGCTGTGCGTGGATCTAGAGTGAGCGTGAGTTGCCTAGCGATTGACACTGAGGGGCAGCCCAAACACAGCGTCTCGCGACTCACTCACTGACTGTGGATTCGTCTCAGGTAACCCCTTCCTTTTTTTTTTCCTTCCCCTTCCTCTCTTACAACTCCACCTTATATACTCGTTTCCTCACTTCCGGATAATTGATTTCCCTCCTCCCTCCAGTCACGCAACTTACGTTTTTTTCCGCACCGCCACACTCTCCCCCCCTGGAGAAAGCAACCCAAGGTTGTAGGATAGAAAGTGTGACTTAAAATCCCAAGAACTTTTCATCTTCTTCTGACGATTCTTGGAATATTTCAAGGAGTCTTTTCCTCTCCTGAATTTCCAGCTCCTCGGCTGTGGGGAAACATGCTTTTAAATTACTCACATGCACATTACGCACATCTTCCCCCGAGGTCTCCAATGCCACTTGATAATTTATTGGTCCCTGTTGCTTGATTATCCGATAAGGACCCTTCCATCGTTGTGCAAGTTTTGCACTGAAATGGTGTTGGGCACTAGATTGGGGGAAATTCCTTAGCCACACACAGTCCTTTTCTTTAAAGGAGGCATCACGTCGGTTCTTATTGTAGCTCCATAGTTGTCTTTTCTGTGCCTTTTGGCAGCACTCTTTCGCTTTAGCTTGAAGTTGAACTAGATGACTGACCACATCATAGGAAGGTAAATCGGGAGAGATGTTCTTGCCACAGTTTGTCCATGGGACCTTGCAATTTCCTCCCCAGGTGAAGCTCTGCTGGGGTCATGCCGATGGACTCCTGGACAGCTGAATTGACTGCAAATCGTAGTTCAGGCAAGTACTGATCCCATTTCCTGTGGTTATCTTCTGCATAAGCCGCCATCATGTACTTTAGGTTACGATTTATTCTCTCTGTCATATTCGTTTGTGGGTGGTAAGCAGTAGTGAGTTTTTGTGTGACACCCCATTTACCACATATCTCCTTGAATACAGCCGAAAGGAACTGAGAACCTCTATCAGACAGGATAAAGTCAGGAACCCCCCATCGAGTCAGAATCTCTCTCCTGAAAAGTGCTGCAATAGTCTCTGCACGGGCATTCCACATAGGAAATAGCTCCACCCAGCGGGTAAAATAGTCCACAAAGACAAGAAGGTACTCATTCTGATGGGTACTGTGGGGCATTGGTCCCATGATGTCTACCCCTAGCATTTCGTTGGGATGTGATGTACTGACTTGTTGTATTTTTCCCGCAGGTTTACGGTTTTCCCCTTTGAGTGTTTGGCATTTAACACATCTTTTGACATGATTCTTCACATCCGTCCACATCCCAGGCCAAAATGCAATATCATGCAGCCTCTGGTAAGTCTTGTAAATACCCATGTGCCCACTTAAAGGATTTGAATGGTAGTGGTGGAGAACGGCTGAAATTAGACTCTTGGGAAGGTACACCCGGTAATGGCGTTGGCCACTCTTCAGCTGAGTTGTGTGGTACAATTTATCCTCTACTACCTCGTATTGATTTTTCAGCTGATCATCTCCTGCCAGTGCCTGGAATAGTTTTGTGATTACAGGGTCCTTGTGCTGCTCCTCCCAGATGGCAGCGGCAGTGATTGGAAAGTCTGACTCCTCCGTTTGCCTGACATATAAGCTACAACCAGGTTGGATGTGGATCCGAGAAAGAGCATCTGGTGCTACATTCAACCTTCCTTTTCGATACTCAATTACAAAATCAAACTTCTGCAATCGGAGAACCCATCTAATGAGACGACTGGTGGTTTTTGTAGAGCTCATTACCCATTGCAGGGCGGAGTATTCAGTCACAACCGTGAATAGTTTAGGCTCTAGGTAATGTTGCCATCTTTCCAGAGCCCATATGACGGCAAGGCATTCTTTCTCTGTCGCAGAGTAGTTGGTTTCCGCTTTGCTCAGAGATCTACTGGCGTACGCAATCACCCGCTCGGAGCCCTGGTCCTTCCGCTGCGTCAACACCGCACCTAGTCCGGTGTCACTGGCATCCGTGTATACAATAAATGGAAGTTCAAGGTTGGGATGACCAAGAATGGGAGGTGAGGTAAGGTAGGCTTTTAGCTGTTCAAAAGCTCGTTGACATTGGGATGACCAATGAAATGCACGACCCTTTTTTTTCAAGGAATTGATGGGCTCAGCGATCCTCGAGAAATTTGGGACGAACCGATGGTACCACCCGGCGAGTCCAAGGAAGCGCTGAACCTCTTTGATGTTACGAGGTACAGGGTATGCACGTATGGCTTCTATCTTACTCAGGTCTGTGGAAATACCATGAATGTTCACCACATGTCCAAGGAATGTTAACTCCTGAAGACAAAACTTGCTCTTCTTTAGGTTGATAGTCAAACCCGCTGTCTGCAATCGATGGAGAACAGTTTGGAGATCGAGGAAATGCTGGTCCATGGATGGTGAGTAGATTATAATATCATCAATGTAAACAAAGCATATGTAACCTCGTAACTCCCCCGTCGCTGGGGCATTTTTTTAACCCAAAAGGCATGACTGTAAACTGATACAACCCCGATGGAGTGATAAAGGCAGTCATGGGTTTGCTATCTGGATCCATTGTCACCTGCCAGTAGCCACTGTTAAGGTCGATTGTAGAAAAGATTGATGCACCAGAGAGGGATTCAAGAATCTCTGTAATGTTAGGGAGGGGGTATGCATCACTCTCGGTTATGGCGTTGACCTTCCGGTAATCCACACAAAATCTCATTTTACCATCTTTTTTGGAACTAGGACAACAGGGGATGCCCTTGCCAAGTGAGATGGTTCCACGATACCTGCCTTTAACATTTCCTCCAGTTGCTCTCTCACAACAGCTTGTTTAGAAGGACTCATGCGATAGGGTCGCTGTTTGAGGGGCACTGGATGTGTGATATAGAGGTGGTGTTGGAGAACATCAGTTCGTCCAGGTTGGAGGGTACACACCAGAGAGTTGGACTCCAAAATTTGCCGTAGTTGTTGTTTCCCGTCAGGTGGTAAGTGAGCACCATTTACAGCAAGGTTCATTAATGCTTGTTCATCCAGGCTATCAAGTGGTCGTGATAGCACTGGGTGTTGGAGTGGAGGAATGGAACTCAGTAGGGAGAGGCTTTGATTAACACTCTTCAGGTGTTGTCTCTTTTTTAGATGTGGTGGTTTCACCACAGGTACACTGGCCTGGCCTGGTTGGAAAAGATAGTGTTCATCAGGGGCAGACTTGAAAGAATAATTTCTGTCAGTCACATCAATCTGCAGTCCACTGAAGAAGATGAAATCTAATCCCAGGATCACTGCATAAGCGAGGGCTGTGTAGGAGAGGACAGAAACCTGTACTGGGAAAGTCTTATTATGAAGCATAATCGGTAGGTTAATCCATCCTAATGGAACTTCTGCCTCACCATTAGCTAAATAAAGAGGACCAAGGGTCCAGGGCTGAAGGTTGCCATGTGGGTTAAGTTCTATCCAAAGGCTCTCATGGATAAGGGTGTAACTTGCGCCTGTATCCACAATGGCCTTTCCTCTCCAGGGGCCAATACTGATGGGCACCACTAATTGTTGTGGTACAGCCATTTGCTGATTTGAAGTATTGCAACCAGTGGAGGTGCTTTCTTCCAAGGTTGCAGATACCGCGTTGCTGGAAGGAGTAGCTGGATGGCGAGGCGGACCCCCAGACTTCATAGGCTGGAAGAAACGCTTGTTATTCGTGGGACGCTGCTGAACAGATGGCTGGTTGGAAGCGGACATAAAGTGAGGGCAATTTCCAGGTGCATGGGAACCCTTACACCTCAAGCACTATACTTGAGGCTTCTCCACAGGTTGGCTAGAGACTGGTCTTTGTGGCATTGTAGGTGGTGGTTTAAAATCCTTGCGTCCCTCATATTGTACTTGTTGCACATAATCCTTCTCCAGCTGATGACCCAGTTTTACTAGCTCCTCGACAGTGCTTACCCTGCTGCGTAACTGGCTGGCGAGATAGGGC
Organism: Gila orcuttii; assembly: GCA_026230005.1. Lineage (NCBI taxonomy): Eukaryota > Metazoa > Chordata > Actinopteri > Cypriniformes > Leuciscidae > Gila > Gila orcuttii. The sequence goes on along the minus strand of JAPDVR010000008.1, from coordinate 5,498,608 downwards.
TTGATATTTTTAAGGATCATTTTTACCATGTCACTTTCTGTGAGGGAAGGCTTCCACCTTTTGCAGAGAGCTCGATATGAGAATGCAAAATCCCTGATGGACTCCTTCTCTCCCTGGGTCCTCGTTCTGATCCGATCAGCCAGCTCATCTTCGTAATCCTCAGATAGGAAGGCAGAAAGAAAGGCTGATTCACACTCACCCCATGTTGTTACAGAGGATCTGGCGACCTCCCACCAGTCACGGGCAGTTCCATAGAGTACAGTTCGGAAAGTGGCCAGCAGATCTGCATCAACCAAGGGATGCAATGCTAGAAAATCTTGGCAGCGTGTCAAATATAGTAAAGGATCTGGGTCATCTGATGGCCTTCCAAAGGTGGGAAATGTTATCTTAAGATGGTCACTTCTTACTACTGTAGTAATGGGAGGAGTTGCAGGAGCAGTCACTGTGGATGGTGGTGAAGAGATGGAGGTAGTGCTGGGTGGTGTTGGTATATTCTCCTTAAGAAGATCCACTAATTTCTTTTCTTGCATCTCGCTTCGTTTCACCATTTCAGTTTGGAACTTTTTAAAGTCTGCATAAAGGCTAGCAGTTTGGACGGAGCACTGATGCATTTCCGCCGTAAGCCGGTCGTGGCTTTTTTGAAAGTTCTGTTGCATGGTTTTGAGGTCCTGTTGAAGTTCCAGCTGAAGTTGATCCACCATGAAGCGCACCTCAGAGACAAAGGTAGTTTCAGCTTTTTGAAGTTCGCCTGTAATCATGAGTTTAATGGCTTTGGTTAGTTGATCAGTCTCATCCTCATCCTGTTTTTTGTTCGAAGCAACGAGTGTGAGAACTTGCTGCTGGTTGTCCTTAATTTTAGTAGCAAGCTTGGTAATCTGGTCACAGTGCTGAGAAGAAGTTGCTTTCAGCCCCTGGGTAAGTTCAGCGACCGCTCTCTCCTGTTTCTTTATGAAGTCCAACAGTGAACTTACCTTGAACTTGTGAAGTAAGTTGTTGCATTTCTCTACCAGGAGTGGGAAGTACACCGGGCAAATCCTGCCGTGCCACAGAAGAGGAAGTAGAAAGTTCCGGTGGTGACGTGCATAGATGCATAGGACCTGGTCCCTGGTTCCAGGTAGGGGTTTGCATTGGAGTGCTGCTGCCAGCCAAAGCTGAAGCGAACTGCACCTAACTGGAAGGCGTTTGGATGTATGGGTCATGGAAGACAGGAGGTGAAAGAGGTTGTCCAGGAGTAAACCGGGGATGTGCTGCAATGGGCCAAATTGGGGTTGCAACATCTGGAGCTTCAATATCCACACACGTTGACAAAGAAGATGGTGTTGTGGTCATGATTCAATAGTGTCTCTGGAGATTCAATGAAGTGTGTAAAATGTTATGCAAAATGTAATGTATGTCAGTAGTAATAAAATAAATCAATCAGAATAACTAACAAAATACAACCTTATTTCAGTGTTCAATAAACAAATTAACAATTTCTGTTCTAACACGTATTCAAATTCAAAGTCACACTTTAATCATTACCTTAAAGCTAGCCATCAATTACTGCAACCAGGATATATTCCCCACACAGTCACATGCAAATAAGTAATCATATACACAGACTTAGCACAAAAAATAACAAAATTGACAGTCTGAAAAGTTTTTTTTTTTTTTTTTCCACAGAGTACAAGTCAAGTGTCTTTTCTTTTTCTTAAAGAGTTCAGTTCAAGTGTCTCTTCTTTTTCTTAAAGAGTTCAGTTCAAGTCCCTGTTCGGGCGCCACTTCTGTAACGGTGGCGGGCCCCAAACGAAAAGAAAATCATCAAGTGAAAGATATATAAAAAAAAAACAATTAGTTCGGGCGCCAGACAAGCTTAATCTTGTCAAATGTTTTTTCCTCGGAATAGCTCTTTAAGCCACCGGTTTACGAATAAACATGAATCAGAATCACACAAATGAAGTTCAGTTTCACAGTTATATTTTCATAATTTTCAAAGAAATCAGACAGACCAAAATCTCAGTTTTACACATAAGCAAAGAATCAAAACAAACTCAAACACACACCAAATAACTTTGGTTCAAGTTCAAAATCCTACAGTCTTTACACCACTGTTTTTGAATTGGTAAAATAAAAAAATAAAAATTTAATAAAAAATTAAATCAAACTAACAATGAAACCAACCGTTTAAACGAAACACTTCACTGTATTATACAGATACGAGATACGTGGTGAAAGTGGTTGCGTGAATGTTTGGTTGGCTTGAAGACGGTGCATGCGTGTGCGTGCGGGCGTGTGTGTGTGAAAGAGCGTTTGGCCGATAATGGCAGGAAGGAAAGTTTTCGAAGTGAGGGTAAAAACAGGGAATAACCGGGAAGTAACAGGGAATAACCTGTCCATCAGGGAATAACCTGGAGAACTTGCTCACTCGTCAGCCTCAAAGTCGTCAAGCTTCGCAGTGCAGCCGGTGTCCAGAGGGGCAGCGCACCACCGTTACACACACAGCCTGACAGAGTTTAATGAAATATCATGTCAGAGCGCTCTGCCACAGGCCACATCAACCAGAGGAAATGAACAGAGAGACAGAAGTGCACATTCTGCACTGAAAGAGAGAAAGACTGCTGGATTGTTACCTTCATTCTGCAGACCTAAAAAATGCTGGGTCACTTCAACCCATGTTTGGGTCAAATATTGGACAAACCCAACCGTTGGGTTTTAAAGTTTAATTAAAAAATTTAAACCATGTTGGGTTCGTCCACATTTGACCCAAACATGGGTTAAAACAACCAAGCATTTTTAGAGCGTATGAACTCAGAACACTACACTGCACCTAAACGCAAATTTTATTATTATTACGCACAGATCATATCAGTCATACTGCACTTTAATACTTCCCCATGCAGTTATTTTAATTTTATTAATATTTTAAATAAGATTTTTAGTTTTTGTGTTAATTCTAATTTAATTTCTTTTAGTAATTTCGTTAAGTGCTTTTGTCATTTTATTAGTTTTTTTTAAAAAAGTGTAGAGTCTCAAAGTCGGCAACCACCGATTAGGGCTTGAATGGATGACCCAGCAGTGACAACAGCATCTGAAGCATCCCGAAGGGCCTTGAAGAGCTGAGCATGAGCTTCAAGCCGGCAAAACCAGATCCCTGGTGTCGAAGAAAAGTGTCTGCTTTTGAAGATGCCACTCTGACACTCTTAAATTACATATATAAACATGTGGATATCGGTAAGCATCATGCTCGTTTATTATTTATAGATTTTTCTTCAGCGTTTAATACTATTCGACCAATCCTTTTAGCTGAACGTTTGCTTTCTGAATTTAATGTTCCTAAGTGTCTGGTGGCCTGGATTTTAGATTTTCTGACCAGAAGATCTCAAATGGTACGGGTAAATGGAGAACATTCCAGGGAACTGTATTCTTCAGTGGGCTGCCCACAGGGTTGTATTCTTTCACCTTTATTATTTATTTTATTTACAGATAGGTGTAGAAGTCAATATCCAGACAGACATATTATTAAATATGCCGATGATACTGTGGTGCTGAGTTTGTTAAATCAAGGTGACACAGAGCATGGGCCCATTTTGAAATATTTTTTGGATTGGTGTGAGAGTTCTCATTTACAAATTAATGTATCCAAAACTAAGGATATGACCATAGAATTTTATAATTCTGTCGGAACTCCATCTAAAGTAGTTATTGCGGGTAAAGAGGTTGAGAAGGTCAGTTCATATAAGTATTTGGGTACATTGATTGATGATAAACTTAGGTGGGTGGAAAACACAAATTCTATTGTATCGAAAGCACAAAAAAGGTTATATTTACTGAGGAAGCTTAAGTCCTTTGAAGTAGATAAATCCATATTGATAATGTTTTATAGATCTTTCATTGAAAGTGTTTTAACCTTTGCTATGATCTGTTGGTTTTATGGATTAAATGTTAAAAGCAGATCCCAGCTTCAGCACATTATTAATTTAGGGTCAAAGATTACAGGATCTGTTCAGTTGGGTTTGTCTGCTTTGTGCGAGAGAAATGTTCTTAGGAAGTCTTTAACTATTCTAGAGGATACATCCCACATTTTGTTTCTAGAATTTAAATTGCTTCCCTCAGGAAAGCGATATAGAGTGCCCAAGTGGAGGACCGCTAAAGCCTCTAGGTCTTTTGTTTCAAACGCAGTTATGAGTGTAAATACTTATTTGAAACAAAGAAAAGGTAACGTGAATCTTAAATAGTAGCTATACGAAGATTTATCATAAATGCCCGGGGTTTCTGTGATGTTTTGCTGTCTTTTTTTTTTCTTTTTCTTGTTTTATAAAATTTGTATGTTTGTGAGGTTTGAAGCTACTTAAATTGCCCTGTAAAGGGACAAATAAAGATTTTTACTACTACTTACACTTTACACTCAGATACCATTCCAGACAGAAACATAGTGTCGGCCCAGATCCTGCCCACATCTGGTAAGATTGGAATCCGCATGTACCGGATGTGGACCGGATCTGGGCCGACACTATAGGGGCTTTTGCACCGGAGGAACCTTTTCATAGTTCCTAGAACTATTGGGGGAATATTTTGGCATGTTCGCACCGCAGGAACTAGGAACGATTTTAGTTCTAGGAACTCCTTTTGGAGGAACTAATTTAGCTCCTACTTCAGAGTCGGTCTAAACCAGCACTAAAGGAACTACCAGTGACGACTAACACACAGATTATAGCCTATATATTTACTCCAGAAACTAACAGTGATAGATGGGCCTCTTAACCTTTACGCTGAGGAGAATATCTAATGGCGCTTTTCCACTGCATGGTACGGCTCGGTTCGGCTCGGTACGGTTCGACTCGGCGCGGAACGGTTCGGCTCGCTTCGCTTTTCCACTGCGTGGTACGGCTCGGTTCGGCTCGGTACGGTTCGACTCGGCGCGGAACGGTTCGGCTCGCTTCGCTTTTCCACTGCGTGGTACGATTCAACTCGGTACGGCACGGTTTGGTTCGCTTTAGCTCGGTTGCTTTTCCACCGCAGTTAGTACCCCTTCAAAGTGATTCAAAGTGACTGATCGTTATTTGCGCCGCCTCTACTGCCATGACATCATCGTAAACGCGCCACATTTCAAACGCACAACACAGGAATAATGGAGCCTATCGAGGGGATGGTGTTCCTGATTCTCGGCATGTGGATGTTTTTAACTGCAAGAAGGAGAAATGTTTTTAAAATGAGGCAGATGGCAGCAAAACAAAATACTGCTGGTTATTTAAATCTAGCGGGTTTAGTGTCTCGTGTCGCAAATCCAATGACGCTGGTAGTGACGATTCTGTCTGACCAATCAGTGATCTGCAGTGTTTTTACGTCACATTTTAGTACCGGTACGGTACGCTTGGAACCTCAACAGACCAGGTACCATTTAAAGCAAGCCGAAGCGAGCCGTACCGTACCGTACCATGCAGTGGAAAAGCACCACAAGTGAGCCGTACCGAACCGAACCGTACCGTACCATGCAGTGGAAAATCGCCAAAGCGTGCCGTACCGAACCGAACCGTACCGTACCATGCAGTGGAAAAGCGCCATAACGCAACTTTGAGGGGACCAAGAGAAACATGATTATGTATTTCTGCTCAGCTAGTAACAGAACATCAACCACATGGCAAACGCTTATAACCTTTCATATACTGTCTGCTTTCTATGTAAAACAGTTCTATCTAATAACATATTACACAGGACTGTTAGACAGATCGTAAACTAATGAACATGGAGAATGCGAGCACTGTTAGCTCAGGCTCTGGCGTTCTCAGCGCAAGTCACAACAACAAGCGCGGCTTACGTCACTTCAGAGTTTCTACTGGTGCGAATGCAACCAGGAAAATGTTCTTAAGGGAACCATTAGTTATCGGGGAACCACTCTGGTGGCTTGTTCCTAAAACCAAGTTCCTATAACCGGTGCGAAAGCCCCTTATGTTGCTGTCTTGGATCCATCATGGAAAAACCAGAAGCCTGGCGAAGATGCTCGACTGTAGCCTAAGAGACAGCAGCCAATCCAACCACCAAACAAGAGCTAGAAGCCTAGCTTAACCGGCAAGTTCAAGATATACCAACATGGTGTCCAGGATTCTCTTAGTTTATAAGGTCCTGATCTCCACAGTGAAGGGCTTTGAGAGGAGGGTCAGTAAGTTTTTACAGAAGTGGATGGGACTACTTCGAAGCCTGAGCAGCGTTGCCTTATACTGGAGAAACAACAAACGTAGACTCCCCATTAAGAGGGTAAATAATGACCCACACTAGAGAGGTGCTGCAATACCATGAGTTCTGTGACCCACAAGTTTAGTCGTTATCAGTGTAGTTCAACGAGTCGGTTTTTCCCGAAACCGTAGTTACAACGAACGTTCGCAAACAGCATCGCAAAGTTGTTGCATGACATGTGGACTCAATAAATCCTTATCTCAAGCCAAATAAGCAAGCTGACATTCAGTACAATATGTATCTTTTATTTAGAATACATACTAATATAATTTATGTCTTTTAGTTTGTCAAGAGATTTGAAGCGTCGTTTTTGAAGTGCACGCATGTGCGTACATGCTCTAAGAACGAGCCTATGATTGAATCTGGAAATAAAGCAAAATAACAAAAAAATTAGAAATAGTCCTCAGATTCCATGCCTGTAATTTATAGCAAAACATCTAGCATTAATTCGATCTCAAAGTGATTCATATTTAAAAGAAGTTATTACTCCACCACGTGCGTGACATCATTAACCAACATGGTTGAACAACCAATTTACGACAGTACGGTTTCAGGAAACAGTCTTGACTAGCTAGATGGCTAGTTGATTTCTTCAACGATGCATCGTACTATGATAGTTAAGCAGCGAGTTGCATCGTGTGTAAGGGAAACGCACCCATGGGTATCAATATATCATCTCGCTATATGGCAAGGAGGAAGGACAGGAGATCTCAGCTCTAAGATGAGGGACGAGCATCGCTTGAGGAAGTGTGAGACAGCAGGATAGTTGGGATGCGGTTAGACAGGCTGGGAACAAGTAGCTAGAAGAAGTTAAGTCACCTGGGCTGAGCTCTGGAGATCCAAGTCCCACCGAATACAATTCTTAATCCAGGTTGTCTATGATGTGCCATCAAACCCGTCCAACTTGCCCTCTAGGCCTGAAAAGAGGGACCCTGGACCATACCATCAGCAGATGTTCAAAAGCACTGAGCGAGGGGCTATCGTTGGCTATAACACCATCTCCAGCGGGATCACAAGCGTTTCGCCCAGTGGAGAAGTCGTCACCTTTATTTATATAGCGCTTTTTACAATACAGATTGGTTCAAAGCAGCTGCTTCACAGTTATAAAAGGAAAATAATGCAGCAAAGTTTGTTTCTGTTTTACAGCAGATCTAGAAGAAAATAGCATCATAGTCCAGCTTAAAGGGATAGTTCACCCAAAAATGAAAATTCTGTCAGTAATTACTCTCCCTCATGTTGTTCAACCCCGTAAGACCTTCGTTCATCTTCGGAACACAAATTAAGATATTTTTGATTAAATCTGAGAGCTGGATCACTCCTCCATAGGCTTCTAAGGGATTGAAACTTGTTCCCCGAAAAGTTATTAAAGACATCGTTAAAATAGTCCAAGTGACTACAGTGGCTCAATCTTAAGTTTATCAAGCGACGAGAATACTTTTTGTGCGCAAAAACAAAAAAAAAAAAAACTTTATTTCAACTATTAATTTCCTTCTCTGTGGGCCTCGAGTGAGTTCACTAGTTTAACAGCGCAGCGCTTCTGTGTTGTACGTCACGCATCACACACATGACCAGCGTCGGCCAATAGTGAGCCTACGTGTGACGTAGCTCTACGCAATCACACTACGTTAACTGACTCGAGGCCCACAGAGAAGGAAATGAAAGTCGTTATTTTTGTTTGTTTTTGCGCACAAAAAGTATTCTCGTCGCTTGATAAACTTAAGATTGAGCCACTGTAGTCACTTGGACTATTTTAACAATGTCTTTAATAACTTTTCGGGGCCGGCAAGTTTCAATCCCTGAAGAAGCCTATGGAGGAGTGATCCAGCTCTCAGATTTAATCAAAAATATCTTAATTTGTGTTCCGAAGATGAACGAAGGTCTTACGGGGTTGAAACAACATGAGGGAGAGTAATTACTGACAGAATTTTCTTTTTTGGGTGAACTATCCCTTTAAGTATGTTCAGTGGTTCATTTTTGTTGTAAAAAAGTTATTAAGACGACCACCATCAGGAGACCACCTGGGAGAAGGTGTCACCAGTTAGGACCTGTTCATCTGGCCTGATAACAACAGCACAGGACTGGGACCTGCAAGAAACTTCAGTATTTGAAAACTGTTACCATCACTATGGTGCTGATCTCAGAATCCTTCAAGCAGATTATCCTTATCGAACTTACATTTCCCCGGGAGGACCGTATCGAGGAGGACAAGAGAAGCACGGACATTGAGCTGATATAAGAGAGCAGAAGATACGGCTGGCAAGCAAGGTGCGAGTCCTTTGTGATGGATGGAGAGGGTTCACAGCCCAGTCTCTCTGCAGGGACTATAATATGCTGGGCATTAAATATAAAAAAAAGCTTACATTTAAGCCAGTTGCCAAGGCCACATTTCTCATTTTTATTTGGTAGCTTGATGTAGCCTATAACTACAATAATTAAAACTGAAACAAAATGTTTATAACTGTGTATAGACAAAAAAAAAATATAATAAAATAAAATGACCTAAAATAACGGCCAACAAAATTACTAAAAATTTAAATAAAAAATATAAAAACAAATTTTCTTGATGTACTAAATAAACTAAAACTCAAACAAAATTAATAATAGTCTACATTTAAAAAACAAAATGGCAAAAAAACGCACAACAAAATGACTACAAATGTAACAAATGAAAAATAAAAACTAATTCACTTATTGTACTAAAACAAAATTAAGTCTATATATAGACATTTAAACAAACATAAAATGGCAAAACAAAACAAACAATTATTAAACATTTTAAACAAATTTAAAATATGAATAAAATTATAATACCATCTCAATTATAATAAAAACCCAAACATAAAAAGAACAGTCCAGAACACTAGACATCCAAGCACAATTTCAATGAAAAAAATAAAAATCCTATTTAGAGCTAAATTGTTTAATTAATAATTAAAAAACAACAACATCTGAAGTCACAAGGAAACCAAATCAGATAAAAAGCTAAAATTTAAGTACATCAAAAAAAAAAAAAAAAATATATATATATATACACTCACCTAAAGGATTATTAGGAACACCATATTAATACTGTGTTTGACCCCCTTTCGCCTTCAGAACTGCCTTAATTATATGTGGCTTTGATTCAACAAGGTCCTGAAAGCATTCTTTAGAAATGTTGGCCCATATTGATAGGATAGCATCTTGCAGTTGATGGAGATTTGTGGGATGCACATCCAGGGCACGAAGCTCCCGTTCCACCACATCCCAAAGATGCTCTATTGGGTTGAGATCTGGTGACTGGGGGCCATTTTAGTACAGTGAACTTATTGCCATGTTCAAGAAACCAATTTGAAATGATTCGAGCTTTGTGACATGGTGCATTATCCTGCTGGAAGTAGCCATCAGAGGATGGGTACATGGTGGCCATAAAGGGATGGACGTGGTCAGAAACAATGCTCAGGTAGGCCGTGGCATTTAAACGATGCCCAATTGGCACTAAGGGGCCTAAAGTGTGCCAAGAAAACATCCCCCACACCATTACACCACCACCAGCCTGCACAGTGGTAACAAGGCATGATGGATCCATGTTCTCATTCTGTTTACGCCAAATTCTGACTCTACCATCTGAATGTCTCAACAGAAATCGAGACACATCAGACCAGGCAACATTTTTCCAGTCTTCAACTGTCCAATTTTGGTGAGCTCTTGCAAATTGTAGCCTCTTTTTCCTATTTGTAGTGGAGATGAGTGGTACCCGGTGGGGTCTTCTGCTGTTGTAGCCCATCCGCCTCAAGGTTGTGCGTGTTGTGGCTTCACAAATGCTTTGCTGCATACCTCGGTTGTAACAAGTGGTTATTTCAGTCAAAGTTGCTCTTCTATCAGCTTGAATCAGTCGGCCCATTCTCCTCTGACCTCAAGCATCAACAAGGCATTTTCGCCCACAGGACTGCCGCATACTGGATGTTTTTCCCTTTTCACACCATTCTTTGTAAACCCTAGAAATGGTTGTGCGTGGAAAATCCCAGTAACTGAGCAGATTGCGAAATACTCAGACCGGCCCGTCTGGCACCAACAACCATGCCACGCTCAAAATTGCTTAAATCACCTTTCTTTCCCATTCTGACATTCAGTTTGGAGTTCAGGAGATTGTCTTGTCCAGGACCACACCCCTAAATGCAATGAATTCAATTCAATTCAAATTTATTTGTATAGCGCTTTTCACAATACATATTGTTTCAAAGCAGCTTTACAGAAAGTGCATTTCAGAAATGTACGTAAAAAATACAGTTAGTTAATCATCATGTATTAATTTAGGGCATAACATATCTCCGGCGTTGAGTCGTCTCTTCACAGGCGTCGAGTCGTCTCATCGCAGGTGTTGGGGACTATGAAGTCTCCGTGAGAAGCTGGATACAGACTGTAGCTGAAGAACGCTATTTACCTCGGGACTGGCGTCCCGAGATAACAGCAGAAAAGCAGATGGGAAATAATTAGCGTAGCTGCTGTTCATAATATTAATGCATTCGATCTGATTCAACAGTAGTATAAGAGGCAAGCATTATGTGAATGCTTGGCTGAAGAGATGCGTCTTTAATCTAGTTTTGAACTGGGAGAGCGAGTCTGAGCAACGAACAGTATCAGGAAGGCTATTCCAGAGTTTAGGAGCTAAATGCGAGAACGCCCTCCCTCCTTTAGTGGATCTGGATATCCTAGGAATGACCAGAAGCCTCGAATTTAGGGATCTTAAAGAACGCGATGGATTGTAGGGCGATAGAAGGTCCATTAAATATACAGGAGCTAGACCATTTAGGGCTTTATAGGTCAGTAGTAGTACTTTGTAATTGATACGGAACTTAATAGGTAACCAGTGCAGAGATGATAAAATTGGTGTTATATGATCATATTTTCTTGACCTAGTGAGAACTCTAGCAGCTTGAAGCAACTGCCATGTGATTGGTTGATTAGATAATTGCATTAATGAGAAATTGAACAGGTGTTCCTAATAATCCTTTAGGTGAGTGTATATATATTTTTTTAAAGTGCACAAAGATAGTAAGTTATGTAAGTGATGTGATGACTGATTTATGTCTCTCTATACGCTGACAGACTCTGAACTGATGAAGCGTGCAGTTAATGGTGTTTCTAAAGCGTTGCTCATGATGAAAAGGACTAATTTCAACTCAATTTTGGACAACTGTATCATCATAACTGCTTCATAAGCAATTTAGACTGTAAACAAATAGGCAGTTTAATAATCTTGATGTTGATACTTAACTTCATATTTATGCAATATCAGCATTACTGTAAAGCAACAGCAGCACCTGCTGTACAGAAGAGAAACTGCCTACAGGAACAATCATTTCCACACAATGGAAACTCACTGCCATTATTTACTCACCCTCATGTTGCTCCAAATGCACTGTCTTCCTTCCATGGTGTTTTTCCACAATGTTCACGCGACTCTTTTCAATACAAAGAAAACATTTACAGTGACCAAGAGCGTTCAAGGACATTATAAATGGACAGTTCTGGCCCTGGATGAACTGAAAAAGCAATATAGTGTGTAGAGGTTATTAACCTTTAAATAGCTTCTAGAAGTTAAAGTTTCAAAGAAAATGCAAGTACACATGCAGTTAAAAATTTGGGGTCAGTAACATTTTTAAAGAAGTCTCTTCTGTTCACCAAAGCTGCATTTATTTAATAAAAAATATGATGAATATTGTAATATTGTGAAATATTATTACAATTTAAAATAACTGTTTTCTGAATATATTCTATAATGTAATTTATTCATGTAATGCAAAGCTTAATTTTCAGCATCATTACTCCAGTCTTCAGTGTCACATGATCCTTCAGAAATCATTCTAATATGACTTACTGCTCAAGAAACATTTATTATTATCAATGTTGAAAACAGTTGTGCTGCTTCATATTTTTGTGGAAACCGTGTTGCATTTAAGGATCATTTTATGAATAGAAAATTCAAACAAACAGTATTTATTTGAAAGCTAGCGGAATGATTTTTTAAAAAACTAAATGAAACATTTTTACCCAAAAGAAACAAACAGAAGCACAAATAAAGGTCCAATGAATCTTTTATTTGTAAGGCACCATAAATACTTCCTTACTGCTCAATCTCTCATACATGAATAGTAAATGTTTTAACCTTTTTTTTCTTCCAATTGTCTTTAAATGAAGTTATAATAGCAGATTATCAACACAAACAAAATACATTTCCATCAAGTACATCATGTCATATACAACACGCACACACACATTTTAAAAAACTACTACAAAGCTCCAAAATGTGGCAAATATTTGATGAGTACTGTCAGAAGAGGGAGGGGCTTATGTCTGGAGAGAGGCGGGGCTTCAGGGATGGGCTTACATACCGGTTTAAGTCACAAACTAGTCTCTTTCAGCTGATGTTCATGAGACTGAGACCAAGGCAGAATGTTTAGCAACTAAGACCAGCAGCCAGTGTTACGTGCATCTAAACAAATCAGCGTAATCGTTTGACTTGACTATTAAATGATTATAGATTTCTGTATATCTCAGACCTGCACTAAATGTCCTCTGGGACACATACACCATAAATGTAGCTTTATACATACAAAAATGTGTACAAAATTATATGTATATTGATATATTTATACATGTACATAAATTGGCCAGCAGTTTTTTTAGATCAAATGGAAAGGATAAAAATCAGAAAACTTAATTTAGAGATAAAAAAAAAGAAAAAAGAAAAAAAGAAAAAAAAGTAGAATCAAGGGCTCAACAGCGAGCGTTTCGTAGTATACATCAGCACTGGTGTACTGAAAAACACAAAGGAATTATGGGACAAAATCTAATAAATGTCAAGGAACACACAATTAGAAAATACCCACAATGCACCAGTGTATATGTACAACCTTAGGTAGACGTGTCTTTAAAATAACATGGAATACTAGCATACTACTTACTGTGCAGTATATACTGTGTGATGATCTCATTCAGCGTACATTTAAAATAAAAATGGTTATTTTGCAAATCGCAGGTATATTTTTACACTGGAAAAGATCTGTGTGGTTTGTTGTATACTGAACAATTTGGCAAACGCAGTAGGTCATCTGGGTATTCGAAGTATACAGAAAACGTGCACACTATGCAGGGCACATGCTGAACTAGCCTATTTATGCCGTAATTATGACAAATCTGCTAGGTTTTTTATTAACAGAAACTTGGAGTATTGATAAGTTTATTCATTTTGTGATTTCAGAAATTTAAGGAACTGCACGTTATTCAATTAAAAACAACTACCGAGGGGGGAAAATTGAGCATTTTATTACTGTGCTTTTGATCAATATCAATAATAATGCATCCATTTAAATACTTGAAGTTATCTTGGAAGTTAAGAAGCACTGCTGCAGACACAGTAAAGGTAGTATGCCATTCCAAACATCCTATTACAGCTTCACAAACAAAGACTGTAAAAAAGATGGACAGCGAGTCTCCGCTTCTTTCCACTATAGAAAAATGAAGCCAAAAAATCCCAGTTGCCGATTACGTCGTTCAGAGCACGAGTCTGCGAAGTAGTGGAGTATGAAGGTCCTGCCCACACTCGATCTCAAGCACAGCTGTCAATCATGACGTTACACCCCGTTTTTATACCATCAAATAACTAACTAAAACCAAACTTATTGGGAAAATTAACCCTTGAACATACATCTCTGTGATAAGAACTAGTTAAAATGACCGAAACGATCTATGTAATAAAAGTATTTAAAGTGTAATTGGAATTTTTTGTTTGCCTCGCGTTTGTCCTATTCGATTACATGGAGAGGGCGGGGTTTATGAGCTTTACTGCAGCGAGCCACCAGGGGGCGATAGAAATGCTTTGGCTTCACTTTTCATAAATCATTTAACACGCATTCACTAGCTGCCACCTTCTGGTCACACGTGGAACCACATTCACTGCAAACCAGGCGGCAGAAAATCAAAACTTCCTTTTACACAGAAAAAAATGTGAGGATGTGGGTCCGGATTGGAATCTCTCTTTGCTTTTCTCAGGACTGTCACTTTCTTACTCAGACTGTGGGCTTGATCAGTTCAAGAGCTCTTAAGGCTTTGCTTTACCTTGTTTTCTAGGCAACATTGACAGTGTGCCGTCTTTTTATATAAAATACTTCAATTAATGTGAAAGGGTCACTACAGTTAAACCCTTAACTAGATAAGCCTGGAATAAAATATCATGAAATACATTGAATATTAGATAACAGAGGAAATTAACTGCAAGCATTTCTGATCCACTAGTCAGGTCATAAACAGACCACTGGCCAGCTGAAGTGCTTCACTAACCAGTGACGTGAAAGCATCAGAATCAGATGCTAGGCCATTCCAGGTGGTTGCCAAGGCATTGCTATGGTTTCTAGGGTGTTCTAAATGTTTTTTGTAAGTGCATTGCTATGCAAATGCTGGACCGTTGATATGCGGCTGCTAAGTTTTTCTGAGTTGTTGTTTGCACATTGCAATGCATTTGAGGTGGTTGCCAGGGCAGTTGTGCAGTTGCTAGGGTGTTACTAGGTGCTTGCTAGGCCATTCTGGGTGGTTACTAAGGTTTTCTGAATATTTTTATCATGTTGCCATGTCACTACTAGAGTGTTCTTTGTGGTTACTACATTGTTCTGAATAGTTAATGAATTGCTATGCAACTGCTAGGGCACGTTTTGATTAGTTGCTAGGCTGTTGCAATGTGATTGACAAGTTGTTTGAGTAGCTGTTTGAGCATATGTTTTTGGGGCGTTTGCCAGGGCAGTTGTACAGTTGCTAGGGTGTTTTAAATGCTTTTAGCATGTTGCTATGCCACTGCCAGAGCGCTCTGAGTGGTTGCTAAGTTGTTGCTCTGTGGTTGCTACAGGGTTCTGAATGGTTGCTTGTACATTGCCTTCGCAAATGCTAGATTTAATTGGTTGCTAGGCCATTGCTTTATGGTTAAGTTGTTCTGAGTGGTTGTTTGCGCAATATTTGTTTAGGGTGGTTGCTAGGGTGTTCTGAATGTTTTGCGCATGTTGCTCTGCCACTACTAGAGAGATCTGGGTGGTTAACAGGGTGTTGCTGTGTGGTTGCTTTTTGTTTTGAATGTTTTTTGTGCATTCCTATGCAAATTCTAGAGCTTTTTGATTGGTTACTATGGTGTTCTGAATTATTTCTGTGCCACTATCAGAGTGTTATGGGTGGTTGCCAGGGGGTTGCTGAATAGTAGTTAGTGTATTGCTATGTAAATGATATGACGTTTTAATTGGTTGCTTAGCTGTTGCTATGCAGTTGCTAAGTTGTTCTGGGGTGCGTTTTCCAAAAGCAACTATGGTCGCAAGTTCCGTTCTTACCAAAATAGTTCAACAAAACTTATGACTATAGTTGGCTAACGACGCTTTTGGTAAACGCAGCCCTGCGTGGTTGCTTGCGCAACGTGTATGGGGTGATTGCCAGGCGGGCAGTTATGCAGTTGCTAGGGTGTTACTTGGCAGTTGCTAGAGCGTTGCCTGTGCGTTTTGGGTGACTCATAAGTGTGCACTACCTAGTCTCTACGATATTCAGGTCTCTAGATATGGTTTGGGTTCCTCCGTCAATATCTATGAAGTATTTTCCCCCCGATTTTATAATCTGCCAGTAGAGCTGCACGATTCTGGATAAATTGAGAAACACAATTTTTTTTGTTTCAAATAGAGATCACGATTCTCCCACGATTCTGAACAGACAACTAAATAAAATGACAGCATTTACTAGAGGCTCTCAAAAAATATTAAAACATTTGAAAATGTTTAATTAATCAGAATGAATCATTTAAAAAATTTATTTGAGTGAATGATTCAATGACTCAATCATAATATTTCACTTGTTTTATTACTGGATGAATCAGCGTTTTTAAACAAATCTCTTGTATCAATGATTTAATGACAAATACATTTTTAACAGTCACTTGTCGCCACCTACTGGCGTAACAATATAATCATTATTTGAAGCAGTGTTACTTTCAAAAAGGGATTTGCTCTATTTTGTTCGCTACCGTAGACAACAGTGTTAATATCTGAACTATAAACGGTTATCCCAGTACTTCTGTGATAATTTGAATATTTGTAACACAGAAATAGTGATACAGTGTGGCTGAAAAAACTGTTTGTGAAGCTGTTTAATTCCTATACACGACAACTGCTCTCTCTGGCTCACCCCCAACACCAACGCAGATTTGAATGTTCCGGTGTGATTTTGTCAAGTGATTTTTGTCAAATTGTTGTCATTTAGGAATAAGATTGTGAGGGTGTTTGAATGGAGATTGTAATGTGTTAACGATTAATCGTGCAGCTCTATCTGCCAGGAAAAATTAAAGAGTAATTTACAGTAAAAATACACCTCTCCTCAACAAGACACACGATTTGAGGTATGTTACATGCTGAAGTTTAATACTTAGGATTAGGGGTTTGTTCAGATCACTAATATGATTCCCCAAATAAGATAGTAATAGAACCTTAGCAAGCACCACTAATGAAAAGCAAAAGAATCAAACAATATTACAGAGGAAAGATTCGCTGTAGTAACAGAGAGAGAGAGAGATAGAGAGATAGAGAGAGAGAGAGAGAGAGAGAGATTGAATCAGACCCAATCCAATGAGACAGGTGTGAAGAGAGGAAAAGGAAGGTTTCGGCGATCTTTCCTCGTCTCTTTCTGAGCTCCGCCCCTCTTTACAGAACTCATGAGACAGAATCAAACCATCTCTACGAAGGCTAGTCGGATTTGTCTGCATCATCCTCGCGGTGGCCGTCGGCCCCGTCGCGAGAGCTCTTGTCCTCCTTGGCCATGTGCGCGTGTGACGCGAGGATGCTGGACAGCGACAGGAGGCCAGAGCTGGAGGTGACGGCGGGCAGGGAGGGCTGAGTCAAGCCCAGGGGCAGATGGTTCATGGGTAACGCCAAACCCTGAAGCTGAGAGAGCTGGTGAACCTGAAGCTGCTGCTGTGATCACATCAAAAAACAAACAAACAAACATCCGTGGAGGTTAAAGATATGTCGCAATAACTTTCTTATTGTTGACATGTATGTGCATTCAACAATGACAAAGCCACATTACATTTAACTGCACTTTTACTTTACATAACTTTGCATGTACAACACTTACTGATAAGAATATAATTGTAATGCACTTTTTAGTTTGCCATAATTTTCACTATTATTTTGCCTTTCCGAGTATGATACAGAGTTGTTTTAATAGTGTTGCTTATTCAAACTGTCAATTTCAATGAATCGGTGCAAATGAGAATCTAATATTTGAAAATTTGCTTGATCAATCAAAAAAAATTATATATATAGTGTGCTGTCAAGACGATTAATCGCATCAAAAAAAAAAAAAAAAAAAAAAAAAAATATATATATATATATATATATACATATACACTTTTTTTTTCTCTAGCAATAATTTCTCGGCCCTACATAACACTCATGTTGAACAGTATGAAGTTCCTACCCGAATAATTGAGTTCATCTCAGGAGGAGTGACCTGTTTGGCTCGCTCAATCGCCCCCAGGACCTGCTGCTGGTGCTACACACAAAAACACACATATTATATCTTTAGGTAAGAAAAAGCACAGCACACAAAAACCAACCAAACCCTCTTCAGTGTAGAAAAGCAACCCATGACACAAACCAACAGCACATTTATGTCACTAATGAGGCTGAGAGTCATTATAGAGAGTGTGTCATAAATAAATCACACAGTCTGACCTCTTGAGACAGGTAGGGCAACACCTGAGCACAGATTCCGTTCAATCTCTTCACAATCTCCGCCTGCGGACAGAACACAAGCACATCTCATGGGTTTACATCCATTAATAAGGTAGCTGGGGATGCGCTTACAGTCTGCTGATGTTGCACAAAAGCACATGAACAACACAGTCAGTCATGATAATGTATGCTGACCGTGTTTGATGGAAGAACGCTACTGAATCTAGGACGCTGCATACGCATGTACAAACCATACAAGTAGGCTTCTGCACTTTAAAGGAAACTATGCAGATTTTGCACAACCGAATCCGTCATATTTATTCAATATTTTGACAACTATGATCATGCAGAAAAAAAAAGCAAAAAGTGCAGATTCTGACACAAAATTCATATTCTCACCTGTTTGTGCATTTCAATGTTGAGTCCATATGACATCTCATAGTACTGCAGTCAGAGAAAAGGGAAAGAGGAACAGAGCAGGTATTTACATTTACAGATACATATGAACATGTAACAGCTGGACTTATGCACATTTAGTGATTCCCATTTTGTATGGGTAAATTGGGATATCATAAAATATACAAAAAAACTAAAACAATTCACCCTCTACAGTGTCTCAAGGAGGCATTACAAAAGAGTGTGGAGAAAAGCAAGCAAAACACACAATGGAGCATTGACAGTCTAAATCTTTATATTCATT
This sequence comes from Gila orcuttii, assembly GCA_026230005.1. Lineage (NCBI taxonomy): Eukaryota > Metazoa > Chordata > Actinopteri > Cypriniformes > Leuciscidae > Gila > Gila orcuttii. The sequence continues at coordinate 5,479,960 of JAPDVR010000008.1, read as the reverse complement.
AAAAATCTTGATCTAGTACTTCTCCTGAAACTGTGATTGAGTCTCGGTGCTAGAAGCTTAGCTCTGGGCTAAAGCAGCAGATCACTCAGATCTCTGCGGTCCCGCTCTCAGACACAGCTGTTACTGACACACATTCACATTGATCCGTCACGAAGACGTCAATCCGCTTGTGCACACTTACGACCCATGATACAACTGATCAATGAGGCGCTTGTGTGTGAATTACTGCAGACGCCCACAGGGTTACAGACAAAAGAAAAGGACTAGATTAAATGAATAAGGGAATAGAAAAAAAATTACAAAACTAAGCCAAACAATTAAGCCAAAAAAAGGGGGGAGGGGGGAATGTAAGAAATGTGCATGTAAGAACTAAATAAGAGTATAGAAAGAAACGGTATGCTGGATAACAGCATAATCTGGGTAAAACTGTAGGTCTGATAAAACATTTAACATTCATGCTTTACTCACCATTATGTAATGACGCTGCATTTCAGATTTCTCACTCGCCAGTTTATCACATTCCATCTTCAGACTAGGACAGAAAGAGAGCAAAATACAAGGCAGCATGAGATATACTATTCATTTCTTGTAAAATGTGTTCTAGGAGGTGCATCTTTAATTGATGGAGAAGTTCTCATAGTCTGAATGACAGTCTGCGTGTATGACAGCTTAAATATTTGCATTTCACCCTAAAACACACACACACTCATTGAGGCTGTCAGCTGCACGTTACCTCATTTTCCGAAGCGGGAAAAGAACCCTGAGAGAATTCTACAACATTCTATCACCATGACAACAAGTTTCCTGTCTGGACAGTCTGATGGAGACTTGTGATTGGCTGGCCATTCTTTTAGAAGAACGTACTTATGAAAGAATGTATGATTCTGTCCTTCATATAATACTTCACCCTTTCTACGTAATGCTTTACGTTAAATTGTCTGTGCTACACATCAACTACCATTCACAAGTTTGGAGTCAGTAAGATTTAAAAAAAAATTTGAAAGAAGTTTCTTATGCTCACCAAGGCTGCATTCATTTGAACAAAATGGTAATATTGTGAAACATTATTACAATTTAGAATATGTTTTCAATGTGAATATATGTAATTTATTCCTGTGATCAAAGCTGAATTTTCAGCATCATTACTCCAGTCTTTAGTGTCACATGATCCTTCAGAAATCATTAAAATATGCTGATTTACTGCTAAACATTTCTGATTTTACTGACTGACGCTAGTGTATATCTACACTAAAAACTGACATAAGTGGATATCTATTAGCTTTGGACGTCATCTATATGCTAATACACTCCTGAAAGTTGACAAAATAAACCTTATGTACGTGCATTTCAAATTTACAATAATTCTCTGCCGGGGAAAACTGTTTGTGGTACAAATTTTGGATGTAAAAATGAACAAAAGCACTCGAGAATGAGAATGTCCTTCCCCCAACTAAAAGCAAGTAGTAAATCATGATTTATGACTGTGATGTAAACCAAAGACTATTGACTAGTTGAAACAAATTACTTTATTTATATATCCCAACGCCCTAAAATCAACACAGGAAAGAAAATTGCATTTGTCAAACCAATTTATGAGGTCTTTAATCACTAAAAGCAATAATAATAATAACAACAACGTAATCACAAGCAGCTCCACAGAATAATTACTCATTAATCAGCATCATTCAGTGTGTACTTGGGTAAATACTCAGTGACGTGTAGCGGCCGTGATTTGTTTTTAAACATGATACACCCCAGTTATGGCTTTTTCACACCGAGAGAGAATATTGAGCGTGGAAATCTAAAGCGCCGCAGTGTTGTCTGGTAGAAACGGCAGATCTGAAAGACATCAGCACACTCGTTTGTTTATCCTTCTCCATTTCCCTCTTCCTTCCTCTGTCTGATGTGTGATGGCCGGACGCCCTCCACGATCGCTCGTATCTCTGGTGCTGACGGATGATGACAGGAAGCTTTTCCAGGAGGGGTCGCGTTCACACCATCTGACCGACGGAGAGGAATTCCCTCGGGCAGGGTGTTTTTAGGGTGTAGAGGAGAGAACCTGCCCGTGCTTCTCAGGGTTGTGTTGAATGTGCTTTAGCTAACGGTTAAACTAGTTTTGTGTATTTGAAATCTTTGGTATGAGCCTGTAAAGCGGTGTCTGGTTATACTGCCATTCAAAAGATCACCAAGGCTGCATTTATTGCATCTAAAAATACAGTAAAAACAGTAATTTTGTGAAATATTATTGCATTTTAAAATTTGTCTATTTTTAATATAAACTTACTCCTGTGATCAAAGCTGAGTTTTCAGCATCATTACTCCAGTCTTCAGTGTCACATGATCCTTCAAAAATCATTCTAATAATCTGATTTGCTGCTCAAGAAACATTTATTATTTTCAATGTTGAAAACAGTTGTGATGCTTAATGTTTTTGTAGAAACTATGATACATTTGTTTCAGTAATCTTTGATGAATAGAGCGTTTATTTAAAATAGAATCTTTAGTAGCATTAAAAATGTCTTTGCCACTTTTGTTCAATTGAATGCATCCTTGCTAAATAAAAGTATTAATTTCATTGAAAAATAAACCCTACTGACCCCCAACCTTGTGACGGTGGTGCACGAGTGTTTGTATACCTGTGATATTGTGCCTGCAGGAACTGAAACTCATCTTTGATGCGATCACAAGAGTCTGATGTGGTGAATTTGAGCGGCTGTGCTGATTGAGACGAAGCCTGAAAAACAAAGGCAATAGATGAGAGATTAGATTCGACAGTGACTGATAATAAACAAGCAAGCCATTAGCTAGGAAGACGTCGGCTAACACATTGAACCATAATCCAATTGTTTTTATCAAGCTAATTTTAAGACTGAACTGATACTAAAATATGCGCATAAGTGTATAAAAGGATAACGAAATTTTATGACCACAGACTAAAGGCAAACCCCAGACATGATAACTCTTTTGAACATATTTAGCTTGTGGTGTCCCTTCTCAAAAACATTTCATTACTGCAAAGTGCAAACAGGTTAAAACAGTTCTTCTAATCGCCACAACTGAGACGGTGATTATATCTGGTATCTGAGGTGAGCTGCTCAGGTCAGGCTGAAATTAAAGCTTGGCACAAACCGAATAGAAGGGTCATTGGCTTTTCACCTCTGCCCTGCTTTACTAGGGGTCACTGACTTGTGACCTTTAAGACCAGACAGACAGGAACAACACAAATCATCACACCTTAGAAAGAGAGAAACTGGATACGTTTCTGTGCTCAGCGTGCTTTATGGTCACACAGTCGTTTGAAAGCAGACAGATGCACACAGAAATTGATGGACAAGTGTGTGTTTATATACAATCGGCCCCCAGAGGAGGAATATACAGGCAGAAGAAAACATCTTTCTTTCTCACACGCACGCACGCACGCACGCACACACACACACACACACACACACACACACACACACCCCATTCTCCTCCCTCACATTCAGTCCATCCCTCCACGTCTCTCCTCCTGTGGATGATAGTGTCTCCAGGGAGAGGAGAGACATGTGTGTGTTTCAGTAAATCCCTCTAGTCACTAGTCTATGGCTGCTAATAGAAATCAATTAGAGGAAGAGAAACAGCAGCATCACCTGTGACCCCTGAACCTCCTCCTCGTTCACTGTGAGGTCCAGCATCATTCTCAGTTTAAATGTGCTTTATTGGCATGACACTATTGACACTAAACTCCAGTGAGAACACCTTAAGCCTCACACACACGCTACGGGACAGAAGGTCGTCGCCCTGCACATGCTTAACCACTCAGGTTTCTGTTGTGTTGGTGCACACAACACGTTTATGCACTGATTTGCACAGAACAGGGTAAATAAGAAAAATGTGCTAGCAGGACAAGTGTGATGTTTTGCTCATGCTTCACAATGCTTTGCTCTCCTCTTGCATTCTTTTGCTCTCTTGAAAAAAATGTGCCATAGCGCCTGCGACTAGTTGAAGCATGTCTCAATGTGCACACCACAAGATCTGCGACTTCTTGCAGAGTAAAAAACATCAACGGTGACAAACTGGAGTCTCATAGAGTGTGCACCTTAGCATTGTGACGTGTGTGTGTATTATATATATATATATATACACATTAAAGCCTCTAGAATAAAACAGAAATATATAAAATAAAGCCTTTATAATAAAACAAATACAAATACATATTAAAAAGCCTAAAAAAATTTAATTAAACTAAAAAAAATTATGATAAACTATCTAGAATAAAACAGAAAAAAAATTTATACACAAAACAAAAAAGCACACAAACAAGCTAAAAAAAATAAAGCTTTTAGAATGAAACGGCACGCGCACACACACACACACACACGTATGTGAGTGTGTAAGCTAGAATAAAAAAAACTGAAAAAATAAAGCATTTATACATTTCTTTTAAAATAAATAAAAATAAAGCCTCTAGATTTTTTTTTTTTTAAATAAAATATCTAGAATAAAACAAAAACTAAATGGAAAAAAAAAAACCTCTCTCCTCTGGCGGCTGTCGGGGCTAAAGGCTCTGCTGCTGCCCCCTTTGTGATGCTAATGAGGGACTATGGCCTGAGTGACCCAGACATCTGCTGCGCACACACACACACACACACACACACACGCACGCACACACACACACACACACACACACACAGAGCCCTCAGGGTCTTATCTGCTTTTTTGTCTCCAAAATTGCGGCTGGTGTGTGTTAGTGGAACAGGAAGTGAGATGTTTTGAGGGGGAGTTGAGCGTGCGGCAGACAAAAACAGTCTCGCAATTACACTGTGCAAGCGTATATATGCGTGTATGTGTGTTTTCACAGTATGACTGATCTTTCAGTGGTTCACAAACACATTAGCAGCAGCAGCAGCAGCGGGTGTGGTGGCGGTGGTGGTGCACACACACAGTTAACAGCCGAGAGAGAATGTGTGTGTGTGAGATTATTCCAGAGAATATGAAAGTGTGTGTGCCTGTGTGTGCGCCGGGGGGATTAACCTCTCTCTCTGTTGGGGGTGTTGTACTGAGAGGGGGGTCTTGTTAATTCAGTTGTCCTTAATAATGTCTTCCAGACCCCTGTCCACCCTCACAACACAATACACACATAATGAACCCAGACTACTGTGTGTGTGTGTGTGTGTGAGAGAGAGAGAGAGAGAAAGAGAGTCTCATACTCAGCAGAAACAGAAAGAAAAAACATTTAAAACTAGATTCTCTGAAGAAAGTGTTATGCAGCTGCTAAGGTGTTTTGAGTGGTTGATGGATCATTGCCATGTGATTGTTACAGTGTGGTTGACAGGGTTCCTCTATGCGGTTGCTAAGGTTTTCTGCACGATTGGCGGATGCTATGCAGTTTTTATGCTACTACGTACTGGCCCAAGTCAGAAAAGGCCCTAAAATTCCTATGATATTTCAACACTGTCTCATGAGAAATCATAAACGTAAACCTTTAACCGTAACGCCCAACCTCTAAAGCATGACTTGAAGAAACATTTATGTCTGTATAATAAACAGCGCTAGGTGAGCTATAGGCCAAATGTTTGTGTAAATTAGAGCAGCACAATTAATCAAAATAGAACTGAAATTGGAATATGCAATTTAAATAAATTAAAATGATGTATTTAATTAAATAAAAACATTCACTGCATGTTTCAGAGAGAAGTGCAGTCCTTAAATATTAGTAGTATATTACAAATTAGTATTGTAATTTTACAGTATTTTATTTTGACTGTTATTTTACAGTGAAATACTACAATAGAAAAAATTCTTAATTTATGTAATATTTTTATGTAATGATAAGTTCATTATAATTATTATTATTACTATATAATCACAAGCATTTTTTTAAATTGCATTTTAATTTACAATCACTTTTTTTTTTTTTTACAAAAAACTAGTGATGCACGATATATCGGCCGCCGATATAATATCGGCCGATATGGTCAATTTTTTACACATCGGTATCGTTCCGATGTCAAAATAGGGCCGATAATCATTCCTGTGTATTTGACGTGTGTGTAGCTAGATGTGAGTGTGGGGGTGGGGATGTTGTTTTTGCACGAGCGCATACATTACACACATAATGTGCTGAAGCAGGTGCTGGAGGCGGCAAGTTACGGCACTCTGCCTTGTTCTGACCGACCATCAAAGTATTGTCGCCCTGGAGTTACGGGGTTATGATGTAGCAATTAAATCACCTCAGACACACATGTAAGTTACATGTTTCACAGTGATTGCTTTTGTTAGATTACTGAATAATGGCATACTCTCGGGGGAAAATGATGATGAAAATGATCAAGGTAAGAATGACACGACACGGGTGCATAAAAAAGATAATCTTTAAAATCCAGTAATAGCTAGCGGTAGCCTTTAGCTAGCGATGCTACTTCACAAACTAGACACAAACACGTTTCGAGCCATAATCAACAACTTATCTAGTAACAAGCGCTGCATTAGAGCAGGCTTGTAGGATATCTTAATTCACAGCCCGTAAGGCTACATGTAGGCTACAACTGAAATAAAATGCTAGCTCTCGCCTGTCAATGACAGTCCACTGACTGAAAACTACGCGAGTTGGTCAGTTGGAGCCGCAACGACACACCCATTATACACCAGCAGCAGGAATGTAAAGCCTACCTTTTGTTGAACCCTGGTTAAAATCCATGTCAAACAACCGACGAGAAAGCAAATCCATTACAGTGCGGAACTACTAACTGTTAGATAACGTTACAGTTCTTTAGGGACACCTAATCTGTATCCCTGCCTTAGCTCTGAAGCTCTGTGACTATTATGAACTGTCTGCGACGTCAAGATTGCAATGCTGGAATATGTTGTGGTTGTGTGTGTGTGTGTGTGTGTGTGTGTGTGTGGCGCGCGAGAGAGAGAGAGAGGCGCGGGCGCGATCGAACAGTGGAAACAAAAACATACTCCGTCATTTTGTTCATACAGGACATTCCAACTATGCTCACTACTTCAACTTCTTGTTTATACATGTGAAGCCATTTTTATCATAGTGAGTCTAATAGGGTTAATATTGATTACATTTTAAGTGTTATCATAACATTGTGCTATAAAATAGAAGTTAAGGGCCAATTCCAGCGTTATGGACGGGACATTTGCAGTCAAAATGTAAAATATAAATTCTCAGAAAATGCATTTAATACCAATATATTTAAACGTCTGTTCATATGTCCATACTACCTTAATAAAGGAGTCCAGACAATAGAAAAATATCAGTCTACACATGCGTTTTATATTTAATATGAGGGAAATACACGTGCGTTACGGACGTGACAAAAAAAGACGTGAGTTTGTGGGAGACAACATACTTTGTAGAAATTCTGCGAATTAAAATGCACAAGCCAAAATAAATAATACCAACCGAAGGGATGAGTGTTGGCTCTCTATAGAACATAAATTATTTATTTTATTTTACTTTTCATTTTTTCATTTATGAGGAAAAAACGTTGATACGGACGTGACGTATTTTCGTTATGGACGTGACAGTTCTGAAATCAACACTTGGCAGACGCTGAAAAATCAGAGAAAATGCTTGAACAGAGACCTATGTGTCTCTGTTGGGTATTTAAAACAACAAACATCTGAGACATCAGTAAGGTAAGGCTGCACAATTAATCAAATTTAAACTGAAATCACTTTGTTATAGGCTAGATTAACCTCCGTTCACGCATATCTCTCATGCTGCTAAAATGCAGCGTGGGCAAAACTCAATTCGGGCATGATATTGCTTTATAATGTGGTGTTAACTATAGACCCCGAAAGATACGGAATTGCTAAGATACATCAGCAGCTATTTTGTATTTTTATCATATCGATATTCTCCGGAGTCGAGATCGCCGGTTTAGATATCAAATAGATATCATAGATATCAAATTATATCAATAGATATAGATATAATTAGCCATAGATATCAAATTACTTACCAATTACTGATGTTGTCCAGAAATCGCAGATCTACAAATCACCACAGAAATAACTCTTGACCACAGAGGGCGCGCGCGGGAAAGAAAGTGAGTAAAGGCGCGTCTCATATTTCTCTCGCTCTCGCTCTCAGAAACTGTAATAATGCTTAACATTATGGTACTGGTATTAATTTATTTCTAAAATGTTCTGATGTACAGTAATAGAGATCAATTTAATATATATGCGGGGTTTTTTAACAGTAACAACACGTTGAACATGTTGAAAGACCGAGGTGGGTTTAAATAAGTTTGATTTCTTCCCACTCCATTTCAAGCATATAGATCGATTTATGTTGTAAAGTTGATGAATTTATCTTTTCGTATTGATTTAATCAGAATGCTTCTTGATTTCCTTTGTTATGTGTCATTATATTGCTCGAAATAAATGAATTCATTCATTCATTCAACAAATATGCGCTGGTCAAATCATGCATGATTTAATATGAAGCGTCCGTAACAGTCACATCCGTAACGCATAATTAGGTTTTTTAGAGCAAATAAGTGAGATGAATTGTCAATCATAACTAGAATGGACATATTTTGGCTTTGTACATAAATTTTCAAATTAATTGTAATAATTATTATACAATATAAACTTATTCTTTAAATCGTTACGGACGTGACACATCACTGAAGCGTCGTGACTTCCTAAATATAGCCTTCATAAATTTAAAGGGCAATGCAGTTATAACAAAGTGGGTGTATTTATATCTCAGTCATGCTCCCATCTTTCTGCAAAATGCTTACTGTCAACATAAAGTATAAAAAAATGAGTCTTTGACCCCTCTTTTTAAAGCATGAAATATGTTTGTTTGAAAAAGCAATTTTAGTATCTGTGCACATCTGAGGTGAATAAACACAGAAATTTCCTTAAAATTTACATGACCGCACATCAATACAATAAAATACAGACCCAAATGGACACCTTAGAAAGGGTTTTGATATTTTGATAATAACTTTATTTTTTCATGGCAAGGTTGACATTTGCATGGAATCGCCCTAAGGTCTTTTGCCTTAGTAGGACAGTAGTACTGTACTTTAAAGTTTTGAACTGTTGTACAATGTTCACAGAATACAGTGACTTGGTCTCAAGTGAGTTAGATGTTTATTGAGAATACTCAGGGTTGGCTTATTTATAGTGTGAATACAGGACACACTTGTATCCTTTAAAAAATGTATTTTTATATAAATATTTATTTTTTCTTCTGAAAATCTGATGACATATTTTGCACACAGGTAAAGGTGCCCAATATGAGTCATTTCTGAAAATAAATTACAAAAGTTTAAAAAAAAAGTGTTTTGGAAAATAGCTCTTTATTTGATTATCATAAAAATGTGTTTTCTATACAGAGATATCGACATCGGTAAATATCGGTATCGGCCATAAACAGCAATATTAATATCGGTTATCGGCCACAATTTTCACATCGGTGCATCACTACAAAAAACACAATTCAACCCCCCCCCCCCCAATCATGCAGCACTAGTTTCAATCATTAACTCATGCATAAGCAATAATAGCAGTTATACTTGCCTTAGCAAACACCGCTACGTACATAAACAAAGATAAGTGATTGTGACTGATATCTGACTGCATAAGAACCACACACGCAACTCTTTTGCACCTGCTCCTGTACACACACGGCTCACACACTCATTCCAGCTATATGTTCACAGCTGATTAGTGGGTTTCTAACAGAATTCAAAAGTAGAATGTACAGCAATCATGCTGTGAAATCATGAGCTGAGAATGAGCATAAAAAAACACCACGAGTACAATTTCCCAGAAAATGCCAACTGACCTACAACAGTGTTTCTTCGTATTTCCTGATGAATCATCACATGAACTGTAATGTGTGGAGTGCTAAAAATAGCCGTTTATCGTTGTGTTGTTGTACATGGAGATCTGTAGTTCTTGATGTTTCATTGCAGCATCTTCAGATCAGCATTTTGGCTTCTGGTTTTGTTTAAGCACTGGTATTTGGATGGTTTTCTAAAGGACTAGAGGGTTCTTTGTGGAAGTTAAAAAGGTTCTTCATGGCATCAGACTGTAAAATCCTTTAAGTGTTTGCCAAGTCAAGCATCACTATTATTATTGCTCATACTGAGGGTTAGAGATTTGAACAAACCCAAACACTAAATAGGTTAATTAACTTTGGCACGCAACTTTTTTGTACTACAATTGCTCAGCTTGTTGAAGAGAGATGTGTTATATTATTATGTTTCAAAGAGACTGAACTTACAATTTACACAGCAACAACCACCCAGAACACCTCAGCAACCACACTAAAGGTGCTCTGATTGATCAGACGCCGATCGTTATCAGCCGATTATAGCTTTATATAGTTTGATTGCGTTCTGGCACTTCTACCAGGTGTCTGAAAAGGACAATAAATTTGTATCCTTTTTGCGAGACATTGCAACAACAGTAACTCTATAGCAATGACAGCAAGAAACCAGAGCTGTGCGATTTCACAGCGGTGCGCTTTCTAAAGGCAGGAACACACCAAGCCGACGCCGACGAACTAGCGCTGATGAAAGCCGAATGTGTTGTCGCCTCGCGTCGGGGTAAAAAGCTGTACTTGAACACACCGAGAGAACTACTGCCGACTGTTAGCTAGAATGCGCTTCTGCGCCTGCGTGTGAATGAGACGACTGTCTATTTCTGCAGATATATTCATCTATATTCGACATTCAAAAAGAGAAACCGACGCTGCAGGCTGCAGATAACGTTACACAAACCATAAACAAAGCAGTGCGTGCTTACCGTTTTGAATATCAATTCTGTTAAACACTTTCTTTATTCCACTCATGTTAATATTTAAATATTTGCCAATGAACACTCATGCAAGATGACGTAACATAACAGCAGCCTTCTATCTGTACCGTTTTGACTTCTTTGCTCTCTGTTTTGCTATTATTCTCCTGCACTGACTCGTTCACTAAGCTGAACAGCCAATCAGAGTTCTCTCTCTCACCGATGGCCCGACGCCGATTCAACATGTCGAATCGGCTGTTACAAAGCCGACGAGGACCAATTTCAGCCGACGGTGCGGAACACACTGAGAAAACTTAGTCGGCCGACGCACAAAAACTGCCCGACGGCCGACCGTCGGCTTGGTGTGTTCCTGCCTTTAAAGCCCAAACTTAACACTCAAAACCAGCTAGATCAGTGATTGTCGTAAAATACAGTCTAAAGCTGATAAACTGCCGAATGTGCTTGATAAAAAGTTATCAAAAAAGCATTAAGCCGCAAAAGTGATACTGTTCCCCAAAAAAATGTCAAAATGGTTAGTATTCGCTTAAACACTGTAGGTTATGTCTTAAGTGAACAGTTGAGAGATGAGTCATATGTGTAACAGTAAATTGGATTTGTGGTATTAAAGTATTTAATTAAACACTTCTACTGAAACTTTGGTAATGAGACATCCCTAACTGCAAGGGTGTTTCTAATACGTCTGATGGCAAACTTGATGGTTATTTTTTCCTCTTTTGAAAAGTCATAGAAATGCTTCCATGGACTTTTTCCGTTTGCTATTGGAGCACCACCTGATTACCACCATAGAAATGTACCCAAGTATGATGACTTCTGGTTCGAGAACCCCGGAAATGTGAAAAGCTTCACTTTTTTACTTTATGAGAAAGAAGAAACACCTTCCTAATTTTCCTACGACCAAAACAATGATATCAACACAAGACCTCAAAAGAAGATCAGCGCGTTATCTGAGCACAAGACGGCTGCTCGGAGAAAAGGAGTTTGGTATTGTCCATTATCTTCACTGAGCACACAGTTCAAGAGTTCAGATGGAGAGAGGAAGAGGATGGTCATCGCAATCTGACGAATAGCTGCTTATGGTCACCAAACAAAGCTGAAGCTGTAATCCTTAACCATAATCCACTGGGCCTGACTTATTACCACAAACAAGCTGAAAAGAACCAACAATTGGATTAAGAGAAACAGTGTCACACATACTTCATTTAGAATTAAGTGTTTTCCATTTAAAAAAAGTTTCTCAATCCTGACTGTGTGCACAAGTTTCACTGTCTGCAGCAAAATATCATTCAATTTCAAATAATTCCTAACTCAGGATTTGTCTTGAAACAATTATCAAATCTGTCGACCATGAGTCGATAAGTAACTTCAGAGGTTTGATAAGTCAAACTGATCCCAAAGATCCTGAATTCCAAAGAACACAGTAAATCTTTGAGGCTAAGATTAAACGGAGCAGTCAGCTGTAACTCCTAATCCAAGATTTGGGATCCTGCAGTTAATCTCCGCCTGATTCCCACTTCTGCTGAAATTTCAGAGGTTTAAGACCAAAGTTTGGTCCGTGTACTTAAGAATTCATCAGAAGCAGTAAGACGTCAACATAACGTCTTTAAAGTGGTCGGTTTTCGCTGTTGATGTATTAATCTGTTATTTTAAGACACTAGAGCCTGTCAACAACAACAACAACAAAATCCTTAAAGAAACGCTGCCATACTTTGGAAATAATTCCTAATGGGATTAAACTGGAATTCTCTATGAAAAGACATTATAATAAATAATAATTTATGCAGCTATATTAATATTTATTAAATAAACTTTTGAATTTTTTTAAATATAGATATGATTTCTACATTTTAGAATTTAGTTAAAATAATACTACTGTAATTATAAAAAAATAATACTGTAAGATTTTAGAAGGTTTTTGTTTGATCTTATTAGGACTAGTTTCAAACTATAAAAGAATTCCATTGGCATTTAGGGGCCGTTTACACGACATCGTTTTCAAGTAAAAACGGAAAACTTTATACGTTTTGGCCGTTCATTTACACAACAACAGCGGTTTGGGGGCCTGAGAAATTCAAAGTACAAGCATTTGAAAACGATAGCGTTATTGTCTTTGTGTAATCTACAAAAATGCTAATTTGTGAAAATTATGACTTCATGCAGATGCATATTAGGCTATGTGTTCAGTTTATAGGCACGTAGCTTCTCTTTACAAAGTGACATCGCCAACTACTGGCCTGGCATGAATAATACAACGTTTTTAGTGGTTTTCACGGATCTGTGTAAACGGGGATCGCTTTGACGACGTTGTCATCTGTATGCGAAAAAGGAAAATGTTTCCGTATTTAGAACATTGTTGTCGTGTAAACGTAGCCTCATTCCTTTAGGGTTTTAAGTGTCACTTCATGTAACTATAAGGCAGAGAACTACATTACATCAACCCCAACTGAAAACACCATTAACATGCTTCAAAATAAAATGTGAAATACCGGACTAAGGAATCATTTTACGGACTCTGCTCAGGCTCAAACTGCAATCGGTTCATGTGTCGGAACGTCCCGTTCACTTTCTCACAGACATCTAAAGTTCGCTGAAGACTGAAATGTTCTCCTAAATTCTACTCTCTGAATTAGCAAAAAGGCCTCAATTAAAGAAACCTCCAAATCCATCCACTTGTGGGGTTTTCATTTAGCATCCTCGTGTTTGTGTGTTCATATATGCCTGTGTGCACGGGGGAAAAGGCAATTAGGCTTGAGTGCAAACAAAATAATGACTGGGGACTCATTAACACAAGCTGCCCACTGTGTGCACAGGAACAATTCATGGAAACGACACAATTAAGCCTCTACAGGGAGGGAACCAGGCAACTGGTGTGCAAACAAGCATCTCCGACCCTACCTGAACCAGAATACATTCAGAAATGCTTTCATTTAGACATGTGACCTGGAAACCTGACATCTGAATCGTGAGATATAGGCCAAACTGTGAAAGAAACCTGCCAAAGATCGAGAAACAAACACATTAAGAAGCCACTGCGATCTATCCATCCATTTAGCACGGCAAAAATACACAAAGACATCTTTAAAATGTCTCTGGTAATCCAGGTGAAAAAGCTTGTATAGATTCATATTGCTGGAAAGAACAACATTGCATTGATAAACATTAGTCAGGCCTAATCGTTGCTTTCTGAGACTCATTTTTGACAATGCTTTCAAAACAATATGCTTTATGTAGCCTACGTCTTTCAATGTCAACAATGTTCATACACTTCAACTAAAAACAAGTAGATCCAGTTTTTGCAGGAGGAAGGATACAGACAGAACAACACTAGTGAGGACTAGACAATGAGAAACTGGCCATCTTTAAAACTCACACTGGCACAATAGTGGACAATAGTGTACAAACTATGTGGACTTAGTAGCTCCATACAGAACTTACATTTACTGTAAGTGGACATACGAGAAAAAAAAAACATGGTATTGCAATTGTACATGTAAAAAAAAAAAACGCACCTTTGTGCATGTGCAGCATGGTATTACCATGGTCCATGCCCAAAAACATGGTATAATCAGGGTTCATGTACACAAAAACATTACAGTACCATATAAACAAATAAAATGGCAATAACATGGTAATTTCTGTTACATCGATATAGAAGTGATACAATGTCCATAACACCTGCTATGTGACAATCAGCACGAATAAAGGAAAATGAAACACTTACCGAGTGCCTGGCTTGTGGAAACATCATATCAGCCTGTTTTTGTGCTTTATTCTTTCTCTGTAGATGATATGAAAACGCTTTGGATTGATGTTCTCTTTGTTCGGTCTCGATTAGGTCTAAACTGATAAGTTTGAGGGTAGAAAGGTCTTTAGTCTGGTCTCCTGAACAGATTTCCTGGCTATGATCTCCAGTTTTCCTGGATTTTTGTTCACCACTGCAAAACCTACATCAACTTCAGACGGCTTTGCCTTTAGAATAACAAAAACAGAAGATTATCTTTACTAAAGTTTGTGACATTGCGGTTTCACATACGAAAAATGAATCTTCTTTTGGAATAGGCCAATCTCTGCGATTAATCCACTGCCAGGCTGATCATACTTGCCCAATTTCCAGCTACAAGCTAACTGGCTAAAGCTAACAGATGCGTCTATATTGCAGAAAGTGAGCAGAATGCGTTTGAAAATGAGGTAAAAGCGTCTAAAACTGGTCGTGTGTAAACTAGTCGTGAATATATCTGTCTATAGGCGATGAAATAATAGCCTGTGTTCGAAAAATCATGCCTCTTCCGCCGCTTCTGGACTCGTATGTACGGACTCGTGATGCAAGACGCCAAACAACGGATTCTACTACGGTGAAGGCTTTCCTCATGAATATTGATTGCTCCGTGCTCACGTTGCCTGGTAACCTTCCGGGAGCGTATATTTACATCACCTAATTAATATTCAATGAGTGGTCTTGGCTTGCTGCTGGGTCTCCGATACAAAATCTAAATCTAATATTTAACCTTCCAGTATTGTGAAAAGTTTCTTTTTTTTGCACTACTGTTTTATTTTTGTCACAAAAATACAAGTATGCAGTGACGTGGGGTTTTACAGTCACTGTATATATAATAAAATGTCCTTCAAGTTAATTATTAATATTAAATCTATTTGTAATCATTAATTGTCCTGAGGCCTTTTTTCTATATCTAAAGCAAATTTCATAACGAGAACTGTTTGGCACTATTAAACTTTAAATAATAAATAAATGCAAGCGTTCGCTTTCTAGCCAATCCGACAGGCCTACCAGGCGAACGTCATGTTGCGTCATTAATATTCATAGATAAGCCTTTATCGTAGTAGGATTTGTACCTTGGTGCGTTCGCATGCGGGATTTAAGGTGGCGCTCAGTAGGCCCATTTTAAGATGTCAAATGGATGAAATAACAGTAACACCGGAAGTGTCTGTCGGTGGAAGGTCTTGGAATTGCGCTGCTTTTGTTCCCGGTCAATCACAGCGACTCCAACCTGTAATACAGGCAACTGCACCCATGGGACCATTTCCACTGTAGTGAACATGTTATTTATTAATATCACTAGGGCCAGACATATTCCTGGAGTATTAAAGACGCCATCCTGTGATTTATAATATAATATAATATGCAAATAACAAAATTATGAAATACTTATATATATATATATATATATATATTAATATTAAAAACAAGCAATTGATCAAGCACATTATAAACGAATTACACTACTGTTTAAAACACTTGTAAATGCATGTAATTCCCCCTACAAGATGTTCTTAAAGGGTTAGTTCACCCAAAAATGAAAATTCTGTCATGAATTACTCACGCTCAAGTCGTTCATAAAAAGGAAGACTTTCGTTCTTCTTCAGAACATCTTTGGAACAAAAATGGTGATCTTTTTAATGCAATCTGAGAGACTTCTGTCCCTAATTTGACAGCTATGCAACTATCACCTTGATGCTTCAAAAAGTTAATAAAGATATCGTAAAACTAATCCATATGAATTGAGCGGTTTAGTTCAAATTTTCTGAAGAGACATCATCGCTTTATATGATGAACAGATTGAATTTAGACTTTTACATTGAAATAATACAGTGAATATAAACAGAAGCTCAACTGAACCTGCTTGATGCACGAGAACAAACCTCTTGTTGAAGCTCAAACGTGCTGCGTAACACGAGAATGAACCTCATTGGTTCTCACACATCAAGTGAACATGCTTGAGTTACAGTTTACCACAACTAATGTGTGAGTTGATGAATGTTTATATGTTTATAAGATTAAGTTTATATGTTTTATAACTTAAGCTGGTAGGGAATTTTTCTGTGTGCCCCTTCTGGACAAAAAATACAATCATTTTGGCAAACAATTTAAAATAAAGTCCATAATAGACTTCTGTGCTGAATGTATAATAATGTATAGATAAAACAAAACAAAAAATACTTCCACTTCAAACATTTTAAAAAGCAGCAATGTGCAGATTTTTAACATTTCAACATTGCAGGCACTGCAAAGAACAAGACAATCAGCAAGTATAGGAACAAATTTATTTAAATTTAAAACAGATACTTTATAATTTTTCTTTTTTTAGAAGGCGGTTATGAAAATCATTTCCATGTTTGAATGAGGTTCAGGCAACAGTGGTTGAAATAAAACAAATACAAATTAAAACAACAAAAAAATATGGCGAGAATGTTGTAAAATAAATTTCCACTATGGTTCCTCATCTTGAGGATTTCGATGTTTGTCTGAGCCCAAAACTCCCACCTGGACAAAGAGGACATGCAATAATTACAATTCCTTAAAAAAAATAAAAAATAAAAGAGAAAAACAGCAGTTTATCTTCTAACTTAAATACAAAGTAAATCCGTTTACTCTCTTATTTAGTGTTTTACTAATTTTTAAAAGGAGGCCGCGTCTAATTTCAGGATCCGCATGTGATTTGGACAACAATTGGCACTTGTTACGAGTCAGTCTCAGAGAAGGGGATTGGCACGCACAATATTATACAACATTTACATTTGGTATAATTACAAAAATAAAAGGGCAAAAAGAAGCAGAGAACGAATGAGAGAGAAAACCCAAATAAAATGTACATGATCCTGTCATAACAAAAAAAAAAAGAGAGAAAATATTAAAGTGGTCCTGGACATAACAGCTTTCAGGTAATGTATTACAATAAAAGAACAGGGGATGAAATCAAATTTGAATGGGTCAGAACTTCATCCATCCATCACACAGATGCATCTAACCATACCGGTAAGCATACTTACATGGAAATAACGTAACTGTCTTGTCTGCAATGGGGCATCAAATCTGACTCAATGTCAACAAACAGAGCATCCGAAAAGATTCATATGTTCATTCCATCACAATGAATCACTGAATCAAATTGCAACCATCATGGATTCATCTTTAGGTGCCTACAATAGAGAAAGCTCTTACAGGAATGCGGAAGATTCATTTTTGATTCTCTGAAATGAAGCGAATACTGAGAATTTGGTTCGAACAATAGCAACTTCTACAGCCAAATTTCCTTTTCAGGAATAATAACATCTGGTTTAATGGCACAGACATTTGAAGGAAACTCTAGCGCCCTCTTGAGTACTGAGTGTTGCTACTTCCAGAGCAATGCAGTTTCAACAATACGACAAGCATCTGCGTTTCTGTATTTGTGTATAGTACTGATGCCCAGATGCCTTTGAAAACAGCCTTCATTACTGATATGTTTATTAACCTGTCCACTTCAGAACCGAAATAGAAAGCCGCAGGCGAACAATTCTCTTGCCAACAGCGGGACGGATACTATTTTCAATTTACCACTCGCTGAACAATTAGGAAGTTGGCCAACGAAGAATATCTGACCTGAGGAAGGTTTTGATTTACTGCTGTGTTCAATGTACGAAGCATACAAAATACATGCAGGTCATTGGCAAGGTCCAATAAACGAACAAAGTTTTGCCTCCAAACCTCATCGACTGTGCCCTACTGACAAAAGAAGTGTGCTTGTCACGTGACTACCAATCCTAAAATGCCCAAAAAACATCACACAGTTCACAGAGGTAGAGGTTCTTGAGGGAACGTCAAAACTGGCACATTTATAGATATGTGTAGCTCAAACGGTCGCGCTGCGGCTCGAAGCGTTTCTAGGCATTTGCCTTGTGGCACAAAAAAAAAGAAAAAAAGTGCATGAAGAACGATCAAAGCTATGCCGAATAACGTGCCCTTCTTACAATCGAAGGCCTTCGAACCGCAGATACAACAAAGCAACACATTCTAATAGTGAGCAGAGCCATAATTTCGACAGTCGCAGTGAACTAACACCAGATGCGAGCGGTGTGACGCGACAAAAGCAAATAGAACCCATTATAAAAAGTGATGCTGTCTACACTGGATGCGGAGCGACAAGAAAAATCCCGACAGTAAACTGGTGCCCGCTTTTATTTGTCGCGTCTAGTGTAGACAGCATCAAGCTGTTGTGGCGTAAGTAAGACACACTTTAGAGTAGGACATGGTATTTTAGATGATTAAGTGCTCAATGGCCATGATTTGCTTCAGTGTCTTCAAATCTAACTTACTACAACAACACTGCAGGACTTACAAAATGGTGACATTTCCAAACCCCACTTAAACACTGAATCACATGGGTTGAGTTTACAATATCACGTCAGGTTTTATATCCATCAAGAAAGCGTTTGGGAATGCTTCTCTAGTATGACCGTGGTAAGTGATGAACTCAAAAGTGATAAAATAATGAATAATGCATGAGCATTTGGTGGAATGGGTGTAAAACTGTTCACATACAACAGAAGAGATGTTTCTCTTGGTACTGAATCACACTTTGAGCTGTGACCAATTGATTCTGGCATGGTTTTTCGTAGCCCTTGATGAAAATGAATGAAACATCACCAGTATAAAATATCAACTGTAAAATAACCATAGAACACTTTTTTTTCTATCTGTGCATCACATACACAATAAAGGAAACAAGCTGTGAATTTAGAAAGAAATTCAAATAAAATCAGAATCGAAAGAAAAAGTCACTACTTGCAAGCGTCGACCAAAAAGATCTTCAATCACAAATAAAAAGCTGTCTATTTTCATATGGTACATTTCCTATGTTTGTTTTTAAGCACTTCACCTAAACATCATTTGGAAATTTAACAATTAAAAAAAAAAGAAAAGATCTGTAGGAAAGTGAAAAGTGTGGTAAGGGAAATATATTTATAGTACAATATATTGTGTGCTTGGGGAAAAAAATTAAAATAGAAAATAAAATAAAAAACGGATCATTTTTTTATCCATAACAGGTTTATACAGCAGTTCAGACACTAGTCTCCTATTTCTGTCTCATAACATGGGAGTGCTTCAAACAGGAAAGAGGAAACAATAGCATTCAAATTATCAACAACTTCAGATCTGGTCCATAAATTATATAAATAAAATGTTCTTTATTTAATTAATCTTTTCTTTTGCTTAAAAATCATATATCTCATATAACATTCACACCGTAGAGAAGGCGGTTTCGCTATCCCTCTCTGATGTTTCCAAACGCTCTAGGTTTTCTCAGACTATTGCTCATCATAACCGCACGCGTTGATTTTTAAAACCACATTCGTCCTCCACACGTAACCAGCTATGTGTATATCATTTGACGTATTCATAGTGACCAAAAAAAGAAAAATCAAAAATTAAAACGAAGAATCACAGTATCAATAATATTGTAATTCATAATAAAACCAACACAATCACGAAAAAGTGATTTTTTTTCTCTTTTTTTTTGCCAAAGATAGTGTACCACAGACGTTTTGTACATAAGCAATAATGTGTATACGTATTTACAAATATAAATATACACAATCAATTAAGTTCAGCGCATAAATGCTTTCCTGGCCCCCCACCCTCGTCCTCCCACGTTCCCACCAGAATTTCGTTTAGAAATTGAGCGAAAAATTTATGTTATGACAATAAAAAAAACAACTGCATAAACAAATAATGGATTGTGTGCATCTGGGCCGCTGGATGACGACGATACCCGCGAGTCTACAGCCCGGATTCTGATTTGATAAAGTATCTGTTCATGAGCGAAAAAAAAGAAAGAAAAGATAACCGCGCACTAATTTATTAGATCGCGAAGTTAAAACGAAACCGGGAAGAAAGATAAAAGATAACAACCATGGGGGAAGGAAGCAATGCAATAATTTTCAACTCTAAATGTGGAAATCTGCAGAACAATACCTATCGTATGTGTATAATCCTGTTTCGCGCACATTTAAAAATCCTTAACGCTGTCTCTTACCCATCATTAATTCGACTGCTCTTATAATTTACTTTATATTCAGTTGCAGTAGAAGAAGCTATAGTTACTTATCATTAAAAAGGTTTTAAAATGATCATCTCAGCAATATACACAGATTTATTTATTTTCATCTCTCCCTCACGTGCTTTTTGCTTATATAGGCATTCTTAAACTATTTTCGTTCATTATCATTTTTTACAGATTTTTTGTTGATTTTTTTTTTTTGCATCTGCGATGCTCTCACATGAAGTTTACATTCATCGATGCGAGTTGAAGACTAGCCTCGTCGAGAGAATCATCTCTGCGAGTGAAAGGTTCTCCACACCATCAGTGGAACCCGCTGGAACCCACTGGATTTCTAGAATCCGCCGGATGGATCCATTTCGGAACTTCTGGCACCACAGCACTAGTCCTTGTGTCCATGTTAAAGAATGTAAATATGTTGTGATTTTTATTTTTTTTGTCATTTGTCTTTTTGCAGGGCTGTGAACACCACATTTTTCCATTCATCCAGGCAGAATTCCCGAGAAACACTCGGAGCGGACGATGTGATTGGAGCGAGTGATAGTACAGGAAGAGGAAGGAATGTCACATCCAGTTTTTCAGGCCAGCGCATCACAGATCGTTCTCATCGCAGCTCCGCCAATCCAACATTTCCTTGAAATACGCAAACATTGGGAGTGGCGAGTCGGAGTCTAACGCCCTTTGTCAAATCCAAGCCACGTTTCGGTGGTCAAATTTGATAAAAGGGAAAGAGGCCTTTGACGAGAGCTGCCGGGGCTGAGCGGACAGACTTTGGCAAACAAATAAAAAATAAACGATGAGCAGGACACGTCCGTTACGATTCCGCTGGATAGAAAGAGAATAACTCTGG
Source organism: Gila orcuttii (assembly GCA_026230005.1). Lineage (NCBI taxonomy): Eukaryota > Metazoa > Chordata > Actinopteri > Cypriniformes > Leuciscidae > Gila > Gila orcuttii. Next base: position 5,458,501 of record JAPDVR010000008.1, on the reverse strand, counting down.
AAGCTGAGAAAGAGAAATTAAAAGAATGTTGTGTTTTGAAGGTGTACATGATGCCTGTGTGTGTGTGTGTGCGTGTGTGTGTTGTGGACGTAGGTGTGCGCACGCTCTGTGGGTGCCTGTTCTATGCTGATTGGTGAGAGCGGTGTCGGACTCGTCACGTCTCACACCAGGTTGTACTCCTTCAGGTTTAGCTGCAGGATGGTGTCTTTCACCGCCGCGAACACAAAGCGGATGTTCTCCGTGTCGGTGGCGCAGGTGAAATGCGAGTAGATGATCTTGTCACTGTCAGGGTTCAGATCCACAAACATCTTCAGGATGAACTCCCGTGCGGCCTGGGCGTCCCTCTGGGGTCCTACAAAACACGTGTACATGGAGTTAAAGACTTCACGAGACCTGGAAGAGTACCTCCTTCCTGTTTATTTACTCCACAATTATGAGTTTTCTATATGAATTTACTTTAAAATGTAATTTATTCCCGTGATCAAAGCTGAATTACTCCTTGTGAAATCATTCTAATATGATTTGCAGCTCAAGAAACATTTATTAATATTAATGACAATGTTGAAAACAGTTGCTGCTTTTTTTTTTGTTTACATTATTTTTATTGATGAATTTTCAAGAAAATGTCTAATACAGCATTAGGGAAAACAGTAAAAAAAAAAAAAAGAGGAAAGGAAAAAAAAAACAATAGAACAAGGGGTATACATTCTGTTTTGGGGCAAGTATAGATTCACATTTAGAGTAGGGATGCACCGTAATGAAAATTCTTGGCCGAAGCCGAATAATAATGAAACGCTTTTAATGAAAAAATATGGATGAACCCACAACAAATGAATAATTGTCCTAGACATAAGCCTACTTTTGCGGTTTACATACACTTTATCGTGGGCGTTGACAGGTTTGCATGGATTGCCTCAGATCATTTGGGTTTCAATATAGCGCGCGGCGCTCTCCGGGGCGATTAGCAAATAAGGAGTTGAGAACGACTGACATCTCTCTCTTTTCATACAGATAACATAAACAGAGAATATTTGTTTTCGTTTTGAATTCGTTTTGATAATTTAAAAGTAGACAATTAAATGATTATAAAGATATATTGCCTTTGCCTGTGTGCCAAGTATTGGCTGAGTTTTGTTTAAGTTTAGAGACGTGCTCCAGGAAAAAAGTTAACGGAGACGGAGAGGCAGAAAGCACACCCTGTTTATTTTCTTTATTTTACAAAAGCACAGTTTTGTTTCGATTGTAGTGGACACAAGTAGACATTTAATCTATTTTTTTCATATTTCTTAAGTCTGTATGACCATAAATGACGGAGTATTTAAGTCTATTTTGCTACTATGTGAAAAAAATTCAGCAAAACGCGGCGGCGCGTTTGTCAACTACAGAGGGTTAAAAGACGCTTTAGTGCTGCAAGTAAGGGTATAACGTCTGCCACAGATGCATCAGATGAGCTTCTCTTTTGTTATCTGCTCAAAGCGGGAGAGGGGGCATGTTTCCTGCATTTATAAAGCGCGTGCCTCTCACTCTACGCTGGTTACTATTTGATCGCGTCATCAAAAACGTCATTGTTCGGTCAAATTTATTCGGTCTTTTTACTTATTCTTTTACTTATTTTACTTATTTTCGACCGAATAATTTCGGTTGCCGAACATTCGGTGCATCCCTAATTTAGAGTCATTGATTTTTTTACATTACAGTACTCAATCCTGCTTTATATTTTTTATGGAAAACGTGATACATTTTTTCAGGATGCTTTGAGGAATAAAAAGTTTAAAAAAAAACACCATTTGTTTTAAATATTTTGTTTTATAACACTATAAATGTTTTAATGTCACTTTTGATCAATTCAATGTGTCCTTGCTGAATGAAAGTATTAATTTCTTTCAAAAAATCAACCAACCAAACAAACAAAAATAAAACTTACTGTATAGTTCAGGGGTCTCAAACTGCCAGCCCGCGGGCCATTTGCGGCCCCCCTCCCCTCCCCTCCCCCCGACCCGCAACTGATGTAAAGAATATAACATAACCCGGCCCGCAAAACTATTTACACGGTACAGATAGAAGGCTGCTGTTATGTTACGTCATCTTACATGAGTGTTCATTGGCAAATATGTAAATATTAACATGAGTGGAGTGGAATAAAGAAAGCCTGCAGCGTCGGTTTCTCTTTTTGAATGTCGAATATAGATTAATATATCTGCAGAAATAGACAGTCGTCTCATTCACACGCAGGCGCAGAACGCGCATTCTAGCTAACAGTCGGCAGTAGTTCTCTCGGTGTGTTCAAGTACAGCTTTTTACCCCGACGCGAGGCGACAACACAGTTGGCTTTCATCAGCGCTAGTTCGTCGGCGTCGGCTTGGTGTGTTCTTGCCTTAAGGAGTATAATCTCAAGCGTCATTACTCAACTAAAAATGGAGAACAGTATGAGAAGTACCAGGCAGACGAGAGAGAAAAAACAGCCATGAAGTTGAAGAAAGAGCTTACACCCCAGCAAAGCCTTTTCCACAAAGCCAAAAAGGATGCTGATGCTACAGTTGAAGCAAGTTATGGGTTAAGTGAGTTGATCGCTAAAGCAGGAAAGCCGTTCACTGAAGGGCAGTTTATGAAGGATTGTATGTTAAAAGTCGCTGATATTCTATGTCCAGAAAAGAAGGGCTTGTTCAACAATCTCTCTCTATCGGCAAACACAGTGGCAGAGCGGATTAGCTAGTTTTATGATCAGTTGCGCGCCAAAGCTAGAGTTTTCAGTTTTCACTGCGTACTCTGTGGCGCTTGACGAAAGCACAGACAAAACAGACATTGTGCAGCTAGCCGTTTTCATCAGGGGTATTAATGAACAATTTGAAGTGACGGAGGAGTTGTTGAGTTTGTGTCCAATGCACGGCCGTACCACAGCCAACGATATATTTCAGCAGCTGTGCGACGCGATTTTCTGGTTTGCCGTGGAACAGACTGGTAGGCATTACCACTGATGGCGCCCCATCTATCTGTTTTATATACTGATGTTTAAATTTTTTGTATGACACAAATGTGTTAGTTACATAATCTGAAGTAAATGAGAGCTAACTTTTCAGCAAGTGAAGTAAATTTCCAGAAAAATATTGTGCTTTCTTGTTAAAATGGCCCTCCTATGAGCTTTCGTTCACAGCAGTGGCCCCCAGCAAATTTGAGTTTGAGACCCCTGGTATAGTTTATATAATGTGCTGATAATAGACATTTCCATGACCTTTAAAGATTGTATTACTTTACATTACTTTTTATAAGCCTGGAAATCAGAAAAGTCCTGATGTTTACCCTGTACCCAGATGAAAACGATATCTGTGATTAGCAATTTTGCAAGATTATAAGTAGTGTAGTATATTTCATCCAATATCTGGCAATTTAGAACAATTTTCTTAAAAAAGTTGAAATTACACTGCTTTATTCTGTCATTTAACTCTAAGAACTCATGGCAGATCTGCTTTGAAAGGTTAATACATTAATTTGGAGATTTTGAACAGAATTTTTACTAGGGCTGCACGATTTGGGGAAAATGTCATATTGCGATTAGTGAGGTCAATATTACGATATGCAAAATAATAAACAAATGGTTTCATGAGTTAACTTGCTTGGTTCTGAAGGAAAATATACACGCAGATTAGTGATAATGCTGAAATGTGTATTTCTCTAGCAACAACAACTAAATGCAGTGTTTTCAAATTAAAATAATATTTTTTACCAAATGAAATAATGACATCTTTGCATTACTGCAAACTTGTTATTGTCTCAATTGTACAATAGTATAAAATAAATAGAACAAGTATGCTCATGAAAATAAGATATTTTGAACATTCTCTCCAGACAAACAGGGACATTTAAGCAGGATGTGTATTGTGATTGTCAACACATTTGGTAACTAAACAGAAATTTGTTAAGTTTAGTGACATGTTAAAATGTTTACATGGTACAATGACTGGTAGGCTAATGTTTTTATTATTGCTTGACACAAATTTCACGATTTCAATTCAAAATCTTGTGATTTGATTCATTTGGATAAATATTAGCTACAGTACATGTTCATTTTCTCAAAAAAAAAAACAACAAAAAAAACAACTCACCTAATGCTGTAAAGAGACAGAGATACAGAGAGCCCTGACAGCTGGTATTATTATTAAAGGTTAAAAATAACAACTCAAAATAAATATAATGTGTTTTTTACTAGGCTATAACAACAACGTTACAATATTTTAATGATATTAGTAAAAATATAATAAATATTTAATATAGTGCACATATTTAGCAAAATACTCCTCTCTATATAATATATAATTTGTATAGCCAACTAACGTGCTATCTATCATCAAATGGCTTTCCTGAGGTAAATGTAACGTTATGTGACATATTGTTCTCCAGCTGTTTTATTGACCTCTTTCCGCGGTTGAAAAACACTGATTGATCGGTACTATGTATGAGGCATAAACATTTCGGTAAGTTGTACTGTATCTTTCAACACACCTATTGTTAATTCGTGTTTATTTACTATTAACTAGTGAAGAGTAAAGGCGGGCATAGACTGAGATTTTCATCCGATTTTGAGCCGAATTCTGACTCGTGCGACTCTTTCGGGTCTGGCCGATTTTCAGCTTTATCGTGTTCGTGAAGTGTACAGGGAGAAACGAGAGGTGATTAACCTCTCCCGAACGGCAATGGTCGGATGAATTTCTGGCATTTCAGAAATTTTAGTCGATCCTCGTGACAATATCGCACAGTTGAAGCAAAGCTACGAACCGTTTGCCCTAAACTCAGTGTTTCTTCCCTCACTGCACCTGTGCGAAAACAGAAGTTTAACCATTTCATTTGCAGCAAAAAAAAAAGAAAAAAAAAAGAAAAAAAAACTGAAAAGAGGGAGATTTTTAAGTTCTGTAGTCCAAATTAGCTACAAATTACTGTTGCTTACCTCCAGTTCGTGTTGTAAAATGGATTAACCATATATTACCCACGTCTTCCAAGCCACCTGCGATGTATCTACACCGTGCCTCTTTTATCAATTTGTTAAACAATGTTTTAGAAATAAAGCTGTTTTTAATTTTCATTACTATTACAGTGTTTGGACATATTATAGACTGTTAATAATTAATTATTAGCCTATAAGTCATTGTAATCGACCTAAATGTTTCAAAATTTTCAATGAGGATGAGTAAGCTTCTATGTAATATTTTATTATCCTCACAGCGCGTTGGTTATGCGGTGATGCGCTATGAAATTATTGCAAGCGTGGCTAATTAATTATAATAGCCTATCAATTTAAAAATAAAAGTAGCCTAGGCCTTCCCTAACAATAATAATAATACAATACTAATAACAATTTAATACATAAATTGGAAATGCTAAATCATCTTGATATTGATAGCTGATGCTTGTTTTCATAATATCTCCGGATACATGATATCGTCTATAGTCAAGTCAAGTCAAGTCAAATATATTTATATAGCGCTTTTCACAATACAGATTGTATCAAAGCTGCTTCACAGTATCAATCAAAACAACTTAATGTTTGTTTATTACTGGAAAAAAGACATCCAAGTTTGGTAGAGCTGATCAATGGTATGATTGGTTAATTAATTTGAATATCCCCAACTGAGCAAGCCTAAGGCAACAGTGGCAAGGAACCGAAAAACTCCATCCAGTGACCTAATGGTGTCCTAACACCCCATCAGATGACCCAATGGAGAAAAAAAAAAACCTTGGGAGAACCCAGGCTCAGTCGGGGGCCAGTTCTCCTCTGGCGTTTATGAACTAGAGGCCGAATTTACAGTAACTGTAAGATAAAAAATTTATATGAATGCCTGGCTAAATAGATGCGTCTTCAGTCTAGTTTTAAACTGGGAGAGCGAGTCTGAGCAACGAACAATATCAGGAAGGCTATTCCAGAGCTTCGGAGCTAAATGTGAAAATGCTCTGCCTCCTTTGGTGGATCTGGATATCCTAGGAATGACCAGAAACCTCGAATCTAGTGATCTTAAAGAGCGCGATGGATTGTAAGGCGATAGAAGATCCGTTAAATAGACTGGAGCTAAACCATTTAGAGCTTTATAGGTCAAAAGCAATACCTTGTAATTAATACGGAACTTTATAGGTAACCAATGAAGTGATGATAAAATCGGTGTTATATGATCATATTTTCTTGATCTAGTAAGAACTCTAGCGGCTGCATTTTGGACTAACTGTAGCTTGTTTATTGAAGATGCAGGACAACCAGCTAATAAAGCATTACAGTAATCTAGTCTCGAGGTCATGAATGCATGAACTAACTTTTCTGCATCAGAGACTGATAGCATATTACGTAGCTTAGCAATGTTTCTAAGGTGGAAAAAGGCTGTTTTTGTAACATATGAAATATGCTTTTCAAAAGACAGGTTGCAGTTTAATGTAACACCCAGGTCTTTTACTGTAGCGGATAGAGTAAAAGGGCATCCTACTATGTTAAAGTCGTGCTGTGAAAGGTTTTGTGGATGGTTTTTAGAACCGATAAGTATTACCTCTGTCTTGTCTGGATTTAATAAAAGAAAATTATGCGTCATCCAATCTTTTATATCTTTAACACAATCTGTCAATTTGGATAATTTAGCGTATTCATCTGGCCGTGAGGAAATATATATTTGAGTGTCATCAGCATAACAATGGAAACTAATTCCATGTTTCCTTAGAATATTACCAAGTGGCAGCATATATATTGAGAATAATAAAGGGCCTAACACAGATCCCTGCGGCACTCCATAGTTTGCCGAAGTTATAATCGATTTTTCTCCATTTAAGTAGACGAAATGGTAGCGGTCAGATAAGTATGACCTGAACCAGCTTAATGCTTGTCCTTGAACACCAGTGTAATTTTGTAGTCGATCTAAGAGTATTGTGTGATCTATAGTATCGAACGCAGCACTAAGATCAAGTAAAACTAGTACTGAGATACAGCCTTGGTCCGAAGCTAAAAGTAAATCATTTGTGATTCTAACAAGCGCAGTTTCAGTGCTATGATGTGGCCTGAATCCAGACTGAAACTTTTCATAGATGTCGTTTTCTTGCAAGAAAGAGCCGAGTTGAGCGGACACTACTTTTTCTAATATTTTTGACATAAATGGAAGATTCGAAATGGGTCTGTAATTTGCTAGGTTATTTGGATCTAATTGTGGTTTCTTAATAAGAGGTTTTATAACTGCCAGCTTGAACGTTCTTGGAACATGACCTAAAGATAAAGATGAGTTAATAATATTGAGAAGAGGCTCTTCCACTACAGGTAACACTTCTTTCAGTAGTTCAGTTGGTATAGGATCTAATAAACATGTTGTTGTTTTAGATGAAGTGATAAGTTTATTTAACTCTTTTTGTTCTATGGTTGTAAAGCATTGTAATTGTTCTTGCGGGGTGATAATTGCGGCCGAATTATAAGGCGCGAGCAAAGATCGAACGTTTACGATTTTGATTCTGATGCTTTCAATTTTCTCGGTGAAGAAGTTCATGAAATCATTACTACTAAACTGTAACGAGGTATTTTGTTCAGACGACGTCTGTTTATTTGTTAGTCTAGCCACGGTATTAAATAAAAACCTTGGATTATTTCGGTTGTTTTCTATTAATTTGCTGAGGTGCTCAGCCCTGGCCGTTTTAAGTGCCTTTTTATAAAGTGACATACTGTCTTTCCACGCGATTCTAAAGACCTCTAAATTAGTTTTTTTCCATTTACGCTCTAAATTACGGATTTCTCTCTTTAAAACATACGTAGTATTATTGTACCATGGTGCTATACTTTTTTCTCTGACCTTTTTTAATCTAATGGGTGCAACAATATCCAATGTTCTAGAGAGAATGGTGCTCATAGTGCTAGTTAGTTCGTCTAATTCATCTGTTTGTTTGGGTTCAGACAGCAGCTGAGACAGATCAGATAAGCTATTTGAGAAATGATCTATGGTGGATGGACGAATTGTTCTACCTGGTCGATAACGTGGCGCAGCATGACATATTACAGCAGTGCGTAATATGCAAGTTACCAAGTAATGGTCAGTGACATCATCACTTTGTGGAACAATATCTATATCGGTTGGATTGGTTCCATATGATATAATTAAATCGAGTGTATGATTAAGACGATGAGTTGGTCCGGTGACGTTTTGCTTGACCCCGAAGGAGTTTAATAAATCTGTAAACGCAGCCCCTAACGCATCATTTAAATTATCTACGTGTATGTTAAAATCTCCAACAATTAATGCTTTATCGACGTTGACCAAAAGATCTGATAGAAAGTCAGCAAACTCTTTTAGGAAATTGGCGTAAGGCCCTGGAGGTCTATATACGGTAGCCAATGCTAGAGATAATAGGGATTTTTTTCTTACATCTAAGAGCGTAACATTTAGCACAAGTACTTCAAACGAATTAAACCTATGACGAGTTTTCTTAGTAACATTCAGGATATCTCTGTAGATTGTTGCAACACCGCCGCCACGACCGATCAGACGGGGCTCATGCTTATAACAGTATCCTGGCGGAGTAGACTCATTTAGACCGAAATAATCATTTGGTTTAAGCCAGGTTTCAGTAAGGCACAGAACATCGAAATTATTATCTGTGACCATTTCATTTACAATAACCGCCTTGGGTGTGAGCGATCTAATGTTTAGAAGACCTAGCTTTAGAAATTGTTTTTGTTCACTAATAGCGAGATTTTTTGTTTTAATAACAATTAGATTTTTTCTAGATCCTGCAGTAGATTTATTATTTGATCTTAGTAAACGAGGAATAGACACAGTTTCTATGCAATGTTCTACACTAGTATTAATATCAATTAAATTGGTGCAGTAGAGACTGTGATTTGGATTTTTGGTTACTAGTCAAATGGTATTTAACATCTTGGAGATGTTATCCGACAGAAGATCTGCCCCGATTCTACTTGGGTGTAAGCCATCAGCGCGGAAGAGCCTTGGTCGCTCCCAAAACAGATTCCAATTATTTACAAAAATCAATTTCTGCTCATTGCACCATGACAATAACCATTCATTTAGAGCGAATAATCTACTGAACTTTTCATGCCCTCGTCGGTACGTAGGAAGCGGTCCAGACACAATAATCGATGTTTCAGGCGATGTGCTGCGTACCGTATCGATAAGGCTCCTGAAGTCTTTCTTCAGAACCTCCGTCTGTCGCAGCCTAGTGTCGTTAGCTCCCGCATGCAGCACAACAGCTCCGACGCGCTCGTCACCGTTCAAGATCTCAGTTACCCGCGCAGTGATATCGAGAACACGAGCACCAGGAAAGCAGTGACTGTGCACCTTACTTTTACCTAACGTAGCATGGACGTGTCGGACGGTGGAATCGCCGATGATCACAGCATCGCGTTCCGTTTCGCGAAGAGGGGAGAAGCGGTTCTGAGTGGAGATCTCGAAAACCGGGAGGGGCGAAAAGATTCTTGTCCTGGCTCGCGGCTTCCGCGGAACCACCCAGGCTTCGTGGTGGTGTGTTGGAGCCGGAGTGAATGAAATCATGGCTGATCGTGACCTGGACGCTCGGGACCAATGCTGAGAAACGCACGGAGTAGACGAGGTCAGCGTCAGCGGGTTACTAACGTTAATCACTGATCCGTGTGCATCAGCGCGTGATGTTTCAAGAGCTAAACGCCGGTCTCTCAGCTCAGTTTGTCTCTCTAGAAGGTCAAGGATCTGCTTTTCTACAGCTTCTAATTCAGACTGCACCGCAAGCAATTCAGATTTGTTCTCATCTGCACCAAAAGGTAGATAACATACACCTGATATATTCGCCATTTTAACAGATGGACAGTAAGTTAGCAATGATGCAACCAGTGATGCTATAGGCGCAACACTACACGGGGGTTTATAGCACATATTTCACACGTATAGTGTGAGCAGTCACGTCGCAGCTCGACGTTCAGACCGTATAGTGTGAGCACATATATCCTGAGCTTTGGCTTTCCATCGCATGCGATCTACTCGTTCAGTGTGAGTAGGTAACCTTGCTGAAATCGCAAGTATGCCCACCTTAAGAGATGTTCGGTTCACGACCACAATCTGTCACGTAACATTTACAAGCGCCAAAACGCTATTGTTTGAATTTCATAATACAATTGACAGAATCTGAGAGCAGAGAATTAGTTTCATATCGAAAGTATCTTGCTCTGTCTAGTCTGTCGGTGTCAGTGTCCTCTTTGCTTCACGATTTTTCTCCACGTGAGAAAATGGATGTGTGGCGTGAGAGCGTGTGAATCTCACGCTGAATGAGTGAGAGTTGGCAGCCCTGCTCTCTCAGCTCAGTGTTGGTTATCTTATAGACAAAATATCGCCATATAACAGAGGTAGATTTTTTTGTGGCCACCAGTTCAGTGTCCGTCTGATCGTTTTAATACTGTTACGCTCTACACGCCTTCAAACATGTCAACGAAAAGCTAATAATTTCAAAAGCTACTAAAACACATGCATACATTGGTACTGTCTGCATTAAACCAGTCTACATGAAAAACACTGTACGGCAGGAGGAAGACTTACCATCAAACTCTGGGAAATAGTCGACCAGGTGGGAGTAAGAGATCTTCTCCTCCAGCAGGTCCTTCTTGTTGAGGAAGAGGATGACAGAGGAATTTTGGAACCATGGATATGTGATTATCGTCCTGAACAGAGCCTTGCTCTCCTCCATACGATTCTGAATACAGACACAAAGAATGGATCATAATATATGTAAAAGTTCACAGTAAAAAAAAAAAAAAACACTCATCCACACACAAAGGTAAAGGTAAACACGCCTATAGTAAAATAAAGCTCTGTGTGGTTTGAGAGCTGCTCACCTCATTGTCTGATTCTACCAGAACCTGATCGTACTCGCTCAGAGCCACCAGGAACATGATGGATGTCACATTCTCAAAACAGTGGATCCACTTCCTGCGCTCTGACCTCTGACCCCCTACATCAACCATCCTGAGAAACAAAGAGAGCAAGCGTTTGCATTATTGATAGGTTACAGACATTATATGCATTAATAATTCATGATTATACTGTGCACAGTATGCAAATCCTCTGTATGCACGGAAGGACCTTGTCAGCATGCAAAAATTCACAGCACACAACCAGAACACGCTGGATATGTATCCCATAATGCAATGCGCTCAACCCGAATTTAGTTTCAAGTGTGCCGAATTCACTGAAAGCGATATCTTAACTCATTTATTTCATCCTTGACTTGTTTTTATTATTAACAAATTCATTAATTCGTTTCGGATTAAAAAAGCAAAATATGTGTATTTATTGCTGAGATGACGGCTGGATATACTGAATCTACAACGTAGCGAGGTATTGTGACACCAACATAGTATAGTACTGTTGTTTATCACTGCATAATGCACACTTTTCAGTTTTACAGACTCTTTAAAAAATAGTAGGCAGTATACAGCATATGTATGCATATACTGTACTGAATACATTGGAGTACGCAGTATGTATGCAACAACTGTCAGGGTTTGGGTTTTGTTCCTTGTTCCTGTTTCATGTATGTCATGTGATCCCTTTTTCAAGTCATGTGATCCTGCCATGTGTTCCCTTGTCTGATGTGTCATGTTGTTATTGGTTCATAGTTTAATTGTTCACAGGTGTCCCCTGTCTAGTAATTAGTCTGTGTATTTAAGGCCTCATGTTTGCCCTGTGTCTTTGTCTAGTATTGAATGTTTCCTGCCGTTGTTCTTGTTTCGAGTTTGTTCACGTTTGTAAATTAAAGTTGCGTTTGGGTTCTCAACCAGCTTGCCTAATTTACCTAAGGACCAATCATTACAACAACAAATGCATACCTTATGCATACCATGCAATATATACTGTATACTAGCTACTATTTAAAGAAAGTCAAACTGTAGTATCCTACATTGTTGTCACTTGACCCTTATTATGTTGCATGTTAAATCCAGCACGTCCAAGAATCATCTTGCACATACAAATATTTTTATGTGAACATTTGAGTCCAATCTCCTAATAAACATTGTTCATATGCATAATGCACAAACAATAAAAGTAGTATTCTAGCATGCTATTCTGAACATACCCAAAAGCCTAGATTTCAGTAACATGGTAAATGTGTGCAGCCAGCACTGATTTGGGGGTTTATGCGGCGCCCCCTAGTGGAGTCAGAGCTCCAGTCCTGAGCCAGCAGTTCACAGAGGGGCCTTTGATAAATGAAGCCCTCTAGGATTGGCTGCCCAAAATAAAGCTCCTTCAGATAGAAGCGTCCTCATTTCCTTCAGCCAGGGGCTCGGTGACCTACTTCTGAACATACACACGCTCTTTAATGTAGGACGAGTCTCCACATTCACTCCGCACTTAGCGAACTTTGGCAGGAGGACAGACAGAGAGAGAGAGATGTGAAAAGATAGAGAGATGGCTGTGCGCACTCGTTTTTTTCTCTTCCGGGAAGCTTGACACGAGGTGCGTGTGGGTTTAAGACAGTTTTACAGAGATTAACAACCACAGAGCTGATGGTAATCATTTATGGAGTCAATATGGCAAAGAGGGCAGAAATAATCTGGTGTGTGTTTTGATGAATTTTCATATCACGTACATAGGAACGATTCAAAAACACGCCGTGAATCTCATCAGCGTCTTTCATAAGCATGACAGATTTTAAATGTGTAGGCGCACTAGATACGAAAACTTTTCATAAACTTGAAAGTTCAACAATTAGGCCTACAACGCTGTTGCAAATACTATGAATCTAATTACTGTAGTTCTGAAAAATGCACACTTTTGAAATTTGTGAGTTCTTGATCAAATTTTAGTTCACATTCTTTTGAAAACACTCACTTTGGTTTAAACTGAAGTTTATGTCTACATAGGCCACACCCTTGGGTCATGAATATTAATTACATTATATGATGTTTGCCCTCACTAATTTACATTTGCTAATCTAAATTTATTAATTTAGCAGATGCTTTTATCCAAAGAGACATACAAATGAGGACAACAACTAAGTGATTCATCCAAAGAGGAACTAACATGAGAAGTCTACAATACAAAGTTTCAGATGTTGTATAGAAATTAGATATGTGAAAGTTGTTAAGTGCTAACCATGGTTGGGTTACAATTTACCACTTGTGCATTCATTTAATCACAGCGACCGGATGGCAGAGTCCTTTTAACTGGCAACACACACTGCGGCCAGAAAAAAAAAAAAAAAAAAGGCGAAATGTTGCTACGCCTCTGCATGCACTACCGATCAAATGTTTTTTATTAAGGAAATTAATACTTTAATTCAGCAAGGATGCATTAAATTGATCAAAAGTGACAGTGAAGACATTTATAATGTTCCAAAAGATTTAAATGCTGTTCTTTTGAACTTTATATTCATCTAATAAATCACAGTTTCCACAAAAATATTAAGCAGCACAACGGTTTTCAACGTTCATAATAATCAGAAATGTTTCTTGAGCAGTGATTTCTGAAGGATCATGTGACACTGAAGACTGGAGTAATGATGCTGAAAATTCAGCTTTGTATCACAGGAATAAATTACATTTTACAATATATTCAAATAGAAAACAGTTATTTTAATTTGAAATATTATTTAACAATATTACTGTATTTTTGACCAACTAAATGCATGCTTGGTGAGCATAAAAGACTTCCTTTAAAAACATAAAACAATCTTTTTAATACTCATTTAAATTTGTGCTTCAGCTGACGACAGTGTGTCTCTCTCAAGAGAAAACTGGAAATTGTTTCGTGGGTTTTGACGGATCAATAAAGAAAAACAAATCAATTGAAAAATCCAACCAAGACAACTTTGACTGCTGTGGGGTGTGACTGGATTTTTGTGGGTCACACACTAGAAAGTCATCTTCAGCTCAGGAAAATATTAATAACTCTCCAGCGGTGGATGTATTCTCGATGCTAACCTACATTCAGTGGGACAAAAAAAATCATTTCCGAAATTTCAAACGAAAGCTGATTAATAATTGCCCTGTTTCCTCTACCTGAAAATGATGCTTTGAAGGTCGAACGGGTACTCAATAATCCCTGTGGTCGGGATTCGAACCCTCAGAACATCCTGCTGGGTGGGAAGGTAGGAGGACTCGGAGATACGATCCAGATCAGTGAGATAGCTACAGAAGGAGAAGGAGAGAGATAAAAACATTATTAACCTCTTTATATCACAAGCGGGTGGTTTGGGAAAGGATGTTTCCAGACGTCCCAGTCAGCAGATCTCAGAGGATGTTTATTATGGTATCTTGTGAGACAACCTGAAGAACACAACGGCTAAATAGGGAAGACAAAAGTTTATTTTCTGTGGTCAAACTAAGGTTCTTTTATTTTCAGAATGTACACTACATATGGTCTAATATTCCTGACGAATAGAAATCTCTTTATTGACTTATTTGATTTGAATGAAGAGAATAAAAACACCACAGGGGCTTTCGCTCCAGAGGAACATTTTCATAGTTTCTATAACTATTGACTATTGATGTACCTGCTTTTTGGTGTGTTTGCTCCACGGGAATTGGGAATGATTTTAGTTTACGGGGAACTAAATTAGCTCCTACTTCTAAACCAGCACTCCTGGAACTACCAGTGACGTAAGTGTACATTGATTGGCCGAACGCATGCCATACGAAACAACGGCACCCGACATTTTTACTTACTCCACGAATATGAAAAACAGCGATAAGACATAAACATACAGAAATCTAATGTTAAAGGCAATATACTTGTCGCCATTGTCTGCGGTGCTGTGCTCTATTCTCAGCCTTGATTATATGTAGCACTGCAAGTTGTCGTAGGAGATTTCATCTCTTAGCCCTTCTTTTTACTCTTTAAATCGCATAAAACCCAGGACACACCAAACCGAAGTCAAAGAACTAGAGACGATAAAAGTTGACTGTCGCCTCTCGTCGGCTGCGTCTTGGCCAAAAAGCTGCACTTGAACACACCGAAAGGACTAAAGGCGACTGTCAACTAACACGTGTGTTCTGCGCCGGCGTTCAAGAAAATATCTGTCCATATCGGCAGGTATCAATAGTCTATTTTCGTCATTCAAAAAGGGAAAACAAATCTAGGACCGCAGAAACAAACCGTAAAACAAAGCCGCGCTTGCTTACTATTTTGAATATCAATCACTATCAAAATATCAGAATATAAAATTCTTCCCATTAATGTAATGCAAAAATAAGATTAAAGAAAGAATTAGAATAAAGGTAAATGAATAAATACATAAATTGTAGTAATTTTTACAAAAAATTGCGTAATTTAAATAATTTTTAAAAATTGCATATGCTAAATAGCTTTTATGTGACAATTTAGTGAGGGTCACAATATAGCATACAAGGTTTTGACATTTGTATTTTTGCATAATTATTTTTTGTCTGACACTAGTTTTCTCGAAATAGTATACTGTGATGTATGTGGTATGATTATATTGCATAGCATGTAAAGCAGTATGGCACAACAAACAAAGAGCAGTCTGCTACAATGTTGTCACATGACCTCATTATCTGGCATGTTTAATTCATAAAAAAAACGGTCAAATGCTACCATCTCTGAAATAAATACTTTAAATGAGATGTAGCCATCTGCATCCCGTTTTACCAATTAAACTACAATGTACTTGTTTTGAAAAATAATTAAAATATTATAGATTGCATGTACAGAACTGAAGAAATAAACTATTGAAACTATCAAATCAATAATCAAACATTCTTTCGTAGAACAGCTCTGATTAATTTGTGTGAACTGGTTCATTAAAAAAAAAAAAGATCCACTGATTAATTTTGATTCCTTTGGATTTTGTAGCAAAACATTTAGTAAAACGCTGTAGTTTGTCACGGTTGATGACTCAGAACAAGATCAGAAATGTATTGAAAAATGATATAAACGAGTATGTTTCTAGTTTTGTTAGTTGATTTTGTGTAAATCTCAGATGTTTCTACTGTACTGATGTGACCTCTATTACCCTAACAAACCAGCAGGGGGTGTGATTCACATGATACCAACGACTCCAAGCTGCATACATTTGTGTGTATTAATGTGGTGAAATATGCACTGCCTCCATATTTTATTGGGCCAGTAAAAGAAATAGACAAGACTGACTGCCGCCAAACTGTTCAATTAGATCATCAGAGAGACACGGACACAAACCCATTCAGAAAAAGGCCCATGAAACACTGAAGCACGTTCTTTGAGAGATTAATTGATTTGTGTGTGTTGCACAGGCTGGAAGACATGTTATTTCTAAGTACAAATTGATTTGTTCCCCTTCTTTTTCCAGATTTAATAACGTCTTGGATATTGGCTAGCATTAAAGAAATAGTTCACCCAAAAATGGCAGTCCATTTACTTACTCTTCGGTTGTTTCTTTCTTTCACGGAACAAGAATTTTTTTTCGAAACTGTATTGGTCATTTTTTCACACAATTACAATGAATAGGAATGCAGGCTTTCAAGCTCTAAACAGGACACAAATGCACCATAAAAGTTATCCATGTGACTCACGGGGTGTATTGTAAACCTTCTGAAGTCGCATGATTGCTTTGTGTGAGTTATTTACTAAAAATCATTCTCATTCATCAGAGTTCATGAGCAATAGCGATGTCTGAAGAATAATTCAAACTGACCTGTTAAATCAAATCTTTTCAAAGAAGCTCACAAAATCAGTCTGAATGACCGGTTGATGAATCAGACAGATTCTCATAGACTCAGTGATCAGTTCAAGATTATCAGTGATTAAAGATTTATATTTCAGTCTGTTCCCCACATAAGAGTTTAGACAGAGTGCAATGATGACAGATTTCCAGATGAATAAACATGTCTCAATGGAATAACATGCACCAATGATCATTTACAATATGAATGTGTTAAGAAAGTATGTTGACTTTTTCTTTTCTTTTTTTACAGATACAATATGATATACATTTAATTGTTAGGGGATTTGACATGGTTTAAACACAAACATGATTATGAACAATCATATTGTATGAGATGTACTGAGATGATACTCACTATTTCGTGGAGTCTGACAGCTGGTACTCTCGGCGTCTGTCGTAGGCCTCTTGAATGCCTGGATCTGTCCAGAGCATCTTTATGGCATTAATGTAGGGGTGGTCAAATGACATCACCTTCTCGATGTCCACCTCCTTCACCAGCATAGCGTTCGCCTGCAGTCCAGAGCAGATCAAAAGTGTAAAAAAATATAGATAATCAACAGCAATGCAATAGGGCAGTTGACATTCCATGTGAAAAAGAAGTGCACTTGTCTACTTCAAATATTAGAAGTATATATAAAAAAAAAAACGTACTTGAAGATAATAGAATATTAATGAAATAAAAAGCCAATTAAGTGTACTTAAAATGTACACGTTCATGACTGTTTCTCAACACTTTATAATAATGTCAAATTAAAATATTTATTTTAAAGTACATTTTAAATCATTATGTTTAAATCCATAATCCTTTTGTCATACACACTTATATTGATGTGTTGACTAACGCATTAATGCACATGTTAGGTAGATGATCATTTTAACTGTAGTGTGTTACTTCATCAAATAACATTTAAATTTAATATATTTTCAAAGTACTAAACTGCAACTTCATATATTTAGACATATGACATACAAGATTTAGTAGAAATTACATTAAAGTATAATGTTGTCTACCATAAATGCTTGTCCGTACATTTAGCAATTATGAAATGCAGGACTCCAGACTATGACCAAATCGTTGCATTTTGCGACCTTTTTTTCTTCTCGGTGCGAGTAAACTCAGTTGGAGGTCGCACTGCCATCACCATGTTGCCCAACTGATAAGAGCTGCCATTTCTGTTGCATTTGAAAAACGGAAAACGAAACAAAAGCAGAACAAAACCTTCTCTTCTTTGAGCTGCGCTGAGAGATTATTAGCTCGGACCAATATTAGACAGCGCGGCACAAGTTCGATCACTGACACCGTTACTACACAGCGCCAGGAGATCAAGTGAGAAAGCGTTTGAATTCGCTGAAAATCACATTATGAAATCAAAGTTTTTCTCTAATAAACGTTGACCACAATTATTGGTGCCCCTAGAAATTTTAATGAGTAAAATATATCTGACGCATATTTCCCTTTATATTTACAATTTTCAGCACACCAGGGCGACTAGGAACATGAAATTATCCAGCCATGACTTCTTGTTATAAATATGAGGAAACACTAAGGCTAAATTCCCTTAATCATCCATCACAATGAGTACAACCAAAGAATATTGTTCTGATATGCAGCAAACGATTGTTGAGCTTCACAACATAGAAAGTGGCTGTAAGAAAATAGCTAAAGCATTGAAAATTCCCATTTCCACCATCAGGCCAATAATTAAGAAGATGTTACAAAATTGCATGAAAGAGAACGTGTGTCTTGATTGTCTTAATGCACAGCGAGGAGACATCTTTAATGTTGTGGGCCTGTTTTTCTGCTGGAGGTCCTGGACATCTTCACACATACATGGATTCTATCAAATACCAACAGATAAAAAAAAATAATAATAAAAAAGAACCACAAATGAAGCTTCTGCCATGGCTCTCCCAGTCCCTTGACCTAAAACCCTTTAGAAAACTGAAGAGGAGAGTGTATCAACATGGATCTGGGAAACTGAAGGATCTGGAGAGATTCTGTGGGAGGAATGATCTCTGATCTCTTGTCTGGTGTTTTCCAAACTCATCAGGCATTATATGAGAAGACTCAGAGCTGTTATCTTGGCAAAAGGTTGCAAAAAGTATTAATTGTGGCCAACGTGTATTCGAGAAAAACTTTTATTTCATAATGGGATTTCCCCCCCCCCCTGTTATACTTCAATGAAAGCTTAGATTTTTTGTGAATTTTTGGAATATAAGGTTTAAAAGGATAAACACTACAGATTTATTTTCACAGGGTGCCATATTTACCAAGGGTGCCAATAATTCTGAAGTATATTATTTTCATAAAAAGTACTCTTTTTAAAAGTATGTACTTCTTTTACTCAAGGGCTGACATGCCACAGAAGTCTGACGTGTGCAATACTCCTATAAAAAACCTATTTTAAACATGCTCTAATGTTTCTGTAATTATTATAGATAGAGCTTCTATTATGCATGATGTCTTATTAATAGTAAAACCACATGGAATTTTTTTTTTTAATTTTTTTTAATTTGCCACACTAAAGCACATTTTAAGAGAATGACAAAAATTATGAATTGTGAAAATACAATTCATGGTTGAAATAAGTGGTTAAAAGCAAAAGGTGACCAGTTACAGAAGCTGAAAAATAGATTTGAACCTAAAATCTTTTTAAAGAAAAAGGTTAAAAGTGCTGTTTTTAATTTTTCACAAAACTTTTTACAATTGAATTTGGTGCAATTAGTGGAGCATAAAATACACACTTCACCTTAAAGTCCTTGTTATTTGCCGATTTCTGTTAATTTTACACTGAATTAAAAAGAATCAGTAGATTAATATAATTTCACATTTGAACTGCTGATTATATGAAAATTGCAACACTCTATTTGAGTACAGCAATTCTGGAAATAAAATTTTGCCCCATTCAAATAAAAGTAAAAAAATAATAATAATACAATTCTGAATCAAATTGTAATAAATGTTCATCACAACATCACATAACACCATCTGTGTACAGCGTTTTTAATCATTTTCATGGATCTGTGTGAACGGCGTTTGGTTTGACAACGTCGTCTATACACGAATAACGCAAAGGAAAAACTTTTCCGTCTTTAGTACATCTTTGTCATGTAAAGGTACCCTTATACTACCACATGAACCCTGAAGTTTCTTTTCCCCATAGGCTGGATATGAAAATAAAACTTTTTGAAACCGGTCACAAACTTATCCAAAATCAAAAAAAGAAACAAGAAATGTTATTCTGCATAAAGAATTTGGCAGGAAATGTATAATGCAAAAAAGGCTTAAAACTAATTTTTGATTTAGGGGTGAAACATGAACAAGATGCTTTCATCAGATTCAGCCTTAAATTATTTAAAACTTAAATACTCAACATGAACCATTCTAACCTTGTTCTGCTCGTACTTGTAGCCGATTTTCAGGTTCTCGGTGGCGCGGATCATGGCCTGCATGGAGGTGAAGATGTTCTGGTACACCAGCTTGGTGAAGCCACGTTTGTCCTCGTCTGTGTATCCAGTGCCATGGATGATACGCATCTGTTTGATGAACGTACTTTTGCCGCTCTCACCCGTGCCTAGAGCAGAGAGAAGGGTCAGAGGTCAGGTTTATATTGGAAGACTAGATAAAGACCACAGGTATGGCATCCTTCATTCATGATCATCCATTCAGATGGTTTGGTCACAATGTGGCAGCACATCAGGACACTTAGGGGGGTTTCACACTGGCAGTTTAGTTCGGAATGGGGCACGGTTCGCATGAAAAATCGCTAATGAGAACGCTGTCATGGGACCCGGGTGCGCACTGGGGTACCGAACCCGAGACTACCTGGAGGAGGTGGTCTGAGTTCGGTTGCTCCCGAACCGTGCTGCGATTCGCGTGTATGTGAAAGCAACACGGACTCGGGTGCGCACTTGTTAAGGAAGTAAAGTATCCTGCGCATGCGTTTTAGCCGATTATGATGTATTTAGTTAAATAAAACACACTTAAGTTAATGGAAATCCACTGTCTCCTCAAAAGAGTCCATTTGCAAGCAGCGGAAAGACAGCTTAAATGTGAAACACACACACAGTTAACCTGCGTTGTTTACTCAGCTATGAATAATAGCACCAAATTAATAAAAACCACAATATATTGACCCGCGTCGTGTTTTATACCATACGCCGTGCACGTTTGCAATGACGTAAGATGCACGCAAACGCACCAGAGTTCGATAGAATCAAGTTGAGTGTGAAACCAGACCAACGCTGCGGGGGGCGCCGGGGACAATCGCGCCCGGGCTCGGACCGCAGCAAACGAGCCCAGTGTAAAAGCCCCCTTATTTGTTCAATTGAGAAAAAAATGTCAATGAGAGCAAATATGTGCCTTTGCCATGTTGGCTGCTGCTCCTTACAATAATATCAGTCTATTTTAGAAAAAAAATAACTGCATGACTCACATTAATGTAATTTATTTTGCCCGTTTAACGGTCCTTTAATTTATATATTTGTATTTAATATATATATATATATATATACACTGTATACACACACACATACATACAAATACTTTATCTGCTGACCTGCATTTCACCATTAACCAACATTAGAATATATGAACATGTTGTTACATTATTGAAATGCTAACTTAAAATATAAGGGGGGATTTTACATCTAAGGAGTTTGACTAAAAAAAAGTTTGGGAACCTCTAGGTTTCATTAATGCAATGTGTGCAATTTTAATCTAAAAAAAAAAAAATAATTCTAAACAATGTTGAATGCCTGTAAAGCCCAGTGTACAGTCTGACCATCAAAAGGGCTGGCATGATCTGACACACATTTAAACTCGCCCACACACACAGACCCTCATACTCAGATAGAGATTAAAGTCAACATGGAATGACACACACACACATTTTAATTCTGCAACATTTTCAAATGAAACAGGGTATTCAATGAGAAAAAAGGGTGCACAATTAAACGTGCACAAAAAGTCCTCGAACACAAAGAAAGTGTAACCAAACAGTTATGGGGCACCATTGAATTTTTTAATTTTTTTTCAAACATTGGCAGTCAATGGTGCCCCCAAAACTGTTTGGTTACAAACATTCTTCAAAATATCTTCCTTTGTGTTCAGTAGAACAAAAAAACTCAGGTTTGGAACAACTTGAGGGCGAGTAAATGATGACATCATTTTCATTTTTGAGTGAACTGTCCCTTTAAGAGTGTAAAGCATAATCGCTCAAACTGTAGCCACAGAAGAAGGAGGTGAAAACTTTGTGCAAGTTTTGGTAGGAAAACCACAGACATGCCTCCAACGCCGGAAACACAAACCTTTTGAGAGACATTGACAATACCAAAAGATTCAGTTTTTTTGTTTTAGTTGTTCCCACTCACCTCGAACAACAAACCTCTCAAACAAAACGTCCCCCCTGACTTCCTCTCTTTTACACACAATTAAAAGCTCTTTCTCCTTCCCTGTCTCTCGTTACATAACACTCCTGTTTTGCTTCTCGGTTCAGCTGAGTGAGGATTTCAAATGAAGGCCGCTTTTCAGAATGAGAAAAGTCCTTCATCCCGTCTGTGACTGCAGGAAGTGAACCGATCAGCGAAGGGGCACGAGCATATCTGCACAAATAAAGCCAAATCCTAACTAGTTTTTGAAAAATTGTCGAGGCTCTGAGGAATGTAAATATGCTGCAGTTAAAGCTGTGG
This sequence comes from Gila orcuttii, assembly GCA_026230005.1. Taxonomy (NCBI): domain Eukaryota; kingdom Metazoa; phylum Chordata; class Actinopteri; order Cypriniformes; family Leuciscidae; genus Gila; species Gila orcuttii. The sequence goes on along the minus strand of JAPDVR010000008.1, from coordinate 5,436,157 downwards.
TGGAAGCTTTCAACTCTACTTGCAGCACAAAATCTACCGCACACTTTTATTGTCCATCAGGTAGGGGTGTACAATATATCGTAATACAAAAATGCAATAATATGTATCGTGGATAGTTCACCCAAAAATTCAAGTTTTCAGAGTTTTAGTGTCAGTACTACATTAAACGCCTATATATAATGTTGAATATAATGTATAATAATACAATGGGGGAATAATTGTGGGTCCTGATAATGCCAAATGTCTGATGTTACCAGTAAAAAGTGGCCTACATTATTTTAAATATATCTAGCCAGCAGAGGTGGGACCAAGTCATTGTTTTGCAAGTCACAAGTAAGTCTCGAGTCTTTGCATTCAAGTCCCAAGTCAAGACAGACAAGTCCCAAGTCAAGTCCCGAGTCAAGACAGACAAGTCCAAGTCAAGTCCCGAGTCAAGACAGGCAAGTCCAAGTCAAGTTGCAAGTCCTCGAGTTTAAGCTTCAAGTCTTAAACAAGTCATTAGTGCTTTTTGCACAAATTAGTGTCTCAGTGTTTTTTTACTATAGAAAAATTACTATAGAAATAGAAAAATTGAATGTATATAATTTATATCAGGAAGGCTTTTAAAATATGTTCATGACTTGTTTAATTTCATATTTATTGCGATAAAATTTTCACTAAGGGCACCCATCTATCTCAGTTCAATTTAGGGATTTTTCTTACGTGTGACAAAAAAAGGAAAAGGCAGTGAAAAAAAATATTTTATTGGTAACCCAGTAACAAAGGCAAAATCATTTAATAGAAATAACTGCTACACATTTTGTATGTGTGTGAGAGAGAATGTGGCAATGCAGATTTAAAAATAAAAGTAACTGTTCATTGGGAAAATTAATCGTGATTTGCTACACATTAAGTTTAAAATATTGAGTCCCTGGTTAAATTATTTTGTTAACGCGACAGTAATTGTAGAACATTCCTATTTCCACGGCGACGTATCAAGCATCACGTGACACTTTTTGGGGCTACGTGCCTGTCATTTAGCCTACAAAACATAAATCCATCCATTTCTTTGACATGGGTGTGAGTGGAGACATGAAAGACATAAAAGTGAGTGGCTGGTGAACAAGGAGAAGACTTTATAGTTACCTATAGGCTAAAATGTGCGTTTGTTGTGGGGGAAAAAAAACATGTCTCAAAATTATATTTGAAAGGTTTAGTAGCCTATTTATTTCCGCTAACTTAGACATCAGTTTGTTTGCTTTTTCTCAAATTATAAATGATTCGCTAGTACTTGTGTATTTAAATGCCTGAAAAAGAAAAGAAAAAAAACATTATTTGGTTGAAAACTGTCTGAACGTGTGATAAATGACAACTGACAAGCGCTGCTGAACGCACTCTATCACGCGCTCTCTCGCTCAGTGCCAAACGTGCGAAAGCAGCGCTGTGATCATGCGTCAATGATACAGTGCTATACTACAGTGATTATTACAACTCTGATCTGTGGTTTTAGAAGGTAGATCAAGTCTTTCCAAGTCACAGGGCTCAAGTCCGAGTCAAGTCGCGAGTCATTGTTGTCTAAGTCTAAGTCGAGTCGCAAGTCATCTTTGATTATGTCAAGTCGAGTCCCAAGTCATCAAATTTGGGACTCGAGTCCAAGTCAAGTCCAAGTCATGCGACTCGAGTCCACAACCCTGCTAGCCAGTGAAAGAGTGCAAGCATATTCATCTAAAATAATTCTGTATTTTCAGCTTCAGAATCATGAATATTTTTATTCTGGTGTCTCTATTGTCCTGTGCATTGTGTTTCCAGCACCAAGTCCAAACCTATTCATTTACACCCACAATGTAATATCAAATTTAGCATTTTAATCAACAGTACATTTTTTATTAACCTTTTAACATATGTCTTGGAGTTTCGCAATAATATCGTATTGTGAGTTCAGTATCATGATATGCAGGGGCGTAGAATTTAGTAGGGACGCTAGGGACGTGTCCCTACCAATATCCAGTGACACTGATTTGTCCCTAGCAATAATTTTGATAAAAAATTAAAATATACTTATATATATCCACTGTTGCCCCGTTGGGTCTTGTGGGTTTTATGTATTTCTTATTTTATTTAACCAGGAAACATCTCAGATTAAAATCTCTTACAAGAGAGTTCAGAGAAAAATGCGCAAATCCTGAAACACAACGGTTAATAGATCTAGGTCCCGCCTCCTGAACACACATCGCTAAACTGATTGGCTTTGTGTTTTCTTTCTAACTTGAGAGAGACTGTAGCTACATTTGGTTGTGCGAAGCAGCAAACCTCCTCTGAAGGAAACCTAGATGCGGTAAACTAGGGAGTAATCTACAGTTCTGTGCACAAAAATACGGGGTAAATCACGTCAAATAATGATTCGGGGACAGCTCAGTTTTTACTATATAATGTATGACAATCGCGGGATAGGTGGCAAACATAATCGTTAGTGTGTGTGTGTGCGCGCAAAGAGCACTGAAACTTAGTAAAAACATCACTTAGTATGATTTATAAGCCGTTTTCCAAAAAAGGAAAGAAAGAAAAGAAAGAAAATACCCACAAGGACAAGATTTTAGTATATTGCCATTTTTGTAGGGACAAAAGACAAAATGTCCCCACAAAGATGGCAATTTCCGAAATACTTGTGGGGATTTTTTTTTTTTTAGGAAAACAGCTTATAAATCATACTAAGTGACGTTTTTTTGAAAATGCAGAAAGTTATCTGTGATAGGGTTAGTGTAGGGGGATAGAATATGTTTGTACAGTATAAAAATCATTATGAAAAGTCCACATTAAACATGAAAACACAAAATTGCTTGGTCTGTTGAAATGAGAGGTCTGTTTGATCAAGTTGAAACCCTCATCATCCCAGTCACATCAGCTGAGGCGGAAATAAGTTTCATTGCTCTTAGGACAATGAAAACATGGCTCAGAACAATGGCATAAGTTGCTGTGTGTCATGTCCAACAGGACAGTAACAAATATGCAAAAAGTTCATTTCTGTTAACGTGATAGTTTCCTTAAAAAATGAAAATTCTGTCATCATTAAGTTGTTTCAACAGTTTCTTTCTTCTGCTGAACACAAAAGAAGTTATTTTGAAGAATGTTGGTAATTAGACAGTTGATGGACTGTATTTTTTTCTTACTATGGAAGTCAATGGGGTCCATCAACTGTCTGGTTACCAACAATCTTCAAAATATCTTCCTTTGTGTTCAGTAGAAGGAGGAAATTCATAAGGGTTTGAAACCCTTACAAAAATTTTCATTTTTGGGTGAACTATCCCCTTAACTATCCCTTTAATTTGCACTATTGCTCTGCACTATGAACGGAGTAAAGTTAGTCTCAGTTAAACTCCCTTCATGTCTTTAATAGTTACCATAACATTACAGAATTCATTAACGTATTGTTAAGGTCAATATAGACTAAAAACCTCAATATTATCCTATTAATTTCCTGATTCCTCAGCTTCTGGGAATGTCCCCACCAATCTCAAAACCAAACCTACGCCCTTGATGATATGTATCGAACCGTGACATGAGGGTACCGTTACACCCCATACCATCAGGTAATACTAATGATAGTTTCCAAGCAGGTTTCACAAACATTTCACCCCGCCTCCAATTTTTCCAGCCATTGCAATATACTTTATATACTATAACTGCACTTACTGTGCAGGGTCATATTACAAGCTGATATTTTCTAATATTTGTTACTTTTAGCTAAAAAAATTAAAACCAGAGGATACTACTGCACACAATATTTTAAATGTATTTTTAGATTTTTTTTCTAATAAGCCCCTGGGATTTATATGGCATTGAGGAAGGGGCTTATATTGAAAAATTATACTATAAAACAGTCAAGCTCAATATTAGGGGTGCAACGAATCATAGTTTGTTCATACGGACCAGTCCCCACGGTTCGGCACGCATGTGATTTGCGGATTAATTGCAAAGTTTAACCATCATAGAGTGAATGTTTATCATTTGCACATGTTTTGTCTGGCCAATTTACACATTCAAGCAATTTTAAACCATTCAAGCGCAAGAAGAGGCCAAAGAGAATTGATTGGTCTTTCGTGTCTCCTTGCGCTTGTACAGACACATACACACAAAATTATGTCAAAATACCCATCTTGGCAAGTATTCTCGTAAACACAGTAGATTGTGTCTTAAGTGTATATAAACAGTTCAGAAAGAAATCAGATGTGTATCATTATATTGGATCCGTGCACTCGGCCTTAAAGTGACAGTAGCCTATAAATACTTGCTGCTGTCCAAGTCATTAATGTTAATCAAACAACAAAACAAAGATTCAAATATATTTAATTTATACAGTAACACGATAGTGTATTTCTACATTTAATGATTATATTTCTACATTTGAATACTACTGTTAGACTATACTTTATTTGTACTTTTGTATTATTTGTAATATTGTATTTATCTATGCTTGTAATTAGTGTATTTGTGACTGTTCACTTGTCTTTAATAATGTTTGAACTTTATTAGTTAGGGTAGTAGTTTTTGCTGTGGTATCAAAGTACTTAAAGTGTGATTTAAGTAATTAATGGAAAGCAAAGTCATTTTTTTGGCTGATCTGAAAAATGACGGTCCAAAAATAATTTTAAAAACGTAATGTGATTCGAACCGTAATATGATTTGTGAGTTTTGTGATCCGTTGCACCACTACCCGATATACATTCAAATTTAATAATAGTATTAAAATATTTTAATTAAATTATATAATATAATTTATTTAAATAATATAATCAATAAAGATATTTAGATTTTAATGAAATGGTGCCATTAAATTAAATAGCACAATGCCATTAACAATTACACAGACTATTTGTGTAATATTTGCCAACTAAAAATCATAGATTGAAAATATGCATTTGCAGTGTAAACGCAGCCAAATTACAATTCTACAATGGTGTATTTAAAAAAACAACTATAAATACAAAAATGTTGTTTGATAAAAGCAAACATAATAGTGCAGTTAATCTGCACTTCACACACATACAGGTCAAATTTAACCTTCTCTCTGCAGATATTACAAGTACCAAATAAAAAAACCTATAGAAAAAGCTTACTGATCTTTTAGAAGAAGCACAAGCAATTCTATTTTTCTCTTTTCTCTCTGTGGATTCATGCTAATGGAGATCACCATTAAACACGCTGATTGTGTAGCAGGTCCAAAATGGAAACACATTAAGACGTGATGCATTAGACAACTGAAGTAGCGACACCCGAGGTTTAACTAAGAGAGAGAGAGAGAGAGAGAGACCATAGAAGTCTACACTGCTTTTCCAAAGCAAAAAGAAGAGTTGGTTTTTAATGGGTCAGTGCTGATTATGTTATGACAGGGCTGGATCCCTGGAGAGTCAATGTGCTTCATATCAAACAGGTCAAACAGCGTTTGCTTCCCATGCTAAACAGATGCAAATCTAACTGCATCAAATTACAGTATCTGTACATCATTTAAAACTCACGTGCAACCCGCAAAACATGTGTCAGGTCTAATTGTTTTATCTTTCAGCCGAGCAACTATATGTAACTAATTACAATGTAATTGCATCTTAGAACAAAAGCAGAAAAGATGGTTTTGTTGCTCACAGACCCAGGAAATGTCCTGAACGCTAAAAGCATGTGAAAAGGGGATTTTCCCGGTCACAAAAACAAAACAACAACATATTTTCCAAATATAGGGATACATTAATGCCAAGAGATACCTGGCTTTTAGGATGGTCATCAAACATACCTAAGCTTATTTGAGCAAAGGATAGATGAGATTTGGCTCTAATGACCCATGATTCATTTCAGGTAGCAGGGAATCTTCTAGAAATGTCTGATGTTAAATAGATCTCTAGTATCTAATGAGTATATGACTCATTCTTATCTCTGAATGTGCCAGTCTTGTACAGCAAACCTAAAGGACAGAAGAAATCGAATTCAAACTTGTTTCACTGAGACAACGATGATATTAAATGAAGACTGAAGCAATACAGTGAGTAAAGACTGAAGGCCATTCCTAACTCTGTACACACCCTTTAACCCAAACGGACCCAGGTTCACAATGCTTTCAATGAGGTGGAAAATCTTTTTAAAAGACGCACATCCGGCATTATTACACAAACTCTTCTATACCTATATGAACTATTGCTACAAAGTGAATGAAAGTCTGATAACAAATATTTGCAGTGCTTTAAAGGAAAAAGAATCTGCATTCAAGGTTCAAAGTGCCAGTCATTTGGTTGCTATAGTAACAATGCTTTCCCTTTGTTTGTTTTAGTGCATTCAGTTTCCGTCAGAGAAATACTACACGCATCAGCATCTCGCAGTGCTGCATCTCTCCTGAATGAGCTCTTACAGTCATATAATGCAGTATAATGTGAACTTTGGCACGTCACATTTTACTTTTTTAGTCAATCAGTTGACTACCTGCCTGAAAAAAAAAAAGGTCTGTCAGAATCTCGATTTTTGGACACTACAAATGCGTACTAGTGCTGGTTGAAAATCTGTGTGTCTTTACATTTGGACCCTGATCTCATACCAAGCCACTAAATGCAGACAATGATAATGTCTGTGTAAAATATTACAAGCCAGTAGTAGGTAATATAGCCTACTCTACAATAACATGACGTGCCGTTCTACACTGGTACATTTTGCTGCATTGCATTACTCTTGTTGTTGGTAATTCCAGAATGTGCACAATCATTTTTTACATATATTTATATTGCATTAATAAAGAAGTCAGAAAAAACTAATTTGTGAGGAATAGAAGTACAGACTTTTCAATAGGTTGAATAGCACTGAAAATATATATTTCCAAATCTCCACCAGACAAAAAAAGATGAAACAAGGACTTGTTGCCCTTTGAGGATCAGGGATGAACTCCATTCAGAAATGAATATAAAATGTCTTAAATTCCAATTCAGTTCTGGAATTTGAACTAAATTTAGACTGAAGTGGCTGTTCAGGATTCAGGATCGCTATTTTGTTTAAAAAATGTTTTTAATAAAAGTAGAATTTAAATTAACTGAATTTCAAAGAACTGTTTTTTTTTTTTTATTAGAAAAGCATAGCGTCGCTGTCCGATGAAAACCGCGTATGTCCATTTTGCCGATTTTGAGATTTTTCGACGGATAGAATGTCCAGGTTCATTTCTGTATACAGTATGCTTCACATGTCTAAATGACCAATGAAAAGTTGTGAAATCATGTCATCTGATTTTCACGTATATCCATTTGGTGTCAAAGCTGTCAATCACGCCGCGTATCTCCCGCCCTGAGGCATGCATCTCGCAGGTCTAAGCGTCTAACTCTGTGAGGTAAAGTATCAGCAAATGTTTGTTTTTGACAACTGTTCAAGTTTATTATATATTTGCAATATATTCACAACTGTTATTTACCAGTAAATGGTCTAGACGAAGTAATTGTCACTGTTTATTGTGGAGATGTTAACGCACGGGTATGTTAATTTAATAGTCTACTTTTAAGGTAACGTTAGTCTAATATTTTACTGATAAATAAATAATAAATAATAAATTACTAATAAATTACTGACACAGTAAAGGGTAGATTTAAGTATAGAATAACGAATTTTAAATAAAGAAAAAACGAAAAAAAAAAAAAAAAAAAAAAAAAACGAAATTTAAATAAAGAAAAACGAGATTAATTTAGATTGATAATGTTGCGGGTAACAGTTAAAAAGGCTAATACATGTTGGGTCGGTGTACTTTATCGTTCATTTCGGAATGAAAGATGAAATGTAAAAAAAAGGGTGCAGCTTGTTTTTTTGTTTTAAAGAAAAAAACAGAAATGGCTGTATTTTTTTGTAGGCTACATAGCACGCGCCTGCCCTGGGTTCAGCAATGAGTGTATTGATTCATTGTCCCTTCATAGTTTGCAAGAGACATTTAATAAACTGAGCGTATTTAATAAACTGAGACGTAGGCTATTTAATAAACTGAGCGTAGCCTATTCATCTGTCAATATGAAACGCGACTTGGCCATTCTAATTAATGATCGGAAGAACGCGTATCGACCACCATTACTGTAAAATATGCACGTATGTCCATTTAAACTCGATTTTGGTCAAATGTGGATTATATCATTACACTGGCAAGACTATGGTTACATTTAAAGATGCCATACAAAGTATGACACCGCTACGTTCAACTGCTTTTGAATTACGGTGTTTTTTTCACTTCCTGAAAAGTAACCGTTTTGGACATACGTGAGTTTCATCGGGCAGCGACGATAGGCTAGTTCGTATAGATAAAATTTCAATGATGACTTGACAAAGCCTTGTTTTAAAAGGTTTAAAATGCCTTGAAGTTTGAAGGAATGATACAACAATATACAAAACAATAAACAGACACAACGATAGACAGAACGACAGGCAGAATGATACAACGAAAGGCAGAATGGTAAAACGATAGACAGAATGATACGATAGGCAGAAAGATACAACGATAGATAGAACAATAGGCAGAATGATAAGCAGAACGATACAACGATAGACAGAACGATACAATGATAGACAGACGATATAACAACAGACAGAACGATACAACGATAGACAGAACGATACAGCGATAGACAGAACGATATAACAATAGGCAGAAGGATATAATGATAGACAGAACGTTACAACGATAGACAGAACGATACAACGATAGACAGAACGATACAAAGATAGACAGAACGATACAACGATAGACAACGATATAACGATAGACAGAACGATATAACGATAGACAGAACGATACAACGATAGGCAAAACGATATAATGATAGACAGAACGTTACAACGATAGACAGAACGATACAACGATAGACAGAACGATATAATGATAGACAGAACGATACAAAGATAGACAGAACGATACAACGATAGACAGAACGATACAACGATAGACAGAACGATATAATGATAGACAACGTTACAACGATAGACAGAACGATATAACGATAGACAGAACGATACAAAGATAGACAGAACGATACAAAGATAGACAGAACGATACAACGATAGACAGAACGATATAACGATAGACAGAACGATATAACGATAGACAGAACGATACAACGATAGGCAGAATGATAGAACGATAGTCAGAACAATACAACGAAAGACAGAACGAGACGATAGACAGAACGATACAACGATAGACAAAACGATACAAAGATAGACAGAACGATACAACGATAGACAGAACGATATAACGATAGACAGAACGATACAACGATAGGCAGAATGATACAACGATAGACAGAACAATACAAAGATAGACAGAACCATACAACGATAGACAGAACGATATAACGATAGACAGAACGATACAAAGATAGACAGAACGATACAACGATAGACAGAACGATATAACGATAGACAGAACGATACAACGATAGGCAGAATGATAGAACGATAGTCAGAACGATACAAAGATAGACAGAACGATACAACGATAGACAGAACGATATAATGATAGACAGAACGATACGATAGACAGAACGATATAACGATAGACAGAACGATACAAAGATAGACAGAACGATACAAAGATAGACAGAACGATACAACGATAGACAGAACGATATAACGATAGACAGAACGATATAACGATAGACAGAACGATATAACGATAGACAGAACGATACAAAAATAGGCAGAATGATAGAACGATAGTCAGAACAATACAACGAAAGACAGAACGAGACGATAGACAGAACGATACAACGATAGACAGAACGATACAAAGATAGACAGAACGATACAAAGATAGACAGAACGATACAACGATAGACAGAACGATATAACGATAGACAGAATGATACGATAGGCAGAATGATAGAACGATAGTCAGAACAATACAACGAAAGACAGAACGAGACGATAGACAGAACGATACAACGATAGACAGAACGATACAACGATAGACAGAACGATACAACGATAGACAGAACGATACAAAGATAGACAGAACGATACAGCGATAGACAGAACGATACAACGATAGACAGAACGATACAACGATAGACAGAACGATACAAAGATAGACAGAACGATACAACGATAGACAGAACGATATAACGATATACAGAACGATACAAAGATAGACAGAACGATACAAAGATAGACAGAACGATACAACGATAGACAGAACGATATAACGATAGACAGAACGATACAACGATAGGCAGAATGATAGAACGATAGTCAGAACAATACAACGAAAGACAGAACGAGACGATAGACAGAACGATACAACGATAGACAGAACGATACAAAGATAGACAGAACGATACAACGATAGACAGAACGATACAAAGATAGACAGAACGATACAAAGATAGACAGAACGATACAACGATAGACAGAACGATACAACGATAGACAGAACGATACAAAGATAGACAGAACGATACAACGATAGACAGAACGATACAACGATAGACAGAACGATACAAAGATAGACAGAACGATACAACGATACAGAACGATACAACGATAGACAGAACGATACAACGATAGACAGAACGATACAAAGATAGACAGAACGATACAACGATAGACAGAACGATATAACGATATACAGAACGATACAAAGATAGACAGAATGATACAAAGATAGACAGAACGATACAACGATAGACAGAACGATACAAAGATAGACAGAACGATACAACGATAGACAGAACGATATAACGATAGACAGAACGATACAACGATAGACAGAACGATACAACGATAGACAGAACGATACAACGATAGACAGAACGATACAAAGATAGACAGAACGATACAACGATAGACAGAACGATACAACGATAGACAGAACGATACAACGATAGACAGAACGATACAAAGATAGACAGAACGATACAACGATAGACAGAACGATATAACGATAGACAGAACGACAATAGACTGATTGTAGACAGATAACCAGAGAGATAGTAGACAGATAAATCGAATAATAAAATTCAACTAAAACTTGTAAAGATAGACAGATAGATGGATACATAGACAGATATAGATAGATAAATAAATAAATAGACAGATAGATGGATAGATAGATAGACAGACAGACAGACAGACAGATAGATAGATAGATAGACAGAAAGATAGATAGATTGACAGACAGATAGATAGACATACAGATGGATAGACAGATAGATAGATAGACAGACAGATAGATAGACATACAGATAGATAGATGGATAGACATAGACAGATAGATAGATAGACAGACAGATAGACAGATAGATAGATAGACGGATATGGATAGATAGACAGACAGATAGATAGACAGATAGATAGATGGACAGACATAGACAGATAGATAGACAGACAGATAGATAGACAGATAGATAGACAGATAAGACAGATATGGATAGATAGATAGATAGATAGATAGATAGATAGATAGATAGACAGATAGGGTTAGGATTGCAGGCTTTCTGTCGGGACACTAGTCGCGTGACGAGTTCACACATGACCTCAGGCCACTACATCACACTGAACGCCTGTACTTCTGTCCATCACAGCGCTGTTTTCATTCACATCAAATTAAATATGGCGCTTCCTCCGACTGAGCTATAAACACGTTCATTCATTCATGAAGCGAACAGATCCGCCTCCAAAACCTTCCCAGACGAGCCGAGCAAAAGAAATAGAATAATTTAAAACGTCTGATTTATTTCTCGTGACCCTGTCACAAGATCACAACAGCCCCCAACACACACTCCACCCTTCCAGTTATCTGTCCTCTCTCTCTCTCTCGTTCTGTGTTGTGTTTACGAGGACAGACGGCCTCTCCTCTTAAATCAGTCATTTAACTCCTCCGAAACAGCCAGCCCTCATCCTCCTCCAGTATTAGGCATATTCATAACTCAAATACTTCTTTATTCTATTTTTTGAAATGACCTAGAAAGAGGAGGAGCTATTATGGTCTCCAGCCGGTACGGTGCAGGCCTGCGGTCACGCTTCGGCTTCAGCTCGTACAAAATCAAACACAGGACCTGCTGACTGGACACCCGGATCTGTCAGAGGAGCAAAACAATACGAGTACAGCATCGGAAACACATATGTGTCTTATCAGTTGGCCGACACAAAATATTGCGCCTTTCTTTACAGGAATAGCTCATCTAAAATATAGTAGTCAACATTTGGATCAAAACCTTTCATCAAAGTTATACATGAATTTTGAACAATACCCATTCTTGTCTTTGGACAACTTTTTTGATCCACTTCAAATGTTGACTACTATATTTTGCTTTGTAAATGTACTTACCAGCAATGACAGTGAATGGTGAATTACACTTAGCAATACACTGCACCATAGAAGTCTCATAAAACAAGTTCATAACTATATTTCATGTCTTCCGAAGCCATTCAAGTTGAACAATTCCTAAGCAATTTCTAAAACCTGGCAACGGATTCACGAAAATCTTCTTAAGAAAGAAGTTAAGAAAGTTCTTAAGGCGAGACACTACAGGTGAATAGGGTAATTTTTTTAACTAGCAGATATCACCATGAAACTTTGCCAGTTGATTACCTACATTAAGATGAGAAAAAAATGTATTACAAGTTTTCTGTAATTTAATGTTTAAATATGCAAATGAGGCATTATCTAATTAAATATGCGCTAATTTGCATATATTTAAAAAAACTAAATCTGAGTATTGGATAAAGCCAGGTTCAAAATTATTTTTTCATTGTGTTCACATATTAGATGGGGAAAAAATTACAGAGGGATTTATGGATATCTACTTTTGTTATCCTGTAAATCAGAATATACTGCCAATAGCCTTAAAAAAATGATTTTCGCCATGTTTTTTGGAATAAAATGTTATATAAATCAGGCTAGGAATAATATATTTACAAATCCCTCTGTAAATGTCTTCATAATATAACTAGGTACAAGACTGGAAAGTTTGGTGTATATAGGTGCTACTGAAGTGGAGATTTCGGACTTGGAGTATGAGAGAAAAGTCATTTTGAGAAAACGGGCTTTAAAGATTTAGCATCAGCCAATGAGATTGCGCATTTAGAGTAAAATCCCCCGTTTTACTTTCACGATTGGTTGCTGATAAAAAAGGAAATGACCATATTTGGATCCGACAATATTGTACATGAGAGAGAGAGAGCTTTCTAACGGTGTGTGTGATGACAGTGTGCAGATCGCGATCGCGGAGTAGAGGGATGATTTATAACGACAACTTTTGATGAATTTATGAGCAATCTACACACCCAAACAGACAAAGTGTAGTAAAAAAAAAGACCTAAATGTGTATTTCGGACTTTTTTTCACCACAAGTCTGAAAGAAGACATGTTATTGAAGACAAATATCCCAAAATCTCAAAATTGACCAGTGAAAAAAAAAACGATGTTTTTGCCTGACGTGTCTCACCTTAAGAAAAATTCTAAGAAGTTTGTAAGAATGTTCCTAAGTGCAATTCTTGGAAAATACTTAAAGGGGTCCTTTATGCTTTTTCACTTTTTCACAACAAGTTAGTGTGTAATGATGCTGTTTGACCATAAAAAAGATCAGCAAAGTTACAAAGCTCAAAGTCTACTCCAAAGGGAGACATTCTCTTTAACAGGAAACACTTTTCAAAGAACTACAACAAACGGCTCATTGGGTCAACAACACACTTCTTCCGGATCTTGTGAAGTCCCACTGCCACTCATTTAAATAATCCCCACCCAAGGAATATGCAAAAAAGGGGACGAGGCCTTGGTGAACTGCCCTAGAAAAGACGGAGACGACCAGGGCTGGATTCACCAAAGTCTTAACAATAAAATTCTTCATAACCGCTATTTTCTTCTTATTTTTTAATCTAAGAAAAAAAGATATTAATATTTTGTATTCCCAAAAAACTTTTCTTAAAGGGTTAGTTCACCCAAAAATGAAAATTCTGTCAGTAATTACTCTTCCTCATGTTGTTTCAACCCCGTAAGACTTTCGTTCATCTTCGGAACACAAATTAAGATATTTTTGATTAAATCTGAGAGCTGGATCACTCCTCCATAGGCTTCTAAGGGATTGAAGACATCGTTAAAATAGTCCAAGTGACTCGAGTCAGTTCACTAGTGTAACTTCTGTGTTGTATGTCACACGCATCACACACATGACCAGCGTCGGCCAATAGTGAGCCTACGTGTGACGTAGCTCTACGCAATAACACTACGTTAACTGACTAGAGGCCCACAGAGAAGGAAAGGAATAGTTGAAATAAAGTCATTATTTTTGTTTGCTTTTGCGAACAAAAAGTATTCTCGTCGCTTGATAAACTTAAGATTGAGCCACTGTAGTCACTTGGACTATTTTAACGATGTCTTTAATAACTTTTCGGGGCTGGCAAGTGTCAATCCCTTAGAAGCCTATGGAGGATTGATCCAGCTCTCAGATTTAATAAAAAATATCTTAATTCGTGTTCCGAAGATGAACGAAGGTCTTACGGGGTTGGAACAACATGAGGGAGAGTAATTACTGACAGAATTTTCATTTTTGGGTGAACTATCGCTTTAAAACAACATTTAAAGGGATAGTTCACCCAAAAATGAAAAATCTGTCATCATTTAATTACACTCATGTTGTTCCAAACCTGTTTAAATTTCTTTGTTCTGCTGAACACAAAGGAAGATATTCTACAGAAAGTTTGTAACCAGGCCGGTTTGGGGCACCATTGACTTCCATAGTAGGGAAAACAATATTATGTAAGTCAATGGTGCCCCACAACTGTTCAGTTTACCACATTCTTCAAAATATATCTACACAGCTTTGGAACAACCTGAGTAAATGATAACAGAATTTTCATTTTTGGGTGAACTATCCCTTTAAGAAATACTCATATTCCTGAAAAGAACGTTCTTAAAAATCATCGTTAATAACTTCTTAAAGTTAGGATAACACCCGACCTGTCTTAAATCCCCAAAGGTAAGATGTTTAATGAATTTATTGGGTTGCTTCAAAGATTAAGCATTACAACATAACACTGGCTATATATAATACCAGCAATGTGGACGAGTACTCTGAAGTGATCGATCGATCATTAAAACAGTGATAGCAAACTCTAGAGAGAGTGCATAGACGGGGGGATTACTGGGAAAGAAAGACCGCTGCATCTTCTTGATACAGGCTAACTATTTTAACTCGCAAAGAAAATGTTCTGTGTGCTTATTATGATAACTACAGTAATCTACAGAGGTGTTTTTAATTCAGCGAGTCTTCAGCAATACCCGCCTTTCAATCAAAGAACACACTTAAGAAAAGATTTTGGGAATACAAAATATTCTTTTTTTTTAGGTTAGAAAAATGTTCTGTCATGATTCATGAATCCGGTCCCCTGGTCTTAAAGCAGAATCCAAAACTGCAATAGTCAGAGGTGGATGGAAAAATGTACTAATCATGTAAAATTTCAAAAACAATGACTCAGTCCAGATAGACTGACTCAAAACAAAACTAGATAGTTTGATGCTATCACTTCCATTATAATCAAAAACTGTAGACACTGGAAGCATCCAATGTAGTGCATTACAACACATATTCGATTCTCTCAAGCTACTTTATTTTGATCATGTATGATCAAAATAAATGATTTATTTATTTATTTGCTACTTTATAACACTTTACTAATAATTTAAAAATATTTGTTACATTTACTATTTATTTACAAATATAGTATATACACACTAGGGCTGTGCAATTAATTGCATTTCAATTTCGATTTCGGCTCCCAACGATCACCAAAATAGTACAATCGAGTAAACACGATTATTTTGTCATGTTCTGTTTTGCAAGAACACTCTTATTTTGTCTTGTGTTCTGAATGACACACACACATCCACCCCTCCCGAAGCCATAAACTCTCTCAGCTTGAATGTTTAAACTGATAAGACTTAAAAAGAAGTGAAAATGATCAACTTTAGTTATGATGCAATGCTGGCCCGATTGTGCAAGTCACAAATCCATCATGTCCCGACTCCTAAACGCGAGAGTGTAGTTTCGACGCTTGTCTTGTCCAACCCATTTTGAGAAACAGAGAGAGAGAAGACGCAGCACCGCTGAACACTCACGCGGTTTGTGAAATTGCGTCTTGGAAAAAATTTAAAAATGATTGATTTGATTTTATAATCTGTGTGGATTAATTTAGGATACTCATACAATCTACACGCTAAAGTGAATCAATGTTTGCGGGGGAATTTCCCACATTATAAGTGGTAGACCTGTGGGAATTATTAAATACTTATTGAAGTATTATCTATTATATTATTTATTTTAATAGTTAAAGTACAATAAATGTTCAAATTTTGTTGAAATAAATCTTTTAATAAATGCAACAGTCATGTGAAATAATCATGTTACATAATCGTGATTTCAATACTGACCAAAATAATTGTGATTATGATTTTTTCCATAATCAAGCAGCCCTAATACACACTACCATTCAAAAATGTAATACTCTTATTCAGCAAAGAGGCATTCACTTGAATAAAAGTTAAAAAGTAAAGTAAAAATTATAAAAGTCATTTATAATGTTACAAAAGATTTCTATTTCAAATAAATGTTCATGTGACACTGAAGACTGGAGTAATGATGCTGAAAACTCAGATTTGCTTCACAGGAATAAATTACAATTGTTTTTTTTGTTATTCAAATAGAACAGTGTCATTTTAAATTGCAATAATATTTACAATATTAATATTTGCTTTTACTGTATTTTTGATCAAATAAATGCCACATTTGTGAGCATACAAAAAAAAAAAAAAACCTATTACTGACCCAGAACGGTAGTGCATATATAGTACACATTTATATATTCTATATAAAAATACATTATTTGTGAATCTATTCCTACGATTTTGTTTTAGCAGGTAAATCACTAACAGTCAAGTTATGTCATTTGTACATCTAATGATTGTCCTCTTTAACAATCCTGATTTTAGATTCAAATTAACCAGTGAAAACTAACCGAATCTGGATCTGGGCTGAACAGCGTCCCAAAACCACTTGGCAATTCTCAGGCTCAATAATTATTCCAAGCACAGTGGAAATAGGAGAGCAGTTTGGGATGTAGGATATGGCAGCACCTCGGGCTACAGCCCAGCACGAGTGGCCTGTATAACACGAGAGATGCTGGCAGCAGTGGAGAGCGCGAGCCAGAAAACTCACTCCAATCTAGGCTACAACTGTCCCTCAAGTAATGCAGGAGTCATTCAGAGACCGGCCTGAAACCGTGTGTGTGTGTGTGTATGGGGCACGTGGGTGGACAGAGCTGAGAAACTGTGTTGTTGCCATAGAGACAGGCCGAACCCCCTCCCCCCGCTACAAACCACCACGTCAATTCCTTTCACGTTGTTGTCTTATAGATTTAAGCATTGGTTCAGGCTTGTTTATTTGTTGGTTACTGTTCTCCTCTATAGAAGGGAAAGACTTTTTTAATTGTTATTGACTCTGTCCCTGCAGCCTTTCCCGTATAAAACAAGAGCGCTTGCATCTTATCACCTCACTGCAGTCAAGCAAGGAAAAGAAATGATGCTGGGAAGAGAGACAGAAATGAAGTGATTTAGTCCAAAAACACTGCAAAAGGCAAATACGGCTCTGTTTTAATAACGCATGTCCTGCTTTCAGCAAAACGAATCTATCTGAGCTGAACCTACTTCTACAGCGCTCTCTCCTCCATATGTTCTCCTGACCCGGTCAGCGCAGGTTTGAATCACTGCAGACGCCCAGACTGTGAGGGGGAAGTGGCACGGATGCTCCTGGAAAGCATGCAAATATAACCAGTAGGCCATTTGCAGCGCGCTTTAACCGCAGTGAACTGTTGAGGTGAGCGTATCAGATAAACAAAAACCACACAATTAGCATTGAGTGGTAGAGATAAACCTACTGAGGTTTACATGATTCATAAAGGAAGTGCTTGGTTATTTTATTTGACTATGTAAATTCCACCAGCACCGGTTGCACTGAACTTTCTCCCAAAGGCCAATAAGTCTTACAAGTTCATGCAAAAACATGCATCAAACCATAGAAGTGATAAGGCGGCTGCAATGGATCTTAGTCAGGGTAGCTGCAATATTGAATGTCATATGGATAAAATCGTTCAGCCAGAATAAACCAAACAAATGTCTTTTTAGCAAAAACATTCCCATGGTCCAAAACTTCAGAAATATGGGATGCTGATTTGTCAATAAGATAATGTTATCTAGCATGCCATCTTAAAAAAAAGAGACTCTTGAGAGAATCAGTAAGAATGTGGTAAACTACAAACAAATCAGTAATATTTTGCATTATATGCTATTTTTTTTGCAAAAGTGAGTTTATGCATTTATGGAGTTAGTTACATTATAGCTGTATATTTTCCAGCTTGTAGCATAAAAAAAACCACAAAAGCCAATTTAAAATACACTGCAAAAATAAAAAGTTATTTGTGTCAAGGCAAGTAAGAATTAAAACTACTGGCCAGACTGGACACCAAAAATAAATTATATTTGTTGAACTCTATGCAAGGCATGACAAATGTATAAAAAATCAACAAATCCAGAAAATACATTTTAAAGGGTGGGCTACTAAAATAAGGGTCAAAAGCAGTCAAAAGAGAAACATTTCACTGGGTATAACAACAATATCGTTCAAAAGTTTGGGGTTAGTAAGATTTAAAAAAAAAAAAAAAACATTCATCAAAGCTGTTTTAGTTAAATCTAATAGTACCATTAACTTACAGCTGGTTGCCACAATTATAAACTACACTTTAAAGATGTGGTATATCACTAACTAAAGTTAAATGAAGATAGTCTCTCCACTCAAAGAGACCATAACAGACTCCTGCTATATTGGGGCAGTCGCAGCCTAATGGTTAGAGTCAAACTGGTAACACAAAGGTTGCGGGTTTGATTCTCAATACCAGCGAGAAACGACTGAGGTGCGCTTGAGCAAGCCACCTAACTCCCAAGTGCTCCCCGGACCCTGCTAATGTGTGTACAAAGGACAAATTCAGAGTATGGGTTACCATACTTGGCTTTCATGTCAAGTCACTTTATATTACTGGGAATAGAAACAAGCCGATTTTCAAAATGTAACTTGAATCAACACACTTCTGACCTCTGACACATATGCACTTCAAACTGAAGAACAGAGATAAGACAAACTAATAAGCACAAACAATGATCTCTAGAGCCACATGACCACTGTAAAACTCAGTCTGAACTATTCACTTAACCAAGAACAGCAAAACAAAAGACAATATACACAAAAGTTGCAAACACAATGTGTTCTGACCATGTTGCTATATGGCTAAAAATAAACTCTATTTCAGCAAAAAAAAAAAAAAAAAAAAAATTAAAGTCCAATTATTTAATAATTTGCACATTAATAATTATTCCTAAATGTGATGCTGTCATAATTAGAGCATAATTTCACAAACATACCCTGCCTAACAACATAATGCCTAGCCACATTTCTGCAATACATGGCCTTTTATGATCCCATAAATCAATATAATTTTCTAAAACATAAAGCTCTGAAGAAGCCAAAATGTGTTGGTAAAACTTTGAGAAATTGGTGTGATCACCCTTTAATGTATACAAGCACCGCTGCACTTATGTCACAACAGCATCTGGGATGCTTTTTAAAAGGTTATTAACAGGACCAAAGACTCCATTTTATTGGCCTTAAAAAAGTTCTCATTTTGGAGCCGTCTGTCATCTCTCAGAAGTATGTGGTTCCTCACACTAGTTTCCTTATGATTCCTAGTTAAAGCTGTCGTCTGGGTGGAATGTAATGTTAATGAATGGCTACTTGTAGACTGGTAGCGTCGCCTCCCGTTTCTACTGTGCTCTTTATGAGTGACGGAGGGAAATGCTGAAAACAAGGGACGCTCCATGTCTCAACGCTACTACAGGAAAACAGGAAATGCTGCAGGGACAGAGCCAATAACAATTAAAAAAGTCTTTCCCTTCCATAAAGGAGAACAGTAACCAACAAATAAACAAGCCTGAACCAATGCTTAATTCTTTAAGACAACAATGTGAAAGCATTATCAGTCTATCAGGCTGGTTTAAACTGTTTTGGTGCTGGTTTAGCTGGTGAACCAGCAAAAATAAGATAATGAAGCTGGCAAATGATTATATTTTTTGTAGTGTTAGAGTAGAGTTTTTTTGTTTGGTTTTCTGTAAACATCCTTAAAAGAAGATTAATTTACCTAAGAAGCAAAATGGCAAGATATTATGACAAAATGTAGTAAGCTGTATGAACATAAGAAAAACTAAATCAAGAAAAGGGTAAGACAAATAAACTTAATTCAAAGAGAAAACGTTATTTTTCTAACCCCACTGGCAAATAGTTTCTGCTTTTTGGTTGTTTTGCTTCTCAAATAAATGATCTGGTTTAAAACATGTTCATTTTACTGCAAAACAAGATCAAGAATATGATTGTGTGGATTTAAACCGAACTATCCATAGCACAAAAGAAGGGACAGGAAAAGGACTGAATTGTATTTTAAAGAAATTCAACACAGGTGGGAAAAGGTTGTGTTCTTCAACCTTGGAACACAAAAGGTATTTTATTAAATATGATAAAACTAAATATAGAAATTTGTGTTTAGTTTTCTATAGATAGGATTTCAAACATCCATCCATTTATCACCCTAAGCCCATACATTTTCAAATTTCAAAGCTTCTTAAACTAAATTAGAATTTAAAAGACATTACATTCAATTCTAAATGAAGCACAACCCTGGTAACCAGATGGTTGATAGGCCTTGTCATCAAACCTTTAGATGAACACCAGTTGTCCTTCAAATTACACCTGCAATGAGCCAATGATTAACAAAGAGGCAAATCATGCTACGTTTAATCTGATCATCCAAAAGATTTAGAGTTGGGGAATCAATATCCGATTCCAGAATTGGAATCAATTTCTTAAGTTCAGGAATTGAACATTTTTATCCATTTGTGTGCATTTTACTATGACTTTAAACCATTCAAGCACAAGAAGACCCACTGGCTGTTTTCTGTTTTGCGGACACATCCAATGCGTGCGTACAGAAAGCCGCCTCTCATACTGTACATTGTGCGATAATGAGAGTTGAAGATTTCTCTTCCGTGTCTTTTTGAACGGACAAATACACAAAAATATATCAAAATATCCTCGTAAACACAGTCGGTTATGTCTTAGGTGAACATAAACAGTTGACAAAGAAAACGCATATGTAACAGTATATTGGATCCGTGCAGCTCTTAAAGTGACAGCAGCCTAAAATTCCTGCTGACGTCTCTATAATAACGTTAATCAAACGGCAAAAGACAAAGAGAAAATTCAGTCACTGTTCTTGACTGACTAAATTTTGTAACTATATTTGTAATGTATATTTTATTTATAGAGTGCTATATTATCTTACATTTGATTAGTTTCTGTACCTTAATACCTGAAAATCTTAAAATTTCAATTGTATCTTTTTTCAGTTGCGATTGCTAATTTGTTTGTTTGTGCTTTTTAAATTACTGAGTGTTTACTTGTCTTAAATAATACTTGAAATGTATATTAGTTATGCTAGTTGTTTTTATAGGCAAAAGTTCCTTGTGTGAGTGTTCTTAAGCCTGTTGTTCATGGTATTCGGCTACAATTAAATGTTTTGAAATAAGACTTAGAATAAATGTGAATAATATCCTACCCAAGTTTGTTTGCTTTTTACCTTACTGGAATCGAAATTAGGAATTGATAAGAATTGGAATCGTTAAAAATCAAATTATACCCAGCCCTATTAGGATGTGAGCGCATGTACGTTCAAGCATCTTCGAGTAACTGTCAAGAAATCTAATGTTTGCTACCAATGAGATGGCAAGGAGACTGCCTGTGTTCCACATCTACTCACTAAAAGCTCCCTTTCTGTTCCTTTCCATCAGTTGGCTTGCGTTTCTATGGCCTACTTTGTGAGGAAATTGATCTGTTAAATGTGTCAAGGATAAGAAAAGGAAAAACGTGCATTTGTGCAACAGGAAAGGCCATTCGAGGTTTGCGGTGTATAATTAGATACATGGTTACCATACAAAGTCATGTTTTTTGGCCACTCCATTTCTGTTCGTCGTATGCTATGACTGAGCCTAACCAGATGAAAAATAATGAAAAAAAAGAAAGAAAGACAGCAATAAAGAATGATATGTGTGTGCCATCTATCCTTGCAGGTCTCTGTGACGTTGCCGGAGAATGGCACCTGTTCTATAAATACCGGCACAGGGGGAGCAGAGGACGAACTCAGAAGTCAGGTCAGTCAACCACCTTGAAGAATTTCATCAAGGATAACAGAGAGAACATCTATAAATACACACATGAGAAATAGAGACCCTTCACTTAGTAATCTCACTGTAAGAACCCAAACAGCAAGTTTGGGATGAAAATACTCACAATTTTCTGAGCATCGTGAGGGCAAGGCACAACACGCCTGTGTCGCTTCTTTCTCACTTAGCTCTCCTCCGAGACCACCTGGCCTCGTTTGGCGCCGTGTATGGCAGCATGTGCAGTTCAGACAACAGCGCTCTCTACAGGCCGGTTAAGATGAGGGGCTGCTTATATAAGAGTAACAGCAGGGACTCACGGCCAATTAAAAATCCAGCCTCATTAAAGAGTACATCACCTACCGTTAGGGACACTTCTGGATTCCACTTCCCTGCTGTTATGCAAAATTCTGATACTGGCCTTGAAGGAACGATAGGTGACTGAAGGCATAATGAATATTACCAAAATGCAAGGAAAAATCTTGTGAACAAGACCTCAAATGCGCCATCACAGGTACATGAATACTTCTGAAATCATTCTTAAGATCTTGGACACTGAGTCCGTTTTTTCGTATTCGTCATTCCGTGGCTCTGAATTGAGAAAACACCTCTCAAATACTTGCTACAGATGCGAAAAATGCAGAAAATCGAACCCGATCCGACATTTTAAGATGGACGAGAATTTCGGACTCAGTGTGCAAGGACCTTTAGGGGAAAGAAGTATTTATGTACATGTGGACCAACAATGTTATAGCAATACAAAAATGCTTTAAGACGTTCCCATAAAAATGGCAGGCAATAAATTGGTGATAAAATTTTTCCTGACAATGAACAGCAACGATAAAAAAAATACTTCCTAACACTTGCAAGCATGCAATCAAATCTACAACACCAGACCACAACCAAAAACCCAGCGTCCAACATCATTATCAAAAAAACGGACCGATCTCGTTGCACAGCATCGGAAATGCTGAAATGTCTGAACAAAGTCTGTTGTCAAAGTGGTATAATTACCTTCCAGAACTGTATTACATGACTGTGTTCCCAAACAGCAGCATTTGTCTGCACGCTCTGAGGCATAATTTATTATACACAAAATTATTTTTACAGAATGGTTTCTCCTACTACGGCAACTTTCATTTTTCGTAGAGATATTTAGCGCTAGTTTATCAGAAAGTGACGATTTTGTTCACTTCGGCTTACTGGATTCGCAAACTCGCAACTTTGGATGGAAACATAGCTTGAGAGTAAATGATGACAGGATTTTCATTTTCAAGGTAACTATCTCGTTAATTTCCCAGAATGCCATTACCTGTTGAGACTCTTTGAACTGTAATTCAGCAAATTCCACTTCTAATTCAAATCTCGTCTATGCGTTGTGGCCAATTCAATTTAAACTTACACTTTATATTTGGTGGATCTTTGGTGGATGGGAGGCCAAAATGCAGAGAAAACTCTTTGTTTTAGTAATATCAGATTTGGTATTCTAGACTACTTTCACACTGCGAGCCTTAGCGTTCAATTCCGATTTATTGCTCAGATCCGATTTTTTTTGTATAGCTGTTCACATTGTTGTTTTAAATGTGGCCAATATCAGATTTCAGTGCAAACAGATCATGGTCCTGAACTGACTTGCATGCGCAAAAGAACGATAAAAAGACGTCACGCAGCACGCTGTCATACGGAAGTGAACACGGAGGACACTAAAGTAAGCGTTTACGCGTTTATTTATAGTGTGTTCTGCCGCGGAAGCCAGCAAATTTATGCGCAGGCAATATAAAGAAACTAAGACGAGGATGCGAAAAGTTCAGCGAGTCAGTGTTTCCTGAAACCATAGTTTCTTGATAGAAACAGTTTCTTGTTTGCATGATATGTGGACTTAATAAAAACTTATCTGAGCAAAATAAGCAATCTGACATTCAGAACAATCTGTATCTTTTATTTAGAATACATACAAATGTCATCTACATCTTTTTGTTTGTCAAGAGATTTAAAGCACAGACTGCGCATGTGCGTACGTGCTCTAGTACGTAAAAACGAGTCTATGATTGAATCTGGAAATAAAGCAAAATGACAAATAGTCCTTAAAGGTGGGGTATGTGATTCTCTTTTTTGTCCATTTTTTCAAAATAACTTGAAATCCTATTCCTAACCCACTTACAGCCACTGAGTTAGAAGCACTGAAATGAAAATTAAGCTATTTAATCATCTGTGAAACGGGCAGGACTCGAAAAACTCCAGCCAATCATTTCCAAGACCACCTAGAATCATTGGACAGTAAGTTCATCAATCAAACGGTCGTACCACACCCCCCTCCCCCAGCGCGCGTGACCCCCTTCGTGCGCATACTCAAAGCTCGTGATGCATGCGCATCTCGTCAGTAAAGCCGGTTCCATGATTAGTAGTAAAACGTCATTACAATCTCTCGCGCATGTTTTCGCTCGTGCATGATTGCGCGTCCATGTTCTTCGAATGGGTGGAGTCAGAGCCAGCGTTGGAGGAAAGAAGGTAGGACCATTTGAATTGTGTATTTTCAAAATCTGCCGGTCGTTTTCCAAATCACATACCCCACCTTTAATTTATAGCGAAACATCTAGCATTAATTCAATCTCAGACTGATTCAAGAAGTTATTGCTCCACCACGTGCGTGACATCATTAACCAGCGTGGTTGAACGATCAATTTGCCACAGTACGGTTTTGGTTTTGAGACTAGCTAGTTGATTTCTTCAACGTTGCATCGTACTATGGTAGTTAAGCAGCGAGTTGCGTCGTTTGTAAGGGAAACACACCCCTGTTTGGATTTAGGACCACATATGGAAGTGGCCCAAATCAGAATTGAAAAGATCAGATCCCATGTGGTTTGTGCTGTTCACACAGTAATGAGAAAAACAGATCTGAGTCACATATGAGCAAAATAAATCTGATTGGGGCCACATTTACCTGCAGTCTAAACGGTGCCCTAGTTCTGGTAGTGAATTGGTGGAAAATCATCTCAATGACTGGCAGGAACATCCAGAGATCCACTGTTCTCTAAGCAGAGAAAGCGGGTGGTTCTGTGATAAACTCAGTCTATTAGCTCTCCTAACAAGGACAAGAGCGACAGGAAACATCCCGCCAGCTCTAGACTGTGCTGTCATAGCGTCTTGTCACAGAGGCACAGTCATGACTTCACTGCCTTATTTGATCATGACGGATGTCTCAGCATGTGAATATATCCATTATGCTCTGCGACGGTGGGTCGCAATCAAACAAAAGCCCCGCGCAGACACCTAATGCACACGCCGGCCAAGAGTTTTGACGCCTGCTAGGTGGAAGTCCAAAGTGCAAATCCTCTTGTTTGCACTGGATGTGGAAACCACCGTGAAGCCTTGCTTGGGAGGGAGCAGAGAAAGAGACAGCGACTGATTGGAGAACAGTTGAAGTGTTGCTCTGAAAACAAAGTAAAGGATTGCTAATGAAAAAAACAAGACGGATGTGTCCTGGGAGCACTACAATTGAAAGTGAAAGTGTGTGCAGAAGCCGAGGCCCTTACTGAAACATGATGGGGACGTCAAAACCAAAGTTTAATCTTCAGAAGGGCAGCCGGGCACAGAGCACTCCAAAACAACTGCTGCCAATGCTAACAGATTGTCACCAATACAAACTCAATACAAAGCCAAAAATCTGAAATAAAATTGTCTGGTTTTGTTGTTCACAATGTCACTGGCCCACCCACCATTAACATAAAAGCAGTGTAAAGCTTCAGTGTAAAGACCCAGTCAAACTAGACATTGTGCTCCATTGCATGTAAATGCAAGAGACCGTAAATGCCAACTTGTGCAAAGAAACTGAGTACCACAAAGTATGAAAGTGTAATTTTAAATGCTGACCTGTGAATTTGAATGACGAGAAGACGCGTGACCGACAGAGAATGTAAAAGTCACAGATTGACCACTTGGCTACTTTTGTTTACAACTTCATTAAACAAGGCAATTACAAGAAAGACTACAAAGGTTCTTCTACACAGAAGAAAAAAACATGAAAAAACAATGTTAAAAAGTACTGAAAAAGAAAAGAGAAAATATCTAAATTACAATATATTAACAAAAAAAAGCTAATAAATACAAGTAAGGAAATATTACATAGATAAATAGCCTCAAGCTCAGTCTCAAACTTGTAGTACAAGCTAAAATGGAAAAAAAAATACAAATCATTGTTACAAAAAAAGTGGAGATTATATATTTTATTTTAAATGTATTATTTGTGATATATTTACTAGAGTGACATCCATTTTTTGCTGTGTAGTGTTGTTATTGTTAACTAAAAGCTCAATTAAAAAATATATATAATATATATTATAAAAACTTACATACAAAACGTAAATGAAAATTAGAAATGTTGCCTTGGCAACTAATTGAAATAAAATAAGTTGAAGTACTAAAATTTCTAAAACTAAACCTGAATTAAAAATAAAAATTACAGCTGAATAGAAAACGAACAAGCTGAACATATAAAAATTAAAGCTAATTTAAAATCTTAATAAATACATAAATAATACTAAAATAACACTGCATTTTTAAAAACTGCTGCAATGGTCACTCAACTCATCCTTATATAAAATCGTCAAGGTTGAAGCCAGAATAGAGCTAGTACATCAACAGGGACGATTATACAATGACTCACCTGAAACTATTGACTAGCAAGAATGTAGCCCAGTGCAATAAAAAACATTCCAGCATCAGTTCCACAATTCTGTCCATTCAAACAGAGGACACTTCATTTTGGGGGACAATTTCTAGCTTTAATCTGTTTTGACCAAGTACAGACAGCAACAAGGCCCAGTGCACCTGGCCCTTCCATAGCCTGATAAGGGCTTCAGGGCAGACCAGGGGCAGCACAAACCGCATGGATGGGGGAAAGGGTGGAGAAGATCAGTGAAGCGTGCAGCAAAATGAATGGCACTGGCAGGAAGTCATGGCCATGTCAAACTAAGCCAGCGAGAAGCTGCATAATACGACAGGGTTCCCACACCTTGGTTAACTTCAAATTCAAGGACCTTTCAAGAACTTTCCAGGTCCAATACACTCAAATTCAAGGACTTAAGTCCAATTTATACTTCTGCGTCAAGACTCACGCCGTAGCTACGTCGTAGGCTGTGTGTAGCACACGTACCCTTTGGCGTACTCCCTGACGTGCACCTCTCCAAAAATGTAACAACGCGTCAATTCTACGTGGACGCAAGCGCTGTAATTGGTCTGCTTAAACCAGTCCCTCGGGTTTCACATACTCCCTCTCCATGTGTAAATGAGCGTCAATGCGGACAACGACACAGAAGTATAAATGCCTTTAATGTGGGGACACATTTCGAGTAAGAGCAAGGTTACATCGTGTTACCTTGTAAGATACATTGTTACAGTTTTGCGTGCGTGAACGTCATGGCAACGTAGCACACAAAGTACCTCATGCGGGAAACACTTAACGTAATGCGTAAATGCGTGTAACTAACGTAAATCAAGCAAGCTAGTAAGCATAGGCCACAAAGTGTTGACGAAATAACACATTAGCAGACCGGAGGGAATAATATGGAATTTTTTACAGAAAACTTCTTTCACAAAATAAATTCTACCACTTTCAAGGACCTGTATCTATGTATGTTTATTTTCAAAAACTTTCCAGGGCCTTGAAATAATTTTTTCATATTCACAAACTTTCAAGTATTTCAAGGACCCGTGGGAACCCTGTATGAACTCTTTACCATTTCAAACACCCGAGTTGGGTTCAAACGGGTAAAGAAGAAGTACGATAAGTTAAAATATAATGTCTATGACCATTAAGACTTCTGAATGGAATTAGAACTGGGCCAAACATCATATGTTCAAATGGGATAGCAATATACAAAACAAATGAACAGTCCATTAAACCCATTACAACAGGCATGTTAAAGGGATAGTTCACCCAAAGATTAATTACTCACCCTCATCTCGTTCCAAACCCGACAGACTTTCGGAACTCAAATGAAGATCTTTTTGATTAAATCTGAGAGATTTCTGTCCCTCCATTGACAGCTACGCAACTAAAGGCCATTGCACACTGAGTTGGAAATTCGCATCCGAAATTTTCGCCCGTTAAAAAAAAAATGCGACCTCACGTTATGTCAATCACGCTTGCACACTGTCTAGGAAACTTTCGTCCGTAATAAAGAAATTCGAATCGGGTTCGATTTTCTGCGTTTTTCGCATCCACAGCCAGCATTTTGAGAGGTTTTTTGACAATTCAGAGCCACCGTACAAGCGAACGACAAAATCCAGAAATGCGTCTGACAAGTATTTATTATTTGGGTACAAAATATAACCTGAGTACAGCTGTTCTGTCTGCCCAGCGCTTCCCCCGGCCGCGCGTGTGTGTGTGTGTGTCCATGTCCATACCTTAGACATAGCCTACTGCCAGTCTCTGTTCACGGAAATTGGTGGTCTTCTTTTTAATATGCGGCTCCAGTATCGCTAGCAAAGCATCAAACTGTTCCACTGACAATCTGAGGTAAATTTTGAAATGCTCTGGATAATTTCGCAACTCCTTGATAAGGAGCTGAAACTCTCCTTCCTCTCGGCGCAATCTCAGGATTGGATGGACCCAATATTTCCTCTTTCTTTTTCTCTTTTCAAGAAGAGAGAGGGCAACAAAATCTTCCTCACTGCTTTACGAATCCATTTAGTATTCTTTGCGTTTTTTCCCCGCAAAGGTTTAATAAATACGCATCGGACTCAGCGAGCAAGTTTTCTGTGCTTACCGAATGTTTAGGCTGACGAACACGGAAAAACGCATACGAAAATTTCGGACTCAGTGTGCAATGGCCTTAACATTTTGACTCTTCAAAAGGTTCAAGAGATCGTAAAAAACGAATCCACATGAAATGCGCGGTTTAGTCCAAATTTTCTGAAGAGACACAATCGCTTTATATGATGAACAGATTGAATTTAAGCTTTTATTCACATATAAACATTCATCAACTCACACATTAGTTGTGGTAAACAGAAGCTCAAGCATGTTTGCTTGAAGTGCGAGAACCAATGAGGTTCATTCTCGTGTAACGCACAACGTTTGAGCTTCAGCAAGAACCAATGACGTTCATTCTCATGTTACGCATCACGTTTGAGCCTCAGCAAGAACCAATGAGGTTCAATCTCATGTTACGCATCACGTTTGAGCTTCAGCCAGGACCAATGAGGTTCATTCTTGTGTTACGCACCACGTTTGAGCTTCAGCAAGAGCCAATGACAGTTATTTTTGCTCAATGCTTGTTGTTCAATGCTTTTATGTGAATAAAAGACTAAATTAAATCTGTTCATCATCTAAAGCTAACGAGTCTCTACAGAAAATTTTGACTAAACCTCTCAATTCATTTGGATTAGTTTTACAATCTCTTTATGAACGTTTTGAAGAGTCAAAATGGTAGTTGTGTAGCTGTCAATGGCGGGACAGAAATTTCTCAGATTTCATCAAAAATACCTTCATTTGTGTTCCGAAGATGAATGAAAGTCTTACGGGTTTGCAAAGGGTGAGTAAATTATGACAGAATTTTCATTTTTGGGAGAACTAACCTTTTAAATTTATGTAAAAGTTGCAAGGGTGAAAGCATTTCCGTGGTCCATAAAACACACTGTTAACATTAAGAGTATAATTATATCATCAGGGAGAACATCTTAATTGGGAGCATGCATAAGATTACAACTTGGTGAAGATCTCATACTTGGATCCCATAAGATGACAGCAAAGTACAGCATATTTTGTGAATGCTTCTTGATTGCATAATTAGGAATCTCTAGGAATTTCTTAAATGAGCAATCATGCTTAAGCGGAATAGTCACTGCTTTTGGAAATAGTTCACACTTAATGTTCCACTCACACGCAAATGAGGGAGTGAATGCACATATATGCATGATGTTTTCTTCTAAAAGAAAACATGAATTTCGTGTATTTCCTCTCAATTACTTTTGAGCAGATCAGAGGATCCATACAACACAGACTAACCTCTTGATACAACAATGCAAATTTTTTCTAAAAGACTTTTGAGCAGATCAAAGGACCCTAACAACAGACTAACCTCTTAACACAACAAATAAAACTTAAAAAAGATGCATGGATGAGGGTCGCTAGTGTCTCATCGAGTGTCATCGCATGAGTGTCGCTAGTGAACAAGCATTTTCTAACACCTCCAATTTATTTTTACTTTTGAAAAAAACAGAAATCCTAGATCAATAATATCCTGTTTCTTTTCTATTTTACAGTTACATCTGCAGAAGCAGGACTGAGCTCCTGTACTTAAGGTTGGTTAAAACAACACAACAACACTACTTTGTTTCAGAGGTCATACAAATTTTTTTACAGTTAATTCTTTGTGCATTGGAAACAAATTCATGAATGACAACATATCCAGATTTCAGTTCAAGACGTGACAGCTTCACAATAACTCTGAGCTCTCAAAGGACAAAAAATCCGTACAACAATACATGGCACATTACTTCAGCGCTAAGCACAGGCAGCAGATATTCAGCAGGAAATTCATAAACATTATTTTAAAATAATAATGCAATATTTTCTAATAATGTTGTAGTGCAACCACATTAATATAATGAATTATTTTAAGTCACCTCAGAAGAAAAAAATAATCAATACAAATGTTAAATCCTGTTCATTTGAACAAAAACATCCAGTACACTTGCTTGTCCATTTTGCGCCACAGTAAAAATGGGACACCATCCCAGTATGTTTTTAGCGTGAGAGTGCAATTAATGTCAATCAAAAATAGGACAAATTCTCCATTTCACAAAATTGAACAGTGAATCTGCGTTACCTTCAGCCCAAACCAACTGTAAAGCCACACAGAGATAATCTTAATAATACAGGCATTAGGATGGATTCCATATTCATTCAATTTGTGACTATATGAGATCTTAATATAAGGTTGCCAAAACAGCCCTGCCCAAAAGCATGAGAAAGATTATTTTCTGGAATAAAATTATGATAAAATAATTTTAAAGGTTTCTGAGAGAATATCAGAAGATGTTCTACTTTAGTTCAAAAAGTAGATCACAGCATTAGCAATTACAAGATCATGGGTTTGATTCCCAGGTAATTAAGAAAAACATATAACATTTGATATATATTCCAGACTATCATCTTCATGTATTTGGTTTAAAATGGCTTTAAAGATTTCCTTTTCAGAGACAACCTAATTTTGACCAAAGAGCCCATTGTAGCCAATTGAATGTATAATGTACAATATTTAATGCAAAATGTCTAAAATACAGTTAAGATCTTGTGCGAAGGCTTGGCTGTGTTAGGCTGCAATATTTACCAGCATAAATGTTTTTTTTCCAAAACATGAATAATGCCATAGTCACACAGAGACTTAATACTCTAAAAACATGTAATATTTAAGACAAGGATCCCAAAATGTGTGACCAAATAAAGTGCAGCAAAATCATCACAAATACATTGTGAATATCTGAAATAGTGGCCAGCCCTATAATAACCACAATTTGTCAAAGCTTAGCTAGACTAAGCTGTCTAAGTGAGATGCTGGTTAACACAAAGCAGCTATGGTATCAGCAATGGAAGCAAATATGTGTTTGCAAAGCCTATTAAGGTCTTGGCTAATCCAGACTAGCCAAGACTTATCCAGAGTTAGGCTGACAGTTTTAACTTATTTAGGATAGGCCATTAATAGGATGACTGAGCACCGACAAGCTGCTTTTTTAAATACTTCCTTTGGTGGCATGGGGATGGGGATAGGGATAGGGAATGAGACAGGAAGAGAACTTTTACTTATTAATTCTCTCATAGCGGTAAAGGTCGAACTCTTGTATTTTCACAGAGGTCACGGAGCCACATAGAAGCCACTCTGTCCTCAGAATCATTCACTGTTACAGAACTGCTCCTGTTCTCGCTTAACAAGAGTTCACTAGACTAGATGAGCTTGAGTGGTGGCAACTTCAGATAAAGAGGACTACAATCTTGAATACTGGTTCGCCAATGTATCAAGTAGACTCCAAATAATAAAGATGCAAATTTCAAGTCAACTGACCCTTTCCTAAGCTCCACCCCCTTGGATACTGTAGCTTCACAGAACATCCCAGAAATCTCTTGGAAATTTGTGTTAATATTTTCAGTAAAACACGCTGATGAACGACACAGTAAAATCTAAAAATGCTTTAAGTCTCATTCGAAAATGATATCAAGTTTAATTGAACATAATGCTTTTTAAATGTTTCTACAGGTACTGTATCAGGTATCAAACGTGTTCATCCTCGTTGGGACGCCTGTAGACCTGAAACATCAAAAAAGAGCAATAGGTTGATAATATGGCAGATGATGATATTTGGGGGGAAAATAATAACGAAGAGTAAATTGTGGCATATTTTGCTGAAAAAGCAAATTTCAAGTTCATTCCAATGTTGCGTAAAGCTCATCAAACGTAACCAAAGTGGGCGGAGTTTAGCGAAGGGTCAATTGAACATAATGTTAACACATGATGTCACCAAAACTCATACTTCTGTCCATCTCTCCCTATCTGTCTTTATCATCAGCTCAGTTTCATAGTATTTTATGATCCATACTAGCAGCTCATTTTGTGGTTTCAAGCGGAAAAACAGTCCTGACTAATAGGAAATGAATGACGGTTGTCCGTGTCAGATATCACCGCTTACCAATTCACTGAGTCATAGACAGAACAGCAACCAAACTTCACAGCTTGATAAAGCATCCAATTCTCCTTCCTTGGGAGTAACCAGAGTCTAGTGTGCAGAGCACTCACGCCCTCATAAGGAAATAACTGTTCACCATTTTCAGATAATTTGACCCAAGGATTAATGTTAAAAGTGCAACAGCGACCCAAATTTGACAGGTGGCACAGGCGGACATGATAAATTGATTGATATTTAGCGGTCAAGGCTGATACCTACAAACTAATCGTTTCTTTTCTCATTCATTTGAAGATTATCAAGGGAAAAACATCCTTTGCAGCTACAGAAAAGTGTCTCAGGAGCGTAGTTTGTGAGGGGGTGGGGAGAGGTATAACCACCCAGTATACACCATAGTTAATGGAAACATAGAATCAGGCTATTAATTAATTATATACATCATGCATTCAGAGCTTTTTAAGCACCAAGTTCCCATACGAACCAATTACTTGAGCAATATGTCTGAAGCCAGGTTTATTTAATTGTGCATGCCTGCGTACGTTCACCAGCGTGCCACTCCTTTCGCGACGCTGATGATAAAATGTGCGACCCGTTTAAAATCTATTTACTTTAAAACCCTCTGGAGAAAGTAAAACGTGATCTAAAACAGCCACATAAACTAAAAAAGACTGATGAAAAGACGAGAGAATATCATCCCGCACCAACATAAATTAGAAAGCTTTTTAAACTGCTCATGACCTCCTTTATTAGAATTTATGACGTTCTATTGAGGTAAATTTGACTAACTTGTAGAATTTGTAATAGATTACCTGTTAAGGGAATAGATTTTTCACTAAAGATTTATATTACAACTGTAGCATGTTGTAGCTATAGTTTCTATGTGTAGGCTGCTATTTTTCATAACAAATGCTATAGATAAAAAGAAAGAAATACGTTAACATTGGCCTTAGCATGGTAATGAAGCGCCATATGGTCTTACCTATATACTTATTTTAACAAATGGTATAGTTAAACAATTACATAACTATGTTACTTTTTCATAATGTCCAAGTGCAAGAGCTTTAAAGTCTAGACCTTCTTGAATTATTGTCTAAACAACTGTGTAAAATGTGTTCTGCTAAATGACAAGTATTAGAAAAAAATGGATTTCAGATATTCCAAGAATTTTATAAGTTCTTTAAGTAAAATTCAGTCAAACTGAAAACGTTTTCGGTCCTTAAATATTATAAAATACATCATATATCCTATGTAAACAAGTAATTGTTAACTAGGCTATTACTTTATTGCAGTTATGTTATGTTATCAACCTACTTTGCATGTGGGTGATACCACAAAGACCATTTAGCAAAAATAAATAAACAAATAAATCGCAGGCTAAATGGTTCACACCTCAAACCTCAGCATAATTTCCCTAAAATTTGAATAGTGTAACCTGACAGGAGTAGTAATGCAGTAACACAAACCACAAAACAGTCTCATATAATTTGCACCTATTGACACCTTGCATCCTTTAGAGCAAACCTGCCATACAGTAAACTCATTATTGATTGCACATTTGCACATTCTTATAGCTCTATCAAGCAGCATGCAATATCACACAACAGACCACTTGGGTTGACTCATAACACAAAAGTGACAGCTAGAAAAATGAACAAGCTAATGTACGATTATATAGGAAGACCTTAGATGACAAGCACTATCATGTACATGCACACAACAGAGAGCATGCTGAGATTTGTGTGCTGTTGCATTGCATGCCAGGCCCTGTCCAGCATTCGGCCCACATATGCTAAACCGCTAACGCCTTAGCACTTTTCGTAACGTTGGTACTATTCACTTGAATAATAATAAATAAATAAAAACATGAACCACAAACACCTCAACCCGCCACCACACCAAAAAGGAGGTGGTGTGTTTAGTACCACAAGTCACAGCTGAAAACCACAGCGAAACCTGTCGACTGACGGTGAGTGTGTGTGTATGTGTGTGTGTGTGTGAGTGAGTGAGTTTAACGGCGGCGGCGGCAACTGCGGTCTCCGTACCGAGCAGAAGCAGCTTCAACTCCCGTCTCGAGTCGCGTTTGTCTCGACGCAGTTGCTTATCGATTTCGGCGTTGATCCGTTTCGACTCCTTGGCCTCCTCGCTCAGGCAGCAGGCCATCATCGACTCTAAAGTCATCCCCACTGCTTTACTGGCCTCGTCGGGGCTTCAGAAACCAGAAAAAAACACAAAAATATCACCTCGCTCAAGTGGCCGTTGGAAGAAAGGCGCGAAAAATATTAAATAACCCCTTTATTCTCCTTCTCTGAGGTAAAATATTAAGAAGAAAAAGGGAAAAAATGAGAGGTAGGTGAGGAGATGATCTGAAGGGGGTTTGAGAGTGGGGGAGGGGGCCGGGGGGCCTCGCGCGCTGCGTTCAGTCCTCTCGCGGCGACCGCGAGCCTCTACCCCGCGTACGGACCGCGGTGAAATCACGGAGGTACGTGAGGAAGAAAAACCGGGAGGATGAGGAAGGGAGGATAGGTGTCGACGAGGAGAAGGAGGTCCGGGAGCCTTATCTCGCAAATGATTGAAAAATCCAGGACAAACTATCCTCGCGTTCGTGCGACACTCCCACAAACGGCTCCGCGGCGGCTCACCACCAACACGGGTCCCGGTGAAAACGGGACAGATCGCACAGTCGCGACATCCACTTTTCCTGGCTATCCCCCCCTCCTCCTCCTCCTCTCATCCAGCCGTATCCACCCCTTCAAACGGAGGGAAAAAAACTCCTCTGGAAAGGAGGAATTGCTGTCCGTTCGGGTGAATGAAGCGTCACTGCTTCACAATGAATAATGTCAAAAACATTCCTTTTTGTGTCGTTTTTATATAATGAAAGCTCTCAGTCAGTCACGACACTTGTAGAATTTTTTTTAAAAATCCTGGAAGGAAGGAAAAAGCCCGTTGCCTTTAAAAATGGATTATGCCACTTTTTTTCTTTTTTTTTTTGCAATGACAGCAGCGTCTCCTCCTACATCAGCGGAGCTGCGTGCGCGCACACTAGTGTGATTCCACGGATGATTGACAGGGACAGGAGAGGCGGGAACTGTGCGCGTGCTGATAACAGGAACTGTCAAGTTTGGTCGACGGCACAAAGTCAGTCAGGCATTCTGATCTGAAAGCGCGCACTCCGGGGTGTGTCCCTTATTCTGATGAAATTAGAACAGATTTCTGCACACACACACACACACACACACACACACACACACACACACACACACACACACACACACACACAAAGGATATTAGTGGCATTCGCAGTTTTGCACTTATAATAGATAAATATAGGCTACTTTAATGATCCCATGAGGGAAATTGTAAATAGACTAGGCTACTATTAATAATACTAATAATAATATTTGCAATATTCCCCTTATGGAATGAGTATTTTTAATCACATCAAAATAGTGTGATAGTTATAGTCAATAGAAAAGTAAACAATTTTCCACTTTTTATTAGGCTATATAAGATTCAAATAAATTTTTAAAATCAGTTTATTGTAATTTGAGCTGAAATTACTTGGACAAACATCCACGTTTATTGACATAGCATTGGAAATTTCTTGATACATTGTTAAATAATTTAACCTTCTTTAATTATAAAGACATAAATATAGAAAATGGTCATTCTGTTCTATGAGAACACTATATATATATACATATATATACACACACACCTGTATATATATATATATATATATATATATATATATATATATATACATGTACTATATGTGATCTGGATTACGTAATCAGATAAAAAAGTAACCTACTTGAAATTAGATTATATTACATTTTAAAATACTCATAATCAGACTACAGTTAATTTTCTATTGATTACACGTTATTCTCACAATAGCGGTAAATAATAATTAATTGATTATAGCCATTTCTTTTTGCTTACTGCTTATTTACACGTTCAGAAGGTCTTCCAGGTTTGTGGAGTTGCACTATCACTGAAAACTGAGACACACACAGCATTTGATCACTGGATTTACATAAATCATTTCAGTTTTAAGTAGTTTTCTAAACGTTGCATGCCTAGTCAGCTCCTGCCGAACACATTAATTATTATTTGAATTATCACTCAGTGAGTCATTTAAGTTTGTATTACTGTCTTGGAAGGCGTTTTGTCTTTCAAACACATTAGAATGTACAAATTCACATGGTTTCATATTTATATGCAATGCAGGGATTCCCCAAGTTTTTTGTCAGCTGAACCTCATTGACCTAATATATTTACTTGAAGTACCCCCTTAGATTTGAAGTCAATAAGTTAGGTCAATAATAAAATTAAGTCAATAATAATAATAAAATTAAGTTCACGGTTCTCTGATGTCGGTTAATGGTCACATGACATGCAGGTTAACAAATATTTTTAAAATCTTTTAAGTAAATGTTTCATTTTGACTGTTTTTATTTTTAAATCATTCATTTTAATTAAAAAATGTAGATGATGTATAGCTTTTCATTAAACTCACGAACCACAGTCTGGGAAACCCTGACTTAATGTTATATTTAATGCTCTACATGTTGTTGATAACAGAAAATGAAATGTATATAATTTTTATCATTGATTTGAACAGGATAATCTTGTACCATATTGATATAAAAAAACTATATATATATATATATATATATAAATAAAATGTATTTAATTATCTGTTATCAACAACATAAATATAAATATATATATATTTATATGTGTGTGTTGCTGTTACTGTGTAGGCTGTTAATACACAATTCACAATTGTGGAACTCTGCCTACATCTAGTGGACATATCTGATAGTACATGTTGAATAATTGACGTCATAACGTCATGATAAAATCCTCATGGGTGGGTAAACATTTGCTTTAAAAATTCATAGCTAAGTGTAAAACAGCATAAAATAAATGTAAATCAATCAAAAAATCTATACAAACGCCGGTGCCTCTGAAGAAGTATTTTTATAAATCACTGCAAAATTCCCATACTTCCATTTTTGTTATTTTATTGTTTTGATGACTATACTATTATTTTAAAATATAGAAAATAGTAATGTGATTTAGGATATCTCTAAACATGACTGGAAATATCGTTATGTTATTGTTAATTGTTGGTCAATGCTCATGTAATATGAGTGAGTAGGCTACATGACAAACATGTGGGAAACGTCACATTCTTTTCTCTCTTTAAGGGATAGTTCACCCAGAAGTGAAAATTCTAAATGTGTTATTCATTGTTAAATAATTAAAAGATTAAAATGTATTATAAACGATAAAAACGAACTCTCGTTGAGTTGTGACAGTGAAGGAAAGACAGTAAGTCCCGCCTTCTTTGATTTGATTGGTCAGAGCAGCCGAAAAATGTAATCATCCTAAAAATCGAACTTTTAAAACTTGTTTTCATCCTAACAATAAACAGCTTTACTCATTCTATGCCAAAAGCATAAGATAAGGCAAATAAAATAAGAAAATATTAATTTTTAATTATTTTAATTTTTATTATTTTTAAATTTATAGCTCAGACAAAATCATTGGCTCCGGTCTGGGAGGGGCAGTGCCCCCCTGGTCCCCCCTCAAACTCCGCCTATGCGTGTTTGCTTGAGGTGTGAGAACCAATGAGGTTCATTCTCGTGTTACACAGCACGATTGAGCTTCAGCAAGAACCAATGAGGTTCATATGGATTCATTTTAGAATCTCTTTATGAATTTTTTGAAGCGTCAAAGTGGTAGTTGGTAGTTGCGTAGCTGTCAATGAAGGGACAGAAATATCTCTGATTTCATTAAAAAGATCTTCATTTGTGTTCCGAAGATGAACGAAAGTCTTACGGGTTTGGAACTACATGAGGGTGATAAGGCTAAATTAATGACAAAAGTTTCAATTTTGGGTGAACTAACCCTTTAAATCCCTAACTCTATGCTTCACTTGGCAGTAATGCTAACAGTGTCCTAACTGTGATTTAGTTTGATGTGGTAGCAATATCTGCTATTTCAATCATTAATAAAAAACAATAAATTTGCATGCTAATCTGTTCTTATTTTGCGCAACTGCAGTCGCTTGCAGAATAAATTAGCTACATAGACCCTGACAGCAGAGGGAAGCAGATATTCGTGATCAACAATCTGCTGATCCTGTTGTTTCTTCAAACAAAAGAGGGCACTGCTCGACTACAAATGCTCTCAGCCGTGCATACTTATTCATTTCAACAGTGCACAGATCCAGTTCAAGGGGAATTATTATTATAATTAGCCTAATAAACCTCGAGAACAATCTCTTGCACACACGTCACATAGCTAGGCCTAGCTGCTATCCTTCTTCATAATGCATGTTTATTTTTATGAAGAACTAAAAAACACTCATGCACGCCATGATCTGCAGTTTTCTTAGATCACATTGAAAATTTTAAAGCCATTGTTTCTTCCAGTCTCACTTTATTGTCTCGTTTCGATCAAGTTGCAAAATGGACATATATAGGCTGTAGCTTCCAACACGCAAAGACACGCTGTCAGTCGCCTAACATGACAGCACGAGACTGTAGGCTAGGCTATATATAAAAAAAAGTTCTCGATGGCTTCGAACTTCTTTTAATTTCACAATTTACAATAAGCACAAACCCTCTGCAACGTATAAACACAGAAAAATTGGCTTTCATATAGTCGTTTAGAAAAAAATGCAGTATTGATTTTTTTTATTTATTTTTTGATGTTTGATAGTGAAGGTCTCGCCCTGGATTTACGTGCTTTACTGGATCTGATCTGGCAAAGGCCGAGATCACTTTATTCCCGCCAGAGCTCCAAGCCTGTTTCCAATGGCAACCATATATGTGCAGCTCAGCGCAGCGACTCACTAGAGAGAGTCGGTCACCGTGATTTTGCCAAGTAAGACATGGTCCTGGATCAACATATTTTGTTGATCCTGGATCAACATTCCTGTCCCAAAATGTAGTCCTTACCCAATCCCTACCCCTAAACCTAACCCTACCCATAACTTTTCTCTAAAATCAGAGGGTAATGATAGGTGAATGACACTGATGTTTAAGTACTTCACCTTGGTTCTAAGCCTAAACTTGACATAAACTGTAAACTTGTCCCTCAAATCTGATTGGTTAATTGGAAAGTTGATCCAGGATCAACAACGATGTTGATCCAGGAACATGTGGTACTTGGTGAAATCACGTTCACCAGAGAGAGTCAGAGTTCCATGTGGAACGCAGAACGTTCGTCATCTGATTTCACCGCGGGATGTTTGCGATCTCTCCACCCGGCCAGTCATGGAACGTTCCGAATGCCAGAACACTCTGTACACCTCCAGGGTTGCCAAATCTCGGGGTTTAAAATCTCAAATATTTGGGAAGGGCCACCGGGTTAATTCGGGCTGTTTTTGATTGGCCTTCGGCAGGGGTCAGGGTGTCCAAACACCAGTAACGTGCGGTGAAATCTTGTCATGGGTAGGCTGTGACCTATCAATGTGGCATATATGTTCATATATTCATTCATTCAATTAATGTAGCAACCCAAGTTCATATCAGGCATCATCACATCGCTGCCTGCATACAGCAAAGTCAGTCATATGTGAGGCTAATGCACAATCAAATCTAATAATCAAATTAATGGACACATCTATCTTATGACTTATACAACAAACAAATGTTTTGTGCGGGACACAGTAAGAGAGGGAGGCGGCGCGTTGTCAGCGAACCGACGAGCAGCCTAGTCACTCCTTCAAAATGCGCAAACGCGCACAGACAGCCACACACACACTATTGGTCTGGTCACTCTGGTGACGGCGCACCGGGATTTGAATAGGCTACAGTCCGAAAACATTGTGTCAGCAGTACAGCTTTAAAGTACAAAAACAGCTTATTCGCTCCTACAAACTGCGCTATAGGCGCACACACCGACACGCAATGAGCGTCTGGCGACGGCGCACCAGGATTAAAAAAAGAGAACTACAAAACAGCATTTTAACCCTTACGAAATGCACCATAATCGCACAGATAGACCTACAGTACAAATGTGGCAGAGGTGACGGCGCACCAGGGTATGGAAGAGAGAACATTTTGGTGTCAGCGCACAGCAGGCCTATCGTCCACCATCAGACAACACACACAAGCCAATATAAGGGTTTTAAAAATAATAAATAAATGAATAATTTACGTTTAAAAGGGGGTGCTTACTTTTATTTGTAGACGAAACTCCTTTTCCTCGATTAACTGAAGCCTATGTAAAACGGATTTGCAGCTGCACAGCTAACGTTAGCACAGTGAGCGTATGGTTCGCTCATAGTAGGCTATGCTGCGGCAACTGGCAACTGCACATCCAATGGCGCGGGCGCCTCTGACGTGAATGGAGCAGACTTTCCTCCTTGACTCTTATTTCCATTGAAAAGGAGAGACTCATGAAATTGAGAAATACACCCAACAAAGAGGAATTTAACAACAAAGTAATTGACATCTTTGTCCAGAGGGATAGACGCATGGACTTCGTCTACAACGGTTTCCCGTTAACGACCACAACTCTTTTTCTTCATAGGACGCTTCCAAGCTAGGCGCCGCTAGATGCTAAGTAGCGGGAAGCGCAGAGTGAGTGAGAGCGTGTGGATCACGTGACATGAAGCACGCTTGGTCTCTGCCTCAATGTTGATAATTCAAGACAGCACGAGAACTGGCTGCGCATGCGCAAATCTACATAAACTACGTTCTATGGACCAAAGAGGCACAGCTAACCTCTGCCTCAATGGCCATGGCCGTGAATTTTCTGCATGAAACAATGATTTTTAGGAGCAAACAGTGGCAAAAGGAGTATATTATGTGTATTCCTGAAAAATTTTGTTACAAAAAATAATATTTGGAATAAAATAAATGCAATTAATAATGTGGTGAATTAATAAAGCTCTTGGAATTAATAAATTTAATGTCAACATTTCCTTTGGTGAGGCACTGCCTACCCTGCCTACCCTGCCTACCCTGACCGCACCTCCCTGCCAAACACTGTCCAGCACAGTTTAGCTCCAGTTTGCCTCAACACACCTGCCTGGAAGTAGCCTAGCTAATGAATGGGAGAAACAAAGCTTTTCAAAGCTTTGAATTAATTGAACCAATTGCTAAACTAAACAGACCAATAAGAAATAACTACTATAATTCCTTATAAAATGTCTGATTAAAACATCAACAAATGTATAAAGGGGTGGTGATGGCGCAGTGGATAAGACACATGCCTTTGGTGTGAGAGACCCGGGTTCGAATCCACTGTGAGACACCAATGTGTCCCTGAGCAAGACACTTAACCCCTATTTGCTCCAGAGGCGTGCGACCTCTGAAATATAGCAATCAGGGCCGGCGAGTGCACTTCTGCCGCTCTAGGCGAAAAACAATTGTGCTGCCCCTCTATTTGCAACGTAGCCTATACCAGCAACAACACACAAAGACCAATATGCCATATACATATAACGCAAAACCAGCAACAACACACAAAGACCAATAAGCCATAGGCCTACATATAACACAAATAGTGCGCAACGCACGTGTGCCCAAAATGTCAACAGTATTAAAGTTTATGCAGGAGGCAAATGCCTGCTGGCATTTTTCTTTAAGCAGTCATGGCAGGACTTTTCCAAATA
The DNA here is from genome assembly GCA_026230005.1 of Gila orcuttii. NCBI lineage: Eukaryota > Metazoa > Chordata > Actinopteri > Cypriniformes > Leuciscidae > Gila > Gila orcuttii. Next base: position 5,393,552 of record JAPDVR010000008.1, on the reverse strand, counting down.
ATCACATTTCACCTCCTCAAATTACGGTTGCAAATCTCTTTACACCACTTTATTATGTGCGTAAAACACTCACAAATGAAATGTCCGCAAGCACATTATATCATCAGCAGGTTCAGCATCTTAAATAACGACTAAAGAGCAAATGAAGCTTAACTTACGTAAGCGCGCACGGCGAGCCTTCATCGCAGCAAAGGTCTTAACTGCATCCTCTATTGCGTATGGCAAGCCGTTCTAGCTTAAATTGTACACAGCCTTAATCGTCGTAATTACATTTTTACTACTAAGTATTCAATTGGAGAGCTCTACAATTCAATTCTTACTAGTAACAATTACAATTAGAGAGCTCTACAAATTAATTTTTACTAGTCATATGTCTCCATTGACTTCCATTCATTTTTAATTACAGAGCTCTATAATTGAATTGTTACTAGTAAGAATTACAATTAGAGAGCTCTGTAATTGCATTCTTACTAGTAACAATTCGATTAGAGAGCTCTCTAATCCAATTCTTACTAGTAAGAATTTCAATTACAGAGCTCTCTAATTCAATTCTTACTAGTAAAAAAACAAATTAAAGATAAGTATGGCAAGCCGTTTTAGCTTAAATTGTACTCAGCCTTACTCGTCGTAATTGCATTTGTTACTAGTAAGAATTGAATTAGAGAGCTCTACAATTGTATTTTTACTAGTAAGAATGCAATTAGAGAGCTCTGCAATTGAATTGTTACTAGTAAGAATTACAATTAGAGAGCTCTACAATTGAATTGTTACTAGTAAGAATTACAATTAGAGAGCTCTACAATTGAATTGTTACTAGTAAGAATTACAATTGCAGAGCTCTCTAATTCAATTCTTACTAGTAAGAATTACAATTGCAGAGCTCTCTAATTCAATTCTTACTAGTAACAATTCCAATTAGAGAGCTTTACAAATTAATTTTTACTAGTCATATGTCTCCATTGACTTCCATTCATTTTTAATTACAGAGCTCTATAATTGAATTGTTACTAGTAAGAATTACAATTAGAGAGCTCTACAATTGAATTGTTACTAGTAAGAATTACAATTAGAGAGCTCTCTAATTCAATTCTTACTAGTAAGAATGCAATTACAGAGCTCTCTAATTAAATTCTTACTAGTAAAAAAACGAATTAAAGATATGTATAATTGCAGAGCTCTGTAATTGAATTAGAGAGCTCTCTAATTGTAATTGTTACTAGTCATTGTTGGATTAGAGAGCTCTCGAATTTAATTCTTACTAGTAACAATTAAATTAGAGAGCTCTCGAAATTAATATTTTTATTCAACAAGCTCGATGCATTAAATTGATCAAACGGTTTTACACTGTTAAAAAAAATATACTTCATATAAATGCTGTTCTTTCAACTTTGCATAAATTCTGCATAAAATGTATCATGGTTTCCACAAAAATATGAAACTGTTTTCAACATTGATAATAATATGAAATGTTTCCTGAGCAGCAAATCACCATATTAAAATGAATTATCATCATGACTGGAGTAATGATGCCGAAAATTCAGCTTTGATCACATGAATAAATTACAGAGCTTAAATTAATAAATTTAATAGAGAGAATTTAATAGTCTTAAATTTAATTTAATTTAATGAATAAATTTATTACAGAGCTTACTATGGCAAAGAAAACAGATAGCCTATGTATGTATTTTTGATCAAATAAATGCAGAAGAGAATTAAAAATCTTACAGACTGCAAACTTTTGAACAGTAGGCTAGTGTACAATAGTACATTTACTATAATTAGGATAGTTTTGTAAAAGTCACTGACTAATTACAGGCGAGTTGAGAGCACAAATCACAAAATATTTAGTAGTCTTGAAAACGTATTCAGAGTTAGCATATTAATGATGCATTCACCTCATAAATCATGACACACTGCTCTAGCACAGGAAAGTGCATACAAGTTCAAGTGCTTGCTTTTAAAATGAAAAAGCATTGGTATCGGTATCGATATCGGCGATACTGGCCCTGTATTTACTTGGTATCGGATCGATATCGAAATTTTCAGTATCGCCCACCCCTACTCGAAAGCGCGGGGGACGGCGAGCGAACTGTAGCGAATAGAATGACTCAAGAGAGTCAGTAAAATGATCCGAACTTCCCATCACCCAGTCATGACTCGTGAGAGCAGGGGCGCGCTGGCGCTGCGGGGCGGCGGCAGCTCAGTAAATCATATAAATAACCTATTTGGTGAATTGTTCATTTCCGGTTGGCACACATTTTGCCGCCCTTACAAAAGTGCCGCTCTAGGCAATTGCCTAGTTCGCCTATATGGACGCGCCGGCCCTGATAGCAATTGTAAGTCGCTTTGGATAAAAGCGTCAGCTAAATGAATAAATGTAAATGTATAAAACTGATCAAGTAAAACCTATACTTGTTCAATGGTTCACAGAGATCATCCCCTCGATTTTGACCGATGGAGCGAGTCTATTGCTGCGTCCCAATTCGCCTACTTCTACTATGCCCTTAAAGTATGTACTCTTTTTGTGAAGAAAAAGTACATACTTTTGACTGTGTAGCAAAAAAATAGGCAAACTTTGGGACACACTACTTCGTCATCTTTAACGGACAGCTCTGTGCTTATTACGTGCATCACTGTGAACTGCCGTCAATCATCTTGTCACAGTTAAAATCCTCCATTCAATCTAATTTAATTTCCTACCGTTTCGGAAAGAAATGTTGCACGTTGATCTGCCAGTCGTGGATCTTTAATGCGGAGACTCTCCTCATGTGTTTGCAATTTGAATATAATGATGCATTTAAAAGTTAATGGCTAAACGTATCTTTAGCCTACACAATGCTGCTGCAGACGAAATATAATGTGGACAACATTGCATAAATACATTTTCGTCAGGTTAGATACTGATAATGATGAATCACTCTGAAACCCTTTTATCTAAACCTCTCTAACCGCCGGACTCGCGCATCCTCCATGTCTGTAGTTTTTTTTTAAACACTTTTTACTCGTGTTTGTAGTTCTAAACGAATCCTCGTCCAACACGCGATGGGTTGTGGGCAATATTAGCCGTTAGAGTGTGCATCGATCTGCACTTCGGATTCTGACCGGAAATAGTAGACCATCCGGGTATCTTTCGAATACTATTTAGGACGGATAGTGTGCGAATTGGGATGCACCGATGTACATCTCAAGCAGCAATATCCCACAATTCAACTTGATTGTGACGTCACAGCAGATCTCGCTTATTTACATATGATATATTAATTATTTTGAGAATTAATCGCATAATTGTATAGTATATTAATTATGTTGAGATTTAATCGCATAACACTTGTAGCTACCTTATTATCACAGTCAAAGTTTATACTATTGATAGTTTTTTTCCCGTTTGTGTCATTTTAATTTTCTCCAACAGCTCATACCTATAGGATTTTATATATTTCCTCCAACGGCTTATACCTATTTATAATGGTGTAAAAAAAGGGGTTTTAAATAATAAATCAGCATATTGAATTCCAAGTGATCAAGGGCTTAGTATGTTCCATTTAAACCTTATGCACGAGTTCTGCCAGTAGTGGGCGCACACCCGAGTCCACGAGACGAAGGGAAGTTAGCGAGTGAAGGGCATTAAAATTTACGAGGCTCTGTAGCTCTACCACTGAAGAAAGCGTAATGGTTAACTTGGATCACGTGTGCCTTGATATCAATCACATCACAGCCTTGACGTCATTGAATTTCGTTCAGAGTTGTGCGACAGGCAATCACTGTTTGCAGATACCATAGAAATGAATGAGAAGTGCCTTAAACTGAAACCTCTCATGCTATTGTCCCTTAGTTCTCTATAAAACGGCATTTTTTTCAGTGTAAACTCTAAAAATAGAATAATCCAAAACGAATGTTTAAGAGCAAACATGTTGAAGATTAGCCAATGGGCTGTCAATTCATTAAATGATAAGCCGTTTTCCCACAAAAGCAGTTTATTCAGTGTAATGAAGCCTCTCTCGACATCCATTAAAAAAACGCTCCTTAATGCGTACCGCAGCGTTACCAGGCGTTAAACTTTTTATTTTTTGCTAACATTGCAGGCTTGCTTTCAAGTGGCTTTGCCTTGTATGGTATCCAGTATTTGGAAATACTGGATTCTAAACAACAAAGAAATGCCACAATTTATCAAGACCTTGAAGCAGATATGAGGGAGCAACACCTCATAAGCAGCAGCTCCCAGTATAAGGGGTTTTCCTTGCCATTAATGCTTGGATACACGTCTACGTCTCCTTCCATTATAAATAATGGCTAGTGCGGTGGCTGCGATATACATAAACCTACCAACATCCATCACCATGATTTTTTAAATGACTTATCGCAAGAGGAAAAAATCAAATTTGAGTCATAGCCTATACGATCGGTTAATGGAAACGCCGTCATTTCCCAATAGTTTCTTATCAACAATTTAGAAATATTGCAAAAGTTTTTCGAAGATCTGTAATGGAAACGCGGCTGGCCCTCCAGGAGCAGGATTGGGCTGGTTTTATTACACAGACCTGGCAACACCCTGCTGTACACAGAAATGAGAGCACTATCATCATTTACTCACCCTCAAGTCGTGCAAAATGCATTTGCTGTGTGAAATTTATGCTGTGATTCGCTGAAAATCTTCCTCTCTGCTGCATTCCTCATTTTCAGGTGTTTATCTGTACTTTTAGGAGCTCGACAAACACAGGCTCTGAATTGTTTCTGTTGTGTTGCATAGAGAAAACAACAGTAACATTTGTAATAACATGAGGGTGATCAAATAAGGACAGAAATTTCATTTGTTGATTTAGCTTGTAATTTGTGCCAAACATCACAACCTTGGCTTGTCTTCACCTCACAGTGATTGATTGCCATCTGGTTTTCCCCCGCACTTGGTCCTCTCTATTGTGAACCCCACAATCCCTTCCGTCCAGCTCTCAAAGACAATGATTTGGAAAGCTCCACTCTCTGTACGTCTGTCGACGCATACGATAATGGTTCAGGATTAGTGCTTCTGCTATAAAGGTCACGTGATCATTTGTGAAAAGGGGTGACCCATGAGGTATTATTAAGACGTCAATCCTGCCTTCTAGCCATTGTACACTTGATTATGGCACTTAACCCCGGCTCTTCCCCAGGGACTTCCCCTGCAATTAATGCAAGTATCGGGTTCACTGGACTCACCAACATAGATAAATAGCAACAGTGTCAGAAAACTATATTTCGGCAACTATATTTTAATCAACACTGAAAAGGCACTTAACATAGCAGGAAATGTAAAGTTATAATGTAACTCTGTGACAGCTATACACTGGAAAATCTATGTTGGCCAGCTTGATGGATTTACCTTGGCTACAGAATTGGCAAAACAACAAAATGCTCAAGCTGCACAGCATAAAAACACGTGCACACGATCAACAAATGTAAGATTGTTGGAATATATGAGCAAACACTTTACCAGGGTTCATCAATAAGGATGGCCTGCTGTGTAAGAGAGTTTAAGACCATCATTACCAGTGAATCACGCAATGTCTCGCAAACTATGTTTGTACTGTATGTGTGTATGATCTTACGTTTTTCTAATGAGCCTGGGCTCATATATGTGATGTTGTTGCAAATTTTGATTTGAGAACATGCTGTTTTGGTAAAGCAAATCAGTATCATAATGTATTGCATCATGATTATGATGTAAAAAAAACTCAAACATTGTTTAACAAAATATGAAAATACTTTGCTTAATAAATATTTCTCATTTTTGATGTGGGGCCTGTTAAGTGAAATTAAAATGTAAAAATAATAATAATACAAAGTACACATTTATCAAAAGTGACAGTAAAACCATTCATAATGTTACAAAAGTTAATCACATTACATTTCTATTTCAAATAAATGTTGTACTTTTGAACTTTTTATTCACCAAAGAATCCTGAAAAAAAATGTATCATGGTTTTCACCAAAAATTGAAGCAGCACAACAGTTTTCAACAAATGTTTCTTGAGCATAAAATCATTATATTAGAACGATTTCTGAAGGATCATGTGACACTGAAGACTGGAGAAATTATGATGAAAAATGCCATTTTAATATATTTTCATATAGAAAACACTTATTGCAATAATATTTCTCAATATTGCTGTTTTTAATCAAATAAATGCAGCCTTGGTGAGCATAGGAGATTAAAAGACCATAGTTGCCTAATAAAGAGTAGTTCTATGCAGTTGCAGTGCAAGCATTGCAGCTCAGTGTTTTTCCAGGCGATAGCATTCATCAGGATTAGGAATATTCCCAAATGCTGCTGCATGAAATGGCCACATAAATACCCAGAGTGCTCAACATCTTCTGTTCCCGATATCAGGATTACCAAGACGGTTCTCACATCAGGGACAGTCTCTGCACAAAGACCCAAACTCTTCCACTTTCATAGCACAAATCACTTGCCAAACAACTTTTCATCCCTGTAGTTCTGCAGAAAAACAGTCGGTAGCGCACGCTTACAAAACACGGTTCCACAAAATCCCTGACTGCGTCTTTTGACAAGTTCCCAGTTATCTATCACAGAGAGCGCAGGGTAGCCGGGGTCCTGCGGTGAACGAAAACAGTGTGTTGTCTCTGGTATCTTGCCTATTGCAAGCCCAAGTCATTAATTAAAACATCCTTCCTTCGACATCAGAGTCACAAATTGAAACTAACCAAGAGGCCTTTTGCAATTAAGATGCACAGATCCAATTAAGAGAGTGATTAATAGCCAGGGAGGGGATTTAAATAGGAACGGCTGCAAACTAAGGCACAGCGGTCGGTCCTGAAACAGGTTCGCCGTCGGGAAGGATGAGAAATCAAGGAAATAATTGTCCAGCAACAGGAGGCTGAAAGGTTACAGTTTGAATTAGAGCTATAAAGGACGACCACGTAAAACCATTCAGTCCGCTACAATTATTTAATCTTCCTTTTTGACTAAAATCTTGTAGCCTTACATTCCTGAATAAGCATTTCTCAGCAAATTCTTCCAAGAACAAATGTTCTGAGCTATGCCACATTAACTTTATAGCTCTATACTCTTTAATGTATGTCAACTATTGTCTCATTTGTGCCTATTTTTAATTCTGCCCATGAATTTTAGGAGAAGCATCCAACACAAAGCTGATACGGCAAATGAGTCTCCTGAGCTTCCAAACAATATAAATATACTTATTGTAGGAGGCTATTTTAGACACACAGCACACTTCTGTTTTTGTAAATACTGACTGATACTTCATTATTAACATGAATTTAATATAAATGAGAGAAAATAATGACCTGTTCTAAGCATTTATTACATAAAACTGGACACATCAGTATTCATACTTGTACTGAATAGTATGATCTTCTATTTTTATTCTTTTTTATTGTTTTATATTCATAATATTGTGGAAAAAGGTACAGTAAATGGAGAAACTGGATTTGAACCTATATCAGCCATATGAGCACCACAGCTCAATATGTCAGAGAATGTGCGTTTCTCTAAATCTTTTTCTTCAGAGTCGCTATGAAATCAAAATGGACAATTCTTGTTTTTTTTTGGAATATTGCAGTGTTTATAATAAATGATTTATCTGTGCACATCATTATTATTTTAAATTCATGAGCCTCGTAATCTTTAATCCAAATATCTTCCCCTCCGTCTTGCATCTCTTCTCTTCTCTTCTCTTCTCTTCTCTTCTCTTCTCTTCTCTTCTCTTCTCTTCTCTTCTCTTCTCTTCTCTTCTCTTCTCTTCTCTTCTCTTCTGACGAGGGCGGGGCAACCTGTCTCTCACACCAGATCCACCAATAGCAAACCACAACCATTTAATTAATTGCACAGACATGGACAAAAATCCAGTCTCATTTATTTCTAGAAGCTGTTAGTAGTAGAGTAGAGAAGAAAATACTATTGCAAATTCTGTTTCATGCCGACTTTAAACCTTATACACTGTGTTGTTCCCGGGTCAAAAATGACATTGCTTGTAAATTGCTCGTTATGTTATATTATCACCAAATATTGGATTGAATCTTTTTTTCAACTTGTTTTCTTTCAATTAGGACAGGTTTTTTTATTTCTTTTTGATCTGAGCTTATGCACCTCAGTTTTTAAGTGGAAAAAAAGCTGTATTTGTGGATAATTTTGTCAATATTCAACAAAATATGGGAAGAATTTTGCACTGTTTAATCACACTAGTGTGCTTTAATGTTTAATTAGGCAGTTTGTTTTGAAATTCTTTTATCTTGAACAAAATTGTACAAACTTCCGGGTCAAAAATGACTGGCCTACAAAATAATTGCTTCTAAATCTCATTATGCTATATAATCACCAAATATTGGAATCAATCTTTTTGTCAACTTTTTTTCTTTCAATTAGGACAGATTTTGTATTTATTTTTTAAACTGATTGATCATTAGCCTCATTGATCTTGACATCACTGATCTCTGTGACAAAGAAAGCCTGTAATACTCAAAATAGTTTGTTTGTGTACATGAGTGTGTGTGTGTGTGTGTGTGTATCCATGCATCCACAGGTCTGAGGCCTTTATCTTTGCAAGCACACGTGTAAATATGTGAACATGATAAACTAGGGTTAACTAAACGTTTCTCTTATTTTCGATCTCCCATTCATTTTCAATAGCTGGTCATTTTGGACCAATATAAAGCTCAGATCAATGAGGCCTATCAGACAAATACAAAACATGACCTAATTGAAAGAAAACAAGATGACAAAAGGTTGAATCCAATATTTAATAATAATATAGCATACAGAGAGATTTTTAAGATTTTTTTTTTTTTCTGTTTGTTTGTAGGCCTGTCATTTTTGAACACCACACCACAAGTGTAACAAGGTGGAAAAAATCCCCAAAAAGTACAAAAATGATCCAAAACATTTTGGGAAGTATTTAAACACTGTGTGAGTGAAGTCAGTAAGTTTTAGTCCAATGCGATAACATTAACATTTTCGGGAAAAAGAAAATCCTCTCTGGGTCAATATGACCCGAACAAAACACGTTAAAGTAAAGTTGCTCTTCACCTCATCTTCAGCTTGTGTTCATTTATTCTGATAATGAGAATAAGTTGGTCTCCCTGTGACTCGATGTACCGTTAAACTGGAAGAGGTTTGTCATACTGGGTGACTGAATGAAAGACAGATCTTCCAGTGTTCTTGTTCATAATACATATTTAGGGGGCAAATCACTGACTCCAAGTATAAGCAATTAATAATGATGCTAGCCTTAGCAAGCAAACAAGCATAATCGGTTATGTTAGAAATCAGGATGTGAGATGTAATGTCAAAGTTGTGTGTCACCATCACCATGGAGTTGTTTATCCAGACAGATAAGTCATACCTGCAAATAGAAACACCATAAATACACAGTGATCGGGGGAAAGCAGGAGAAAGAGGGCGAATAAAAGAACGAGTGAACTAAAAAACTAGTACATGCTTACTCAAAAGAAAGAGAACAAATACTCATCAAATACTTACCTTTAAAATGCTATACTGTTTTTTTACCCCAGTTTCACCATGTTTCTTTTCCAGGAGATTCTTCACTGCTCGATGGTTTCTCTGTGAATAAATAAGCAAAACAAATACATTTGCTTTTCACAAACAATGTCCAAATATGTCTCAGTTGTGTTTACTTTTATGTACCATGGTATTACCATGTTTTTTTTCATGGCAACACATCCATAAAAAAAAATAAAAAAATGTAGACAGCAGCTCAGATTATTTGGTTTTGGGAAAATTTGATAAGAATATTTGAATTCATACTGAAGACGTTTTATTGCAGACTTGTTTTATTGGCATTACTTCGGCGATCTTTTTCAACAACAACAAAAATCTAAATAGGAGATTTAAAGTCAGCATAAAACGGAAGTCTTTTCCCCCATTTATGCGAGTGAATGTAGGGCGGGGCTTGATGTCCCTTGGGAATTGATTGGATGATTGTGGTTTGCTATTGGTGGATCTCATGTAATTGACAGGTTGCCCCGCCCTCGTCATCAAAGAAGAGAAGATGTCACTGCAAGAGGGGAAGTTATTTTGATTAAAAATTATGAGGCACATGAATTTAAAACAATAATGATGTGCACAGATCAATTATTTATAATAAATACTCCAATATTCCATAAGAAAACAAATACAAAAATTGTCAATTTTGTTTTTCTGGTGCTTTAGGTAAAAGTCTCCATTCGCTCTACAGAACCACAGTTCTGAATCACAGTTCACAGTTCTAAAGTGAAAGTGTTTTTTGTCTCCTGTAGGTGTTGTTGACTGGAGTGTGGGAGTTCACCTACCGTTTGAGATGTTGAAGGTGATGCGATGAGCCTTGTCAAGCCGTCGGCGTTCAGGACTGCACCTCCAAAACACATTATCGTTCGCTGTCCACCTCCATGCTGCCATCCCAAATCTAGGGGAAAAAGCCTCAGCGCCTGCCTGGAACTGAAGCTATTCTTTATGTTTTTGCTGGAAACAGCATTCAACCATTATGGCTGGTAATACCCTGTAAACGTTCAGCTTTTTTCACCTGCTGATTCGAGAGACTGAAAAGAAATTTTACAGCTTCCTCCCCTCGTAAATAATCATTACTGCAAATGACTCCATGAGCAAATTGTACTGTGTGAGTTCGAGAAATGTGATATATTTTGTTATTTTCCATTCATTCGCACGCTGAGCAGTAAAATTGAAAGTTTCCCCAGCGGCTGATTCTGCAGCTCAAACCGCCGGTGTTGACTCTTCTCGACCGTACGCCTGTAAATGGGAACGCAACAGCTGTGCTCTGTACGCTCGGAGTGAATCAGTCATGGCATTTCAGAGTGGCTTTTGTTCCCGTAATTGACTTCAATGCTGGAGAGCAGCGTCACCTGCCGTCTCCGGTACCGGGGTCAGTATTAGATAGTCAATGCGCCATTGACCAACCAGAACTTATCAAAGGAGAGGAAATATCGATTACGCGCCTCAGCCTCACAGAGCCAAGTTCATTGGTTTTAACTAGTGCTATTCCTTTGTGAGGTGGCATTTAGATGGATTGATCCCTCTGTAAGTCGGGCGTGAAAGAAAGAGCCACATTATTGAGATGGTATTATATAAGAGAGTCCCATGAGCTGAAGAAATCCATCGCAGAGGTTTTAATCATGTGCAACATGTGCACTGACAGAGCCGGTACACACACGCCACATGGTTGGTTGGGTTTCCTGATGATGTTTAGGTGAACCAGGCCGGGATGATGTTGGGTAAATTCGTTCATTAATCCGAGCTTTGTGGAAAGAGTGTGTTAACTGCGGAGGCATCCTTTGATCATGAAATGCTCATTGCGGAGAACAAGAAGTGGGAGGAAAGGTAATGAGAGTGTGCCTGAATCAACGGGACTTTGAATCAACTCACTCTAAAGACCTTTCACACTTCTGACAAATATTCTCATTAAAAAATATTGTTAGAGCCAAAAAGCTAAGATTTCTTGGCTTTATCAAGGGCGCTGACAGCCATTTCCAGATGGCATGAAAGTCACACAGAAACAGTAGGAAGAATCATTTGTTTGCTCAAATATGAAATGCAGCCAGAAGGTGCAATAAACTTTATAAATATGATTTGTTTTAGATGTTAAAATGCTTTCATATATCTCAGTTTAATTGAATAATGGAGGATGAGGGGAGTTAAAAATAATAATAAAAACAACATGTTCCAATCAGCCAAGCGAAGTCAACATTCATGAATATATACATCTTGCATTTTTTGCATTTAATTGAGGTGTGTTTGTATGTGTCACGGCTGTGCACGGAGATGAACCCAAACGCAGATGGTGTACAATGAACTCAGGGTTTATTGGGACAAAACAGGAAAACAAAACCCACGAGGGGGCAAAACAGACGAAACAAGGGATATAAGACTGACAAGACTAGATAATGACTGAACAAGAAACAAACAACACTTTGTATAATACTAACAATGACAACAAACAACACTTTGTATAATACTAACAATGACTACTAACAACGACTTTCAATGACAAGACTTTCCACAGAATACTCACAGGTAACATTTGGCAATGAACCGACACAAGACAGCAAACACAAGGGGATTAAATAAGGAGACTAATCAAGACATAACAGGTGACACGGGTAAAGCAATAATGACTAAATCAGGATAACAAGGGGGCGGGTTTAAGAGACGAGAAAACACAAGCACATGACCAAAACACAAGGCCATGTGCTTGCACACAGAACATGGGTCTGTCATGATCCTGCCGCAATACTAAGAGAATCACGGACATGATGGCAGAATCATGACAGAACCCCCTCCTTAAGGAGCGGCTTCCAGACGCTCCCCAAGGAGACATCAAACACGGGACAAGACTGACTGAGACATAGACAAGACCCAACAAAACATGACAAATAATAAAAAGGGCATACAAGAGTAAACAATGACAGGGTTGGGGTGGAACATCAAAAATAATAAACAAGGAAGGGGAGGCGGAGGGACAACAAAGTCTTTGAGCGAGGGTCCAGGGTGGGTAAGCGGGACAGTGATCTTGGGACTACGGGGTGTGGGCTTAGGACGGGGGGTCCGAACGGACATGGGTGGAGTGGTGTGGGTAGAGGGAGAAACAGTCCTGGGTTGAGCCATGACGGGGGAAACAAACGGGAGTCCGGGGGCAGTGGAGACAGCAGCAGCGGGAGACGAAACGGAGACACGGGAAGAGGAAGCAGGAACGGGAACAGTGTTACTTGAAGAGTCAAGGCCTCCCCAAGAAGAGGTGAGACTCATCACCTCCGACTCTGGAGAGGTGTTGACTGTAGCGCTCTCGGCGACGGGCTCGGGTGCAGCGCTCTCGGCGACGGGCTCGGGTGCAGCGCTCTCGGCGACGGGCTCGGGTGCAGCGCTCTCGGCGACGGGCTCGGGTGCAGCGCTCTCGGCGACGGGCTCGGGTGCAGCGCTCTCGGCGACGGGCTCGGGTGCAGCGCTCTCGGCGACGGGCTCGGGTGCAGCGCTCTCGGCGACGGGCTCGGCTGCAGCGCTCTCGGCGACGGGCTCGGCTGCAGCGCTCTCGGCGACGGGCTCGGCTGCAGCGCTCTCGGCGGCGGGTTCGGCTGCAGCGCTCTCGGCGACAGGCTCGGCTGCAGCGCTCTCGGCGACAGGCTCGGCTGCAGCGCTCTCGGCGACAGGCTCGGCTGCAGCGCTCTCGGCGACAGGCTCGGCTGCAGCGCTCTCGGCGACAGGCTCGGCTGCAGCGCTCTCGGCGACAGGCTCGGCTGCAGCGCTCTCGGCGACAGGCTCGGCTGCAGCGCTCTCGGCGACAGGCTCGGCTGCAGCGCTCTCGGCGACAGGCTCGGCTGCAGCGCTCTCGGCGGCGGGTTCGGGTGCCGCGCTCTCAGCGGCGGATACTGGGACTGAGGGCGAGACAGGACGGACAGGGACATCAAGGATCTTGATGAGACATGACAAGTATTCTGACACGGTTTTTGCAGCAATCATGACCGGCATCTCTTGCTTCGCTGAAACTGAGCGTACCACAGCTTCAGCAGCTGAATCGGCCGCCTCCCTCTCTGCAGCACTCACGGCTGTAGGCTTAGGAGTAGCCCTTACTGCTGCGGACTCTGGAGCCGCGCCCGCAGCGACCGATTCCGGAACGGTACCTTCAGCTGGAGCGGGCTCTGGGACAGTGCCAGCAGTAACGGGCTCTGGGAAAGTGCTTACAGTAGTGGGCTCTGGGGCAGCGCTTACAGAAGCGGGCTCTGGGACAGCGCTTGCAGACACAGGGGACGAAAACAGACCAGAGGCTCCCCTCCTCCTCTTCTTCTTAGGTCGGGGAGCAGACGCCTTAGCTGGGCTCGTGGCCGGTTGGGGAAGCTCCACAGGAACCGTAACTGGTCCAGAAAGGGCAGTCTCAGACAGAGCTGACTCCGCAGCGGAGGAATCCGAAGCGGACTCCCACGAGACATGTCTTCCCCGTTTGCCGCAGAGACTCGTGGGCGGAGATGATGTCTCAGGAACTGAAGCGGTGTGGGCCTGGTCCCCAAGTGTGACCACAGCTAGTTCACGGCCCTCCGGGATCACGGGCAGCTTGGCGGATGATGAGCTTGTGGGTGTCTGTGACTCTCTCCGAGACAAGCAATCCACCAAATCAGTGAACGGATAAGTCACCAGCTCCTCCCGTTCAGCCAGGGGTGGAAGAGAGTTGAGACCTGCAACGAGGTAGCAGTTTAGGAGGAACTCCGGGATGAAAAACCCCCTCTCGTTCGCAACCCGGCCATACTCCCTTATTGATAGCCGTCCCTGAGCGGGAATAGGGAGTTTGCCTCTCCTCGAGTCAACGATGGTCTTGAACCACCAATCTTTAAGTTCATCGGAGTCATGCTTGACAAGGGAGGACATACCGTCTGCTGGGTTCGATGTTGGTCGGTTCATTCTGTCACGGCTGTGCACGGAGATGAACCCAAACGCAGATGGTGTACAATGAACTCAGGGTTTATTGGGACAAAACAGGAAAACAAAACCCACGAGGGGGCAAAACAGACGAAACAAGGGATATAAGACTGACAAGACTAGATAATGACTGAACAAGAAACAAACAACACTTTGTATAATACTAACAATGACAACAAACAACACTTTGTATAATACTAACAATGACTACTAACAACGACTTTCAATGACAAGACTTTCCACAGAATACTCACAGGTAACATTTGGCAATGAACCGACACAAGACAGCAAACACAAGGGGATTAAATAAGGAGACTAATCAAGACATAACAGGTGACACGGGTAAAGCAATAATGACTAAATCAGGATAACAAGGGGGCGGGTTTAAGAGACGAGAAAACACAAGCACATGACCAAAACACAAGGCCATGTGCTTGCACACAGAACATGGGTCTGTCATGATCCTGCCGCAATACTAAGAGAATCACGGACATGATGGCAGAATCATGACAGTATGCATATATATATATATATATATATATATATATATATATTAGGGGTGTAACGGTTCACAAAATTCACGGTTCGGTTCGATACGATACAGTGGTGTCACGGTTCGGTTCGGTTCGATACAATACAGCAAAAAGAAAAATGCCACAGAAATGTCCTATTTATTAAAAGAAAAATTATTTTTAAATAAGTGAGTTTTCCTACATCTTGAAACTTTTAGTTTTATAAATGGGGGTAATCTTTGAAGGATGAACAAATAATGTTTTGGTCATCACATTAAAACTAACATTTAAATATGATCATATTTGAGTTTTGAAGTGCTGGAAAAAGATGTGTGATGTACTTGAAAGCATTTTACTATTTCTGCCAAACTTCTATGGTTACAGTGAGTGTTACTACAGTAACGTTAAATCCATGTTGCTGATCTGTGGACTTAAAACCTATAACTAATTCATTCATGGAACAATGTTTTTTCTTGGTTTCCACGTCAGCGCTGTTTGATCCGTTTATAACAGAGAAATTTTAATGCTTCTCACTAGATCTCGCAGTCATGTTATTACTTCAGTGGCGAATTAAAATGCTTTGTTTACCGGATCTCCCAGCGCTGTGTAAAAGTGTCGCTTGATCATGATCGGCTTGCGCTCATAGCTCGCGCTGCAATGATGTTGATGGTCCGAACTGATAAACGATCCGTGAAGCACAAAATAATGAGTAGCGCAGTTTCGATCCGCTTTCATTACGTTTGCCATTTGATGTTGCGCAACGTTGTGATGGTGGATTTTGGTCAGCAGGAAAAATGGTCCAACGAATCGTTCGGTTCGTTCGAATGCGTACCGAATACCGAACCGAAAGCCTCGTACCGAACGGTTCAATACGAATACATGTATCGTTACACCCCTAATATATATATATATATATATATATATATATATATATATATATATATATATATATATATATATATATATATATATATATATATATATATATATATATATATATATATATGTGTGTGTGACACACATACAGTATATTATATAAACAAACTTTTGCTAGATGTGATTAATCAATATACTGCACACACACACACACACACACACAAATGAACACACAAAATGCATGATGTTCTTTGCCAAATTTTTTAAATGTATCTTTAAAAATTATGTTACTATTAATTGACAGAAATAAAGGTCCATCCATACCAGTATCATTCTGTTCATTCTGAGCATACTCTGCATCTGTCACTTTAAATGCTCAAGCTCTTTAAAGCAGGATGGATTCTGATTGGCTGTCAGCTGCAAAAAACTCTTTATGAAACTGATTCTAACAATAAAATTCCCCTGTGCCGTTATCGTTAAAGTTGTGGTGTGGGCTATTCTTTTATATTTAGAACGATTTTTTAGAACTATATCGTTACCCATATTGTCATTGGTGTGAATGGTCCTTGGGTCAGATGGGCAGCATAAAAGTCATAAACCAGTTACCCAACATACGTCTGTTAAATATGAGAGGTATCATCATACTCAAAACCCCTAATTTGCTCACCTCAAGTGTTGTCTGAGTTTGATGACGTGGCAGTCAACACTGTGTAGGGACCCTGTGAATTGGAACACAGCAATTACTTTTGCAATTCCATTTGGTGAGTTTATGGCCGAGAAATTACACACTTCACATTTAATTCGCCACCATCAAGGGGGAAAATTGGATTTCCAAAGGGGAATCTTAAGAGGAAATAAAATAATAGAGTAATACTAATTCTTATAATAATCTATTGACCTTTTGAACACGTTGTTCTTCCTGACATTATGTGATGATGAAACCAGCGTCAAGTGCCACTTCAACATTTGCAAAAAGGGCTACATGTCATCATAAAAATGGCTCAATGTCAGATACAAGGAAATCAGAATGATACAAGTTAACATTAGTAATATGTACAGTATATGTTAGAGTGTAATTCATCCAAATGATCTGAGAATAATGGGAAAAAGGCACGGAAAAAGATTACACCAGAAAAATGTGTAAAAGCCAAACTGATGAAGCTAATGAAGATGGGCAGCAAAACAAGTGAAATAATTGAGATCTCTTTATTATCTCAATTGTTTCTCCCGGAGAGCATGAGTTTGAATGATGTTCCTCCTGATGATGTTTCTACATTGTCTCAAACTGTGCTCACGCATACCAAGTTTGCCAATAAGGGTCAGAGATCTCAATATGAACTCAAATATTTCTGACCAAATAATATAATGCTATCCGCAACAATTGCCTCATTTGATTCTATTTCTTCAAAGGCATTTTAGAAAAAGATATTAGGCAAAATAATAAGCAAAAATATTCCCTCTACTATTTAACACTGTAACAATGTAAAGACTGGACATTGTATCCTCCCCTTAATGATAGCATGGGTAGTTTCTTTTTTTTTTTTTGCTACTAATCAGACTCTGACTAGTTGATGCATCTGAGCTATTTTCATTATTAGTGCTAAGAAATATGGCTTCATGCAAACAGTAGCCAATTAGAGCGGGTTTGAACTGGAGAGACGAGCCCCCCGCCGAGAACAGTCTCTTAGCGTGTGTGTGTGTAGCGCTCACATGCACTGGTACAACAGCCGTAAAACCAAAAGAATACATCGCAACAACACATCTGAACTCCAGAGAGGGGTCTTGAAAGCAGGGGATTAGCTTTCTGCAGCGATACGCTTTTATCATATGTACAGTACATGTACAAGTTTAATGACGCATCTAAATGTAGAAGGCTAACGAAGACCATTTAAACCAGGACTGTGACTCACTCTCTTTAAAATAACGCAATGCATGGAGAATTTGAGCCATTTAGATCGGGGCCAGAATTGAAAAGGCTTCAGATCAATGCATGTTCAGTAGCCTAAGTGACGTATATCATTACATTTCAAGACAATGACATGCATTTCTGTTACATTTTACATAACAAATAAAATATTTTCTTAAAATAATTACTTTTTAGAAATTGATGTTAGCCAACACCATCATTAAAGGTGCATTATGTAACTTTTGTAACACTTTAATTTAGGGTCCAATTCTCATATTAACTAGTTGCTTATTAGCATGCATAGGATATTGGCAGTTTATTAATACTTAAAGCACATATTAATGCGTTTTTCAGCATGATCATATTCTACATCCCTTAATCTTACTCAATACCTAAACTTAACAACTACCTTGCTAACTATTAATAAGCAGTGATTAGGAGTTTATTGAGGGAAAAGCTGAAGTTAATAATTAGTTAATAGTGAGAATTGGACCCTAATCTAAAGTGTGACCGGAACTTTTTTTGTTCAATATTAACAAAAAATAAATGAGTCAATACATCATCAATCCTTCCTCCAAATTATTATTTTTTTAAACCCTGATTCACTACGGTAAGTCCGTTATAAGTGTTTATATTTTAGACCTAGCGAGATGTTTTTCGCAGGAAATTGAGTATATACGTAACTCGCCCGTGCATGTCTTGTAATATCCGTAAATAGAGAAAACTTGCTCCGGCTACTTTGATGCGTGTCTGGTGTGGGAGTGGCAGAGGTTAGTTGAGTGTGTGTGTGTCAGGTGTGGGAGGTCAGAGGTTAGTTGAGTGTGTGTGTGTGAGAGGTCAGTGGTTAGTTGTCACAACGAGTAAGAAAGGTTGAAATGGAGCTGCTAAATTGCCAACTTCCGGGAAATCACCCGTTTAATAAATAAATAATAATCATACATTTTATTTCTAAATGCGCTTTTCTTAAACCCAAAGCGCTACAGTAAAAGACACAAAAACAGCAAAGCAATACAACAATTAAAAAACAGTCTTAAATAAATGTGTCTTAATCAACTTTTTAAAATGTTCCAACGTTGGTGCATTTCTGAGGCTAAGAGGAAGCACATTCCATTTCTTCGGGGCTTTATATAAAAAGGCTCGTTCCCCCATAGTCTTGAGCTTACATGAAGGCTGATGTAGCAAAAGAGAATTGGCAGAATGGGAGGGAACGTGATGGAGTATAGGGGGTAATGAGTTCACAAAGATACTCTGGAGCAGTCCCATGTAGTGCCTTAAAAGTTAAAATAAGAATTTTAAAATCAATTCTCGCATTTATAGGAAGCCAGTGCAACTGTGAATGCACCGGTGTAATGTGTTCACGAGGAGAAGTAAGAGTGAGCACGCAGGCGGCAGAATTTTGAATATACTGTAGCCTTCTGAGAGATTTACCTGGAAGGCCAGAGAACAAGGCATTACAATAATCTAACCTGGTTGTAATAAAGGCATGTATAAGCCTTTCTGTGTCTGCAAAAGAGAGAAAAGGTCTAAGTCGAGCAACATTTCTCAGATGGTAAAAAGCAGTTTTTGAGATGTTCTTTATATGTGCTTCAAATGTTAGCTGTGGATCAAAAATGACTCCAAGATTCCGCACCTGTGAAGTGGGAATTACCATACTAGAATCAACAATTAAACTAATCACTGTAAATCCGCCACTGTACCAATCTGCATCAATTCAGTTTTTGAGCCATTCAGCTTCAGGAAGTTATTCTGCATCCATAAACTGATCTCTGCTAGACAACTACGTAAGGCTATTAATGAGCAGTGAACATCAGGACTAGTGGTAATGTAAATCTGTGTATCATCAGCGTAGCAATGATATCCAAGACCGTATTTCTTGATGATCTGCCCAAGTGGAAGCATGTAGATGTTAAAAAAAATTGGACCCAACACTGAGCCCTGAGGAACTCCCTGTCGAACAGGCACGGTATCAGATTTGTAATTCCCCAATCTTACAAACTGGGCATGGTTTGTTAAATAAGACCGAAACTAACTGAATACTGCACCAGAAAGACCCAGTCAATTTGCCACATTAAGGCACATTTTGACAGGATGTAAGGTGGCTCTTAGCCAGGGTCGGTTTACTTGGCGCCATGACCAAGTACTGCGATGTTTGGCTTTAGCATTGGAAGGCAAGCGTAGTATGACCAATAAGTTGCCGCTTGTTCTAGCAAAACATTACACGCAGAAGACAATATTCCTCCGCCCAGGCGAGCAACCACCAAGAAAAGGTGTTAACACCAATTCTCGCCCAGGACAACTGGAAGCTGCTAGGGACTGGAAGATGCTGGCTGATCTTGATCAACGGCTTATTTTTCCACCTGAGATTGCCACCACTAACCTACGACCAGATATTGTTTTATGGTCTGGATCAGCACGCATTGTTCAACTGATAGAGTTAACAGTGCCATGGGAGGATGCGGTAGATGAGACATATGAGAGGAAGAAACTGCGGTATGCTCATCTGGCCACTGAAGCAAAACAGCGAGGATGGAGAGTCCAGGTTTATCCAGTGGAAGTGGGTTGTCGAGGTTTTGTGGCACACTCTACAACCCGGTTCCTCAGAGACGTCGGATTCAGTGGCCAAGAGTTGCGTCGCACAGTAAAGAACTTATCTGAAGCAGCAGAAAGGAGCAGCAACTGGCTGTGGTTGAGACGGAAAGATTCTAGCTGGCTGTGTACAGGCTGCCACGCTACGGTTTCGTAGAATTCTTGAAAAACTTGAAGAGTCTGTTGGTTTATTTGTATAGGTTGTATAGTATTTACAGTCATTACGTTCCTGTGTATATTGCGTGAATGGCGGGTGGTTGGGCAGATATTGTGTTTTTGCGGTAGGTGGTATGCCATACGGAACCGTTGCCACTGAAACTGCATATTAACGCACCAGTGGGGCTCGACAGCCTTAGTCAAACGGGTTGGCGCGTATGGTTGGGTTGCGGAGAGATTGTGAGATTGTGGTTAGGTCTCAGCAGCAGGAGGGATGTAGAGGTCAGTAAGCTGGGCTGAGTTGAGTGGGGGACGGAGGGGGGTGACTCTGGGACGCCAGAGTCACTGTCGAGCCCTCTTGAGGTGTCATGGGCTAGTCGACGAAACACTGAGGACGGAAGGTGCCCACTTGAAGACCCTAGAGATGTCCCCTACTCGGCTCAATCCAGGCGGTTGTTGTGCTGGTCCACTAGGGAGACCACACTGTAGTTGCCGCCGTCATGTGTGCTGACGCGCCAAGTACACTGCAGCCGTTAACGCCGGACAGAAGGGGAGTCACACCACCATATGGAAAGAAGCGTAAATGGATGGAGAAGCATAGTTTACGGTAAAGCTACGTCTTAGTGTTGCTTATCTTGGCGAAAGCCGAGTACAAATCAGCATGAAGTTTTAACATCTACTCTCGTGTAATGGAAATCCAGACGATCTAGCAGAATAGAGTGACAAATAGTATCAAATGCAGCACTAAGGTCTAATAAGACCAAAATACTGCATGCACCAGAATCTGCAGCAATAAGAAGATCATTTACAACCCTCACTAGAGCTGTCTCAGTACTATGCCCTTTTCTGAACCCAGATTGAAAAGGTTCAAAAAGACTGTTCAGTGCTAGGTGACGATTTAACTGAATAGCCACAACACGCTCCAGAACTTTAGCCAAGAATGGTAGGTTTGAAATAGGCCTGTAATTGGACGAATCAGAAACATCACAACCAGACTTCTTAAGGACTGGTGTAATGGCAGCAATTTTTAAATCTGGAGGAATAATTACAGAACTCAATGATACATTTACAATTCATGTCATGTGAGGGCAGATTGATGCAAGGCAGTTCATAATAACCGAGCAGGGAACCGGATCTAAAATACTGGTGGTTGAGTTCATGGACTTAACTGTACCTATAATAAAATCAACTCCAACCAAGTAACTCCAAACTAAAGAAACTCCACACAGAAGAGAGTCTGCTGGCAAAAAGAGAACGAGACAGACCTCGTAATAAAACAGGAATCAACATTGGCTTTGCTTTTCGGAGATGGTGAGAACTGCGGGATTTGAAATGTTGTAAAAGTGATGGAGATGGTGTTATTATTACTCAACAGGTGAGTAAGGTATGTTATTGAACAGATAAATTGATATATGTCGCTCTCTCTAACAGAGTTCATTGTAAAGCATTATCTCATTATGGTTTCATTATGGTTGTTGTAGTGCTGTGCTGGAATTTATCTTCAAGGAAGTACCGTGTCTAATAATGGGTAAAGCTACAGTAACGTCTTAAGCTAGTCAGCTTGAGATCCTTTCCAACGAAACTGGTTATATCCCTGAATCCTGGCAGTGAATGTTTTATAAGCAGTAGGAAATTCATCCGCACAGTCACGCAGAGCCGAAGCACAACCAAAACAATGTTCTTCCGCAAAATGCATGCAGTTTTGTTCTTTAACCTCTAGTCTAGAGGGTCAAAAGTTGCATAGTATACAGATTATTAAAAAGTTATGATGTGCAGATCCCTGCATAATATAACATTTTTCAATAGTAAAACATCTTAAACTAGCCTTAGTTGTTTGCTGGTTTTCCCTGACCAGCTCAGATTGGTCTAGTTTGATGATTTAGAGAGGTTTTAAGACCAACTAAACCGTCTTAAACCACCTAAGGTTTAAGGTCTTTTCAGTATAAAAAGATCCACTTTATTTTTCATGTAAGCGCGGCCATTTGTAATTTTAATGTGTCTGGCTTCCGGTGTCATTCTCTTCCAGTTATTTTTAGCTGTACAAATCAGCTCGTTATGCCGGTTGATAATGCAAACTGGTATTTCTTACCATATTATTTTAATGAAGTGTCTTAATTATAAACAAACATGCTTGTTTGTAGCGTTTTACAGTTTACTTCACTTAAATATATTCTTCTGGTTATTTCCCTGTAGCGGCTAATAAATCGGAAGTCTCACACATTCACAGAAAACACTTTACTTCCATATTGAAAATAAGGTGGATAGTAACTATGGCACTTTGGCAGAAACTATGGTTCTCTTACGAGAGTATCTCTCGTACTGCGTAATATCTTACGCTATGGGGAAAACCTCTTTTCCACGAGATATTGAAGCAAAAAATTATCCTTAATTTTGAATTAATGTAAAACGCTGTGCAGCAGAATGCAGATATAGGCAGGACGGCTCGCGCGCCTATTGGCTGCCCTGCGGCAAACAGCAGCAGCCTATCGAGAGAGGTGCTGCGTGACATAATCCTATGGGGGCATTTCGCACCCATTTCGTCACGTCCAGCCAGAAAAGGGCGCAATTTCGCCCTATAAATATAGCTCGATAAGGCTGGTACACTGATTTTCATCTCTTCAGCGAAGCATCACGCATCGCTGGATCCGGAGTGAGAAGCCACGCCGTCTGAGAAAAAGCACACAGTGGGACGAGCCATTGAGTCTGAAGTCGCTGGCATCGTCGCCTTTAGCCGCCGTACCTGCTATGCTTTCCGGCGTTATATCCTTTTCAAACTGTGTGTGTGTGTGTTCGCCGCTGCGACACACATTTTTTCACTGTCTGTCTCTCTCTGCTAAAAGAGCTGCGTCTTTTTCAAGATGCAAAGATCCTGCGGCTCGTGCCGAGCCACACTCAGCGACGGGGACCGTCATGTTATCTGCGTTTCCTGCCTGGGTGAGGATCATGCGGCTCTCGCTCTCGTCGACGGCGGATGCCCTCACTGTGAGCTACTGCCTATGGTGACTCTGAGGACTCGCCTGGCATCCTTCTCAGAGCCTGCACTTCAGCCCGCTGTAGCGCCGCGCCGTAAAAAGCGCCGTGCTCAGCGCGCTCCCGAGCCTTCTCCTGCCCGCCAAAGCTCGCCGGTTCGCCCGCCAGCTTCGCCGGCATCGCTCGAGTCCCTCACCGACGGACAGCGGCCGCCGTCTGCCGCCGCTTCCTCCATTGAGGTCGACGAAATAGCCCCGAGCCTTCTCCAGCTCGTGATAGCGCGCCGGTTCGCCCGCCAGCTTCACCAGCTTCACTCGAGTCGCTCGCTGACGGACAACGGCCGCCGCGCGCCGCCGCTTCCGCCATTAATGACGACGAGATAGCTGCATCTGTAGAGAAGGCCAGCTTCAAAACCGCGGCTAGCTTTCTTTACGTTATAAGAAAGCTACCCCGCCCCCCGTGGGCATGCGTCACCGGCGAAATGAGGAAAGAGTGTGTTTTTAGTCCCGCCGAGGCCGGGCCAATCTCCTTTTCTCAAACATTTCTCAGCTCCTCTTGGTTTGAGCGGCTGAAAATGTCAATATTGCAGCAATGAGCCTGTTGTATTACACGCACGCCTGCAAACAAACGCCGACGCACACAAAACTGTGATGACGCTCTTTATCATCTTGGGCTATTTTAAGCTTATGTCGTTTCCCCCTGTGGCTCAGTGGCGAAACCCAAAGCCTTCGCACGGGAGACCCGTGTTCGAGCCCAGCTCTCGCAGCGGATAAAAATTTAGTCTCGCCGCAGCCAGACTTACACCCAAACTTTTCACTCGTTCAGTTCCAAGAAAATTCGACTGTTCCAGTGTATTTTGCAGTAAACAAGCCGGTAACATGGCCCGCTTATCTACACACAAATGCCGTTTCCACGGCGACCCAGAAAAATCATGTAAGCAGCGTATTTTCTGGTATTCCGGCCACAGCCGATGGTGTTATGAGTGTATTAAAAATGCCACAGCCCAGTGTTCATTTCTACACACAAACACAGCCCGCCAAAGTGCAGGGCTCGCACAAATGAGTTTGACTCATGTCAATTGTGCATTAATTATAGTGAATGTGCCCACAACCCAGTGCCCACAAACACTACACACTGCATGTGCCACGTTTTCTGTAAAAGAAACCAACACACATACAGTCAGCTAAGGCCCACGGTGTTTAAGTCTCGACGCGGCCAGACTCTACCGAAACTTCTCGCTCGTTCAGTTCCAAACAATGTGACTGTTCCAGTGTATTTTGCAGTAAACAAGCTAGTACCACAGCCCGCTTGCCAGCACACAAACGCCAGCTTTAAGGCGACCCAGATAAATCCCAAAAAGAGTGTATTTTCTGGAATTCCAGGCCACGGCCGATGGTGTTATGAGTGTTGTAAGAATGCCCACGTCTCAGTGCCCATTCCCACACGCAGACACAGCCCGCCACAATACAGGGCTAGCAAAAAAAAAAAAAAAAATCGACTCATGTCGATTGTGCAATAAATGTAGTGTACATGCCCACAACACAGTGCCCACAAACACTACATGAAGCATGTCCCACGGTTTCTGTAAAAACGAAACCAACACATTTTCAGTTGGCGGGAGCCGACAGTGTTCTCAGTGCAGCGAGTGTGCCCGCTATCCCGCGCCCACATTCCCTCACAGACATGCCGAACCCCACGGGGCTCGCCCCGCTCGCCTTCTCTCCACATCCCGTCAGAGAGAAGCCTAGCGTGGTCAGGCTGCCCGCTGTGATCAGCGCACCCCCCGCCTCGCACACTATAAACACAGTGTCTATTTCTCAGCACACCAGAGCTCTCCGGCCGCCGCTATATCACGGCCAGAGCCCAGATTTCATTCTACCTCTAGCTTTTCATGCAGATGCGTGGGCAAAGCTTCCCGGGGTATCAGAATGGGTGCTGAACACTATAAAAAGAGGCTATTCGCTGCAGTTCGCTCGACACCCCCGCCGTTGGGCGGCGCGAGTCGAAACGACGGTAAAAAATGAAGTATCTCACCTACTTCGAGCCGAGATAGCGAAACTACTGAGCAAAGGGGTTATAGAACCTTTATCTCAGGCTCAGAGCGAAGGGGGTCTATCCAGCAGGTATTTTCTGGTACCGAAAAAAGACGGGGGTCTCAGACCCATTCTAGATCTGCGACGGCTGAACAGAACGCTCACGAAGCGTCAGTTCAGAATGATTACAACCAGAAAAATCCTCGCGCAAGTGCGCCAAGGAGACTGGTTCATGTCGATAGATCTAAAGGACGCTTATTTTCAAATACAAATAGCGTTAAGTCACAAGCAATTCTTGAGATTCGCCTTCGAAGGCCAGGCATACCAATACAAAGTCCTGCCGTTCGGCCTGTCCCTGGCACCCCGTACTTTTACGAAGTGCATGGACGCGGCTCTCGCACCATTGAGACTTCAGGGCATGCGAATTTTTAACTACTTGGACGATTGGCTGATTCTAGCTCGATCACAATCAGAGCTCATAGAACACAGGGCCACATTACTCGAACATCTCGAGAATCTGGGTCTCACAGTCAATTGGGCGAAGAGCTCGCTGTCTCCCAGCCAGAAAATATCTTTTCTGGGAACAGTGCTGAACTCGCTATCTATGACAGCGCATCTGTCGCCAGAGCGCGCACAGGACACTCAGTGCGCCGCAAAATCTTTTCGCCGCGGCTCAACTGTCCAGCTCAAAAGGTTTCAGAAAATGCTGGGTCTCATGGCCTCAGCAGCTTCAGTGCTCCAGTTGGGGCTGCTTCGCATGCGCCCACTGCAGCTATGGCTGAAAGCGCGGGTTCCGCCCAGGGCATGGACCGCTGGTCGTTTCGCCTCCGGGTCGGTCTGAAATGCGTCTCAGCTTTGGAGCCTTGGAAGAAAACCGACTGGTACCAGTCAGGTGTGAGTCTGGGGACTCCCTCGAGCGTGAAAGTGGTGTCCACGGACGCCTCCACCTCGGGATGGGGAGCACTGCTCGAGGGCAGACCGTTCTTTGGCCAGTGGTCAGAACGGGAAAAGCTCCTACATATAAACTGTCTGGAAATGATGGCAGTCGACAACGCGCTGCGGCGCTTCTGTCCCCAGATAAGGGGTCACCACGTCTTGGTCCGGTCGGACAACATGTCAGTGGTGGCGTACATAAATCATCAGGGCGGCATCAAGTCCCGAAACCTTTACAGGCTGACGGAGTGCCTCCTGGTCTGGGCTCAGCACAACCTGCTTTCACTGAGAGCAGCGCACGTGCCTGGTCACCTGAATCTGGGACCAGACAGGCTGTCCAGAGACAATGTCCCAGCAGGGGAATGGTCGCTGCACCCGCAGTCGATCCAACTGCTGTGGGAGACATTCGGCAGAGCGCAGGTGGACCTGTTCGCGTCCAACGAGAACGCTCACTGTCCGAAATATTTCTCCAATAGCAAGGACGCGCTGGCCTACGTTTGGCCCCGCTGTCCCCTCTATGCTTTCATTACATTACATTTACATTTATTCATTTAGCTGACGCTTTTATCCAAAGCGACTTACAATTGCCATATTTCAGAGGTCGCACGCCTCTGGAGCAATTAGGGGTTAAGTGTCTTGCTCAGGGACACATTGGTGTCTCACAGTGGATTCGAACCCGGGTCTCTCACACCAAAGGCATGTGTCTTATCCACTGCGCCATCACCACCCTCCATCTCGCTCCTGCCTCAAATGCTGGAACGGATCAGGGAAAATGGATGCCCAGTGCTGCTTGTGGCTCCGCTCTGGACAAACCAGGCTTGGTTTCCAGTCCTGATGCAGCTGACCAGCACTGCCCCGTGGCCAATACCATTGAGGAGAGACCTCCTCTCCCAGGCCAAGGGCTCGATTTGGCATCCTCGCCCCCAGCAATGGTCCCTGCACGCATGGGCCATCAACGGGTACCCGCTATCCTCCCGGAGGGAGTGCTAAACACGATCACGCAGGCAAGGGCCCCGTCTACAAGACGGCTCTACTCCTAGAAATGGTCTGTGTTCTCTGCCTGGTGTCAAGCTCAGGGCTTTTCACCCGTAGACTGCGGGGTCACGGAAGTGCTTTCCTTCCTTCAAGAGCTGCTGGATAAGGGCAGAACCCGATCCACGCTCAAAGTGTACGTGGCGGCTATGGCAGCGTTTACAAAACCTGTGTCTGGCCAGTCACTGGGGAAGAACGACCTAGTCGTGCGATTCCTCAAGGGAGCTCGGAGGTTGAACCCTCCTAGACCTCCTTCAGTCCCGGTGTGGGACCTTTCTACGGTTTTGGAAGCCATGAAAGGTGCCCCGTTCGAGCCAATCCATTTGTCAGACATGAAGCATCTGTCTTTCAAAATGGTGTTTCTTTTGGCTCTCGCTTCAGTGAAGCGCATAGGGGACTTACAAGCGCTTTCAGTAAGCGCATCATGTATGGAGTTTGGGCCTAATGACTCAAAAGTCATACTCAAACCGAGGCACGGGTACGTGCCCAAATCCCTCAACACACCGTTCAGAGCCCAGGTGATTTCCCTGTGTGCTCTCTCGGTTCACGATGAGGAGGAGGATGCGAGTCTCCTTTGCCCTGTCAGGGCACTGAGAGCTTATGTGTCCCGCTCGTCTGCCTTCAGGCAGACCGAGCAGCTCTTCGTTTTGTTTGGCGGACGTTCCAAGAGACTGGCCGCATCAAAACAGAGCCTATCCAGATGGATAGTCGATGCCATAGCACTGGCTTACACTTCTAAGGGCCTGCAGTGTCCTTAGGGTGTCAGAGCGCACTCCACGAGAGGCGTGGCCTCGTCGTGGGCATGGTATAGTGGCGTTACCTTGCAAGATATCCGTACGGCTGCGGGCTGGGCCTCGCCGTCTACATTTATAAGGTTTTATAACCTAGAGGTTCCCGACTTAAAAGCCAAGCTTCTGTCGGTATAGAATTCAGTGTTATCTGCCCCGCTGTGCCGGCCCAGATGCTGAGTTTTGCTTGTGCATCGCTCACTGAGCGATAACACGGCTCGATGGGTGTTGAATAACCCGTAATCTTAACCAGTTCAGGCTGAACACGTTCACCCTGTCTGTGTGAAACACTATTAACATAACTAGCCCCTATAGCAGGGGTGTCAAACTCAGTTCCTGGAGGGCCACAGCCCTGCGGAGTTTAGCTTCAACCCTAATTAAACACACCTGATCAGTTAATCAAGTCCTAAAGGCATATTTGAAAACGGCAGGTGTGTGTGTGTTGAAGCAGGGTTGGAACAAAACTGTGTAGGGCTCTGGCCCTCCAGGAACTGAGTTTGACACCTGTGCCCTATAGGATGCTATTTCATGGGGAATGATGCTTGCAGCCTCTCTTCTCCGACTCTCTGTGAGTCTATGGTGATTATGCACTACATGAGCCCCGGGCTACTGCCCTTGGGACTTTGGTGTCGGATCCCAGTACGCACAGCGTTTTGCATTGTCAAGTCAAGTCAAGTCAAATATATTTATATAGCGCTTTTCACAATACAGATTGTATCAAAGCTGCTGCACAGTATCAATCAAAACAACTTAATGTTTGTTTATTACTGGAAAAAAAAAAAGACATCCAAGTTTGGTAGAGCTGATCAATGGTATGATTGGTTAATTAATTTGAATATCCCCAACTGAGCAAGCCTAAGGCAACAGTGGCAAGGAACCGAAAAACTCCATCCAGTGACCTAATGGTGTCCTAACACCCCATCAGATGACCCAATGGAGAAAAAAAAACCTTGGGAGAACCCAGGCTCAGTCGGGGGCCAGTTCTCCTCTGGCGTTTATGAACTAGAGGCCGAATTTACAGTAACTGTAAGATAAAAAATTTACATGAATGCCTGGCTAAATAGATGCGTCTTCAGTCTAGTTTTAAACTGGGAGAGCGAGTCTGAGCAACGAACAATATCAGGAAGGCTATTCCAGAGCTTCGGAGCTAAATGTGAAAATGCTCTGCCTCCTTTGGTGGATCTGGATATCCTAGGAATGACCAGAAACCTCGAATCTAGTGATCTTAAAGAGCGCGATGGATTGTAAGGCGATAGAAGATCCGTTAAATAGACTGGAGCTAAACCATTTAGAGCTTTATAGGTCAAAAGCAATACCTTGTAATTAATACGGAACTTTATAGGTAACCAATGAAGTGATGATAAAATCGGTGTTATATGATCATATTTTCTTGATCTAGTAAGAACTCTAGCGGCTGCATTTTGGACTAACTGTAGCTTGTTTATTGAAGATGCAGGACAACCAGCTAATAAAGCATTACAGTAATCTAGTCTCGAGGTCATGAATGCATGAACTAACTTTTCTGCATCAGAGACTGATAGCATATTACGTAGCTTAGCAATGTTTCTAAGGTGGAAAAAGGCTGTTTTTGTAACATATGAAATATGCTTTTCAAAAGACAGGTTGCAGTCTAATGTAACACCCAGGTCTTTTACTGTAGCGGATAGAGTAAAAGGGCATCCTACTATGTTAAAGTCGTGCTGTGAAAGGTTTTGTGGATGGTTTTTAGAACCGATGAGTATTACCTCTGTCTTGTCTGGATTTAATAAAAGAAAATTATGCGTCATCCAATCTTTTATATCTTTAACACAATCTGTCAATTTGGATAATTTAGCGTATTCATCTGGCCGTGAGGAAATATATATTTGAGTGTCATCAGCATAACAATGGAAACTAATTCCATGTTTCCTTAGAATATTACCAAGTGGCAGCATATATATTGAGAATAATAAAGGGCCTAACACAGATCCCTGCGGCACTCCATAGTTTGCCGAAGTTATAATCGATTTTTCTCCATTTAAGTAGACGAAATGGTAGCGGTCAGATAAGTATGACCTGAACCAGCTTAATGCTTGTCCTTGAACACCAGTGTAATTTTGTAGTCGATCTAAGAGTATTGTGTGATCTATAGTATCGAACGCAGCACTAAGATCAAGTAAAACTAGTACTGAGATACAGCCTTGGTCCGAAGCTAAAAGTAAATCATTTGTGATTCTAACAAGCGCAGTTTCAGTGCTATGATGTGGCCTGAATCCAGACTGAAACTTTTCATAGATGTCGTTTTCTTGCAAGAAAGAGCCGAGTTGAGCGGACACAACTTTTTCTAATATTTTTGACATAAATGGAAGATTCGAAATGGGTCTGTAATTTGCTAGGTTATTTGGATCTAATTGTGGTTTCTTAATAAGAGGTTTTATAACTGCCAGCTTGAACGTTCTTGGAACATGACCTAAAGATAAAGATGAGTTAATAATATTGAGAAGAGGCTCTTCCACTACAGGTAACACTTCTTTCAGTAGTTCAGTTGGTATAGGATCTAATAAACATGTTGTTGTTTTAGATGAAGTGATAAGTTTATTTAACTCTTTTTGTTCTATGGTTGTAAAGCATTGTAATTGTTCTTGCGGGGTGATAATTGCGGCCGAATTATAAGGCGCGAGCAAAGATCGAACGTTTACGATTTTGATTCTGATGCTTTCAATTTTCTCGGTGAAGAAGTTCATGAAATCATTACTACTAAACTGTAACGAGGTATTTTGTTCAGACGACGTCTGTTTATTTGTTAGTCTAGCCACGGTATTAAATAAAAACCTTGGATTATTTCGGTTGTTTCCTATTAATTTGCTGAGGTGCTCAGCCCTGGCCGTTTTAAGTGCCTTTTTATAAAGTGACATACTGTCTTTCCACGCGATTCTAAAGACCTCTAAATTAGTTTTTTTCCATTTACGCTCTAAATTACGGATTTCTCTCTTTAAAACATACGTAGTATTATTGTACCATGGTGCTATACTTTTTTCTCTGACCTTTTTTAATCTAATGGGTGCAACAATATCCAATGTTCTAGAGAGAATGGTGCTCATAGTGCTAGTTAGTTCGTCTAATTCATCTGTTTGTTTGGGTTCAGACAGCAGCAGCATTGTGTTCCCCATAGCGTAAGATATTACGCAGTACGAGAGATACTCTCGTAAGAGAACGTACTCGGTTACTAACGTAACCTCGGTTCTCTCTAGAGAGGGAACGAGTACTGCATATCTTGCCGTGCATACACAGCTCTGGTTCGCTTCGGCGATGAAAACCAGTGTACCAGCCTTATCGAGCTATATTTATAGGGCGAAATTGCGCCCTTTTCTGGCTGGACGTGACGAAATGGGCGCGAAATGCCCCCATAGGATTATGTCACGCAGCACCTCTCTCGATAGGCTGCTGCTGTTTGCCGCAGGGCAGCCAATAGGCGCGCGAGCCGTCCTGCCTATATCTGCATTCTGCTGCACAGCGTTTTACATTAATTCAAAATTAAGGATAATTTTTTGCTTCAATATCTCGTGGAAAAGAGGTTTTCCCCATAGCGTAAGATATTACGCAGTACTCGTTCCCTCTCTAGAGAGAACCGAGGTTACGTTAGTAACCGAGTACGTTACCATAGGGATTTCTGTGTAACCATGGCAAATGTTTTGGTAGCAAAGAGACTGACAAAGAATATACAGAAAGAAAATGTAATTGTGAGATAGCTGTAATTTTAGCATTAAACCACGTTTTCACAGGCAGCGAACGTTTTGGTAGCAAAGAGACTGACAAAGAATATACAGAAAGAAAATGTAATTGTGAGATAGCTGTAATTTTATCTTTCTTAATTACTTGCATCACCGATATTGTAAAACCGCTGCTTACTCTCAGTATGTGTCTTGTTATCGTGATTTCTGCTCCAAACAACATTGTGCACCATACATTGGGCGACAGGGGCACAATTTCAAATGTAACTCTAAAATCAATGACTTTTTAAACTATTAACTTTAAGAAAACATTAATTAGATTGAGGGGAAGCGTGTGGATGCAGAGTTATTGTCTCAGTGCGTCTGACTGCTGTTCCTGCACCCCGACACCTCTTTCTGTTTCACTTCCCCATCACAGCTGGTGTCTGTTTCACACCTGTCTGAGCAATTAAAGCACGCACACATCTGCCTCTCTCTCTAAAAGAAGACGTATTGATTTAATAAGGCAAATTATAATTACTAGACACTAACCTTGCCCCCTGATGGATGGATGGATTGTATTGTGAATTGGATTTTGGATGGAGGTAGGCTACTATAGGTACTATATACATTACTATATACTGTATTTATTGTAATTATTTGTATTTACTGCCCATCTGGACAACATGAAGTATACAGGTGAAACTCGAAAAATTAGAATATCGTGCAAAAGTTCATTTATTTCAGTAATTCAATCTAAAAGGTGAAACTAATATATTATATATACTCATTACATGCAAAGTGAGATATTTCTAGCATTTTTTTTTTGTTATTATTTTGATGATTATGGCTTACAGCTTATGAAAACCTTTTCACAATATTCTAATTTTGAATTTGGGGTTTTCATAAGCCATAATCATCAAAATTATAACAAATAAAGGCTTGAAATATCTCACTTTGCATGTAATGAGTATATATAATATATTAGTTTCCCCTTTTAAGTTGAATTACTGAAATAAATGAAGTTCGAGTTTCACCTGTAGAAGCCTGTTTGACACCCCTTAATATGAAGTAGAAATGTTTAGTCAAAAATACAACACTGTATTTGTGAGATATCATGACCAAATAATGTTAAAGTACTGTACATAAAATACATAAAGTAACAATTGCAATCACACGAATGAATATGCAATGTGTTTAATCATTTTCAATGGTAAGCTAAAGTAATCCCACACACACACGCAAACAACCAGAATTCAGTATGGAGTCATTTGTCATTGTTTCATTACTCCCATGTCCCTTTTTTATTTTGAATATCCTTGACAAAATCACATCCTGAGTTCTAGTTTTGTATTGCTCATTGGTGCAGTAATTGATTCTCACAGTAATTGTCGAGTTCACAAGTTGCATTATGATTTTGATTTCTCACACATGCATTTATGTCCCAGCTCAGATGTCTGACAGCAGACGGAGATCATAAAGTCATGTTCATTTGAAAAGAATTTTTATCCCTAAAAAAAGTTGCTCAACTCCCATAAGTGGCTGTGATATCTCATTAAAGCTGAAAGGCCTTTTTGCTCTTTCTAATACCTGTGACTTCAAGAGAGAGAGAGAGAGAGAGTTATAATGGCAGAATGAGAAGGTCTGGTGATATTGAGCTGGTCGTTTCAAGTCATTGCTCACGTTTTCACAGGCCCGCATGCTTCCATTAATCTGTCATTATAAAAAATACCACCTCTCCAACAATATCTCTTGAGCTCCTGGGGTTTTGCAGTCTGGGTGGGATGATAATTTCTTAGAAGAAAGTATCAGACTATTTCACCTTTTTCCGAGAGGTTGCATTTCAAAACGAATCCAAACGGATGGTGTCTAGTCAAAATTTGGTGCTTGATGAAGCAATCATCACTTTTATTATTGCTCACTGAGCACCAGAAATTTTCATAACTATCGCATTTTGGCAAAAAAATATGTACCATACAAGACAAAAGAACTGTACAGTAAGAAAATAAACAGAATGGAGAAAGAGAGAATGAAAGTGAGAAAGAGAAAAGGGATAGAGAACAAGAACATGTGAAACATGCGATGTGTGTGGGCAACGCGATTCATCATCTTTAATGCCTACAAGATCTATTTTTTCCACACTGATGACAGCAAATGTGTTTGGGAGGAGTGTCTATGAAACCCCATCTGTCTTTATCATAACAAGACCACAATAAATAAAACCACTGACCATCAAGGGCGAGAGAAAAAGGTAGGTTGTTTGGTTGCAAATAAATATCCAATTAAAACCACATCAATCAACAAGCCGCATGACTTGAGAAGAACATGATGAATGAGTTATGCACCAAAGTTTAACCCTTTAAAGCCTTCTGTATGGCCTTTAAATTATCAACATGATCAAAACGTTGCTGAAAAAACACTGATTGACACTTCATACCTTTTTAGCAAGTAAAAGGCCTTTTAGTATAATTGTAAAAACTTCAGCTCGTGATTCACTTGTCTTTTAGCTGTGAAATCTTTACTGATTTTTATAAAGTAAACAAATTACTTTTATTTTGTTAATATTTCAAGATAACCATTTACTGGACTAAAGCAGCAATTATCAATACATAGGCTACTTTTTTAGGAAAATAATGTTAAAATGTGGGTGTCAAATGATAGAGGAAATTTTATTTGTTCATCCCTCAATCATCATTGTATTGAATTGTATTGCATTGCATTTTATGTTTTAAAACTACAGAGCTTTGATCATAAAGCAAAGCATTTAAATATCATCTTACTAAGACATGTTATTCTGAAATATAAAGTGACAACTGATATTTAAATGCATTTTATGTCAGCAGTCTGCTATACTGTTATAAAGATCTCATTGATTTACATTACAAGCATCCGAATTTGGCCATATATTTCTTTGGCCATATATTTCAATTCGGTTTGGGTCTCTGAATATTTTTTTTTTCTCCTCAAGCATGAGCTCCATGTTATCATATCTCCTGATTTATCAAATATGATCATCAAAAAAACAACAACAAAAAAAAAGCATGCAAACATTTTCAGTAGATTTCTTTTTATATTTTGTCTAATGTTCAATAACACTGATTTTTCTGACTATTTTTTAAACTACAGTAGCTCAGGCTTTACAGGGTTGATGCTTAGTGGAGTTTGCCAAGTCAAACATTACACTGTAAACCCTAACGCTCAAAATAATTAATTGGTTAGGACAAACTTAAATTAAACTAATTAGTTCAGTCAAATTCAGAGTATTTAGCACTTTCTTTTTCTTTCAAGTTCACGGAACTGATATATTTTAAGTAAACTAAACTGTTTCATTGGTTTGAGTTTTATGAAATAATTTCTTTTAATTTAGACAAACTTAGGTTTAACTGAAACAGCTGGGATGTCTATTTCCCAGCATGCTTTGCCAATGGCACTCGAAAGGGAGACTAAATGCTAAAATTAAGTGTAATATAAAAGTTTTTTTTGTTGTGCAAGATTAATGTTAAGTGAGATTTGTGATTAGGTGATTAGGAATTAATGTTTTGTTATGCTAATTTAGAAGAATTTCTGTTAATGTTGGTTTTCGGATAGTTACCATCATGGTGACAAGTGGTGCATGCGGCTTGATTTAAGAGCAAATTAACCTTTATATTGCTGCACTCATACAGCAAGTGCTACTGTATTACACATTATTGTTAACATGTTAACAAATTAGTATGTTAGCAAACTAGCTTGTTAAAACTAGCCTAGTTTATACTGATAAAAGTGTTCACATTGAAATTACATGAAAGTTTTAAGTTAAATGTATGAATTAGTGTACTCAAACATTTCAAGTTAAGACCAATTAAAATGTATAAAATAAAAATCTTTCAGTTCTACTTACTTAAACTTTGAATTTCTTAACTTGAAAAATTTGAGGCAACTGATTGAACACCCCTACAACTAAAAATGAAACATGATGTACGAATTAAGCGATAGAAAACTACTGTCAATCAGTGCAGCTCAAGCATTGCTTGTTGCAACACATCCATCACTTTGTACAGACTCAACAAGTAATGCATTTCTCCAAAGTAATGGAAGTGCTAAATAAACCTCTGCAGGTAAAGTGTGCCAGTCTAATTGAACTACAAATGACACGGCCTCATCTTCCTCTATAAGAAAACAGAAAACCAGGAAAACCAGCATAAATGCTCTGGTAAGCTGAAGTGGTCTTTTGAGTGCTCACGCTGTCACGCCGAGGACAAGAGGAGCGATTCCCAGAATGGAGAATTAGGAGATCATCATGTCTCTCTGAAATCCTCCAGCTCAGTGAGCAGTCACTTGTGGCGTGTGAGGGGGTGGCGCTCCTTAATTACGCTGATAATAGGACTGTTTTTCACACCGATCATGCCACTCTCCTCTCGACAAATACGCAGAAATCCCTGGACTTTTGAATCAGAATCATGCGGCGCCAGAGCGTGGCAAAGCAGACTGCAAACTCAGAAATCACACTCACACCTTCAAGCTCCAGGGGTTTTCCTGATTATTCAGTTCATTTCTTATCTATATTTTTACATTTCATGAAAAAAATGGTGGTCTTTCCCCATGCAAACCTCGACACCAAGATGTGTTCTGTGTTGCAAGGGCAAATGGGGCTGGTATGGTATTGGGTGGCCGGTTGCATAAACTGCTTAGACTAGACTTAGACAGTGTAATATAGATGTATGAAAGAAAATGAGGGTGAAATATTAAAATTCAAAATCGATGCAGTTGGGATTAACCACAGGCAAAATGATAAAAAAAAGAAAAAGATGCACAAGAGTTAAATACTATATCTTACGGTTACACTAAAAACAGCCTGAATGGTTTTTGATTAAATGTAAAACACAACAATAACATTGTGTTAGAGTATTACCAATGTATTTTTATAAAGAAAAATGAAACCAATTTAACATTTTTCATGCACCTGCATTTAGACTACATCTATGCTAAAGCATATCACTTTGCCCAGCTGTTTTCATTTATTTTATGGAAATCATCTCCAAATCAACAAAGCATCAGTGTCAGTATCCCATAATTTCATAACACGCTTAAGCGATCACATCAGGTGGTCAAGGCACTCCGTAAGAGCATCTTTCTCCAGAAGCTGCACTCAGTTAGCTGTGGAATATGAGAAAAGAGCTACCGATGATAGACAGTTCCTCCAATTATTCTATGGAGGCGAATGAGCAGTGAATATGAGGAAGGGTGTGAGGAAAGTCACCAGCTCTGCTTCTGATATCAGCTGATGGTGACACTGTTTAATGGCTGATTTGACCTGCTATTGAGTTCACTTTCCCTGCGTTAGAAAGAAGTCATTTCTTCCTCTCCATTGGGCATGGTGAGCGATCGCTGTGCCTTCTTAATTAAACCCAGACCAACAAACATTAAAGCCTGCTCACTTTGGACAGGCCCAGTCTGTGCACTCCCAGATCTGCCCTCCTGATACTCTCTACTTTCTCTTTTACCTCCAATCTGCATTTCTTTATCTCCATCCTCCTTTGATCTCCCCGTCCGTCTGCCCTCTTCCTTTCTGCACAGCTTGTCAGATGTGCAGATGTTTCACAGTTCTGTTCCTCTGTTCTGAGACGTGGCACGGCTGGTCAAGCTGCCTGAAACAGAGCATAATTGACAGGCTTCTCCTTGTTCGGAATGCAATTAGCAGCAGAGAACCAGACCCACCATCACAGGCCACACACACACACACACACACACACACACACACACTATCACAGGCCACACACACACACACACACACACACACACAAACACACACACACACACAAACACACACACACACTATCACAGGCCACACACACACTATCACAGGCCACACACACACTATCACAGGCCACACACACACTATCACAGGCCACACACACACATTATCACAGGCCACACACGCACTATCACAGGCCACACACACACTATCACAGGTAGGGGTGCACCGAAATTTCGGCCGCCGAAAATGTTCGGCCGAAAATGCCATTATCGGTTTCGGGCCGAAATAACAAAAAACAGCCGAAAACATAAACCGAAAATGAATGTCATCCGCCCCTCCCATCCGTGCGCAAGCGCTTAGGTTTCACTCACGGTCAAGCTGTTATCACGCGTCTGCCTATCAAAGATAAGGATGTCTCACGCATATTGATAGCGGCTCCCTGATGCCCACAAATAAGTTCAAATCTCCGGAAGAGCGAGCGAGCAAGAGCTCGTGCTCCAAACCGTGTAGCGCGCGCACGCCAGACAGGGAGAGAGAGAGAGAGAGACCTTGTGTGTGTGTGCTAGTGTGCCACATGAAGCGCATGTAAGACCCCCAGTCCAATTTTCTGTGTGTATAACAGTTACAATAAAATTTGCATAGCACTGCACAACTGTGTTTCCTAAGGCTACATAGGCTTACATGTTGTTTATAGTTTGAGTTTGGATTAAGTTCTAGTGCTGTTTTGCACTGTTG
This sequence comes from Gila orcuttii, assembly GCA_026230005.1. Taxonomy (NCBI): domain Eukaryota; kingdom Metazoa; phylum Chordata; class Actinopteri; order Cypriniformes; family Leuciscidae; genus Gila; species Gila orcuttii. The sequence goes on along the minus strand of JAPDVR010000008.1, from coordinate 5,355,171 downwards.
TTTTGCATTGTTTTGCACAGCAATTTAAAATGTAAGTAAAAAATTGTTTACATGCAGCAGCAGAATAGAGGCCCACTGCCATTCTGTGATTTTGTGTGCAGTTATCCACAATTATCTGAATCTTTTTTCACAACTGTTAAAAAACTACTTTATTTGATGGAACATAAAACTTGAAGAATAATATTATTTGGTATTATTATTTATATTTATTGTTAAAAATATTTTAGGTTTTGTACTGTGTATATATATATATATATTAGTATAAGTTTTTAAAAGAAGCCATTTTCGGCTTCAGTTTCGGTTTTCGGCCAAGTGCATCCTAAATTTTCGGTTTCGGCCCAGAATTTTCATTTCGGTGCATCACTAATCACAGGCCACACACACACTATCACAGGCCACACACACACTATCACAGGCCACACACGCACTATCACACTATCACAGACCACACACACACGCACACTATCACAGACCACACACACACTATCACAGGCCACACACACACTATCACAGGCCACACACACACTATCACAGGCCACACACACACTATCACAGGCCACACACGCACTATCACACTATCACAGACCACACACACACACTATCACAGACCACACACACACTATCACAGGCCACACACACACTATCACACTATCACAGGCCACACACATACACACACACTATCACAGGCCACACACACTATCACAGGCCACACACACTATCACAGGCCACACACACTATCACAGGCCACACACACTATATCACAGGCCACACACACACTATCACAAGCCACACACACTATCACAGGCCACACACACTATAAGAGGCCACACACACACTATCACAGGCCACACACACACTATCACAAGCCACACACACACTATCACAGGCCACACACACACTATCACACTATCACAGGCCACACACACACACTATCACAGGCCACACACACACACACACACACACACACACACACACACACACACACACACACACACACACACACTATCACAGGCCCCACACACACACACACACTATCACAGGCCACACACACTATAAGAGGCCACACACACACTATCACAGGCCACACCCACACTATCACAAGCCACACACACACTATCACAGGCCACACACACACTATCACAGGCCACACACACACACACACACACACACACACACACACACACACACTATCACACTATCACAGGCCACACACACTATGTCAGGCCACACACACACTATCACAAACCACACACACACTATCACAGGCCACACACACACTATCACAGGCCACACACACACACACACACACACACACACACACACACACACACACTATCACAGGCCACACACACACTATCACACTATCACAGGCCACACACACTATGTCAGGCCACACTATCACACTATCACAGGCCACACACACACTATCACAGGCCACACACACACACACACACACACACACACACACACACACACACACACACTATCACAGGCCACACACACACTATCACACTATCACAGGCCACACACACTATGTCAGGCCACACTATCACACTATCACAGGCCACACACACACTATCACAGGCCACACACACTATCACAGGCCACACACACACTATCACAGGCCACACACACACTATCACAAGCCACACACACACTATCACAGGCCACACACACTATCACAGGCCACACACACACTATCACAAGCCACACACACACTATCACAGGCCACACACACTATCACAGGCCACACACACACTATCACAAGCCACACTACACCTGGCAGTTTTCACGAATAAAGACGATTTTTGGTAAAGCATTAGAAACAAAAATTGCAAGTTTTTATTGTGACAACTAGAGATAGAATTATAATTGATTTGACTAATAATTTTTAACGATATTCTTACCTTACTAAACAATAACTCGTTGTGGTTGTTTCTTTAATATCGGGTCTATGAAAAAATTTTACCATTTGGTACGTCTCTAAATATGAGCCCCCAAACAACAACATTCACACATAATGTAACGTTTTTTTAAATATCCATCCATTCTCAATTAAAAAATGTGGAGATTACTCATTAACCATTAGACTTGGATCAAAACAATAAATATGTATGAACAATTTATGAAAAATTATTATTATTATTATTAAAATATAATAGCTAATAATAATACTTATTATTAGGGCTGTCAATGTTAACGATTAATTCAAGATCCTCAGCGCATTTATTGCAAATAAATATGCAAAATTGCACCATTAATGTAATTTAAGTCACGCAGTTATGTGATCTTATAAGTTGACAGCATCTACAATGGCGCAAGGCCCTGTAACCCCAGTAGAAATATCTATTCAAACTCTTTAACGTGATTTTGCTTCTCTGTTTGCTATTAGATCATTTTAAGCCGCTAAACTCCGGGAAAGTTTTCAGTATAATGATCCAGTAAGTGAATTACTTCCAACAATGCTAATGTAAAGAAAACCAGGCTGATTGCATCAGAGATGGCAGGAAGAATAGAGACTCACGTTGCGCTTTCAGTGAATTATTTATTCCAGTGTGCATTTTGCTTTAAAACACGAGCTCTATCATATTCTGTGATTGTTTCTGAAAAGCGCCAGCCCTCATGCATTGTGCTGTATGAAATAAAGACTGAACAGAATGTCAAAACATCCCACCGCTGTATGGCCAGATGATACGCAAACTACATTTCGTGGCTGGATAAATCAAACCAGCGTTGCTAGTAAAGTTTTAATGAATGAGGATTACAATCAAGGTAAGAGGTGTACAGTAAGAGGTGTACAGTAAGATGTGTACAGTAAGATGTGTACAGTAAGATGTGTACAGTAAGAGTTGTACAGTAAGAGTTGTACAGTAAGAGCTGTACAGTAAGAGCTGTACAGTAGGGGTTGTACAGTAAGAGGTGTACCGTAAGAGGTGTACAGTAAGAGGTGTACAGTAAGAGCTGTACAGTAAGAGGTGTACAGTAGTTGTACACTAAGAGGTGCACAGTAAGAGTTGTACAGTAAGAGGTGTACAGTAAGAGGTGTACCATAAGAGGTGTACAGTAAGAGGTGTACAGAAGGAGGTGTACCGTAAGATGTGTACCGTAAGATGTGTACAGTAAGAGGTGTACAGTAAGAGTTGTACAGTAAGAGGTGTACAGCAAGAGATGTACAGCAAGAGTTGTACAGTAATAGTTGTACCGTAAGAGGTGTACAGCAAGAGGGGTACAGTAATAGTTGTACCGTAAAAGGTGTACAGTAATATGTGTACCGTAAGAGGTGTACAGTAAGAGTTGTACAGTAAGAGGTGTACAGCAAGAGGTGTACAGTAGGAGTTGTACAGTAAGAGGTGTACCGTAAGAGGTGTACAGTAGGAGTTGTACAGTAGGAGGTGTACAGTAAGAGGTGTACAGTAAGAGTTGTACAGTAAGAGGTGTGCAGTAAGAGTTGTACAGTAAGAGGTGTACCGTAAGAGGTGTACCGTAAGAGTTGTATAGTAATAGGTGTACAGTAATAGGTGTACCGTAAGAGGTGTGCAGTAAGAGGTGTACAGTAAGAGTTGTACAGTTAGAGTTATACAGTAAGAGGTATACAGTAAGAGGTGTACAGTAAGAGTTGTACAGTAAGCATGCGTGAGCCCGTTATAATGATGCACAAACATGCTGTCCTGTTCGGTAGCCTATCACAACTCGTCTTGTCTCAAATGTAAACAAGCTCTTTGCTGTTGCACTACATACAAGCTGAATTCTGAAATGTTTTTTTTTTCGGTAATGTTTTTTTAATGGGTGCTTTGGTGTGCATATATTTATTAATTATATGGACTCCTTATATTATTTGGTTAATTTGGAGTCTCCAAGTGTCCTTTTTTGGAAAGACATCTAAATTTACCTAGAAAAAATATTGCAGAAAATACAGTTTTGTGAGAATCACCTTTTAATCTGATGGTTTACTTTGCTGGATATAGCAAATGATGACAAAATGAACGTGTTAAACAAGATAAATGGTGTAGCCTATGCTTAATATCACGATCAGTGTGCGATTAATCGTACATATAATAATAATAAGTATTATTATTATTATATTTTCTTAATATTATTATATAATAATATTTTATTAACGTTTTATTGCTGATAATAATAATATGGTTTTGGTTTTTTGTAATAAAATTATACATATGGATTTAAATGTAATAATATACATAATTTCCATTGGTTATAAAAAACAATATCAGTTTACCTCTGATGAGAGCATATATATAATTATATTTATGTCACAATTATGTACTGTCTTGTCTGCACCTGTTCTTGTTAGTCCCTGATTAGTTAATCTTCCTCCACCTGTGTTTAGTTAGTTAGTTCCCTCGTTTACTCTGTGTATATATTCTCCATGTTTAGTTCAGTCGGTTATTGTTTGTGCGTTCGTGTCTATGTTTACACGCTGTTACGTTCTGTTCTTGTTGCATTAAACTTGTATATCGTTGGAATCTACATTCGTCTGTCTGCTTCATCAACTAGCGTGACATGTATTATATTATATTTCTAATATAAAATGAACCTAGTATGAAAGTAAAAGCCCCCCAACCTCTTCATGAGTCGACATTTCATTTGGTAACATTAGGCAGTTTTGAAATGTGAAATATGATGTTTGATGATTGCATTATTTTACATGTGTATGCTTCTATCGCTTGTTTCTGCGTAATAGCGCCCCCTATCTTATAACAGTGAAAACATGAATTGCCAGAAATTTGTCAATGGCGTTGTGTCATAAATAAATGATGGAAATTTCTGGCAATGGTGGGAAGAATTAAGTAGTTAACAAAAATTATTCGACACCATTGACCGCACCACTAGCATTCTAATGTAATATTAATGCTTCAGCTATTTATGTAGAGCTGGAACATCGTCCTGACCAGCCTGCATCCTAATGTTCAAGTTTCCCTCTTGGCAGCACATCTCGACTCATTAGGCTCGAAGCCACAGGTAAATGCATTCTCATTAGCCTCTTTTCTAGCTCACTAACAAATCCAACGAACCCAAAAAACATCGTGAGAGACAAATTTGTCTGTACAAAACATTTGTTAGTGTTAGGTTATTTTTACATGCTGTGTGTGCTTTCATTGCCTAGAACGGAGGATCCTGATGCTTGTAAGTAAGGTAAACACTTCATTATTTTTTAGGACACATTAATAAGACATCCTGTTCTCTCACGCTTAACTCGAAATGGTCATTTTAGACTTCATGAGAACTGTTGTATTTGTATGATTAAACTGAGTGATTCTCAGCGCACACAATCTCCTAAAACTTCTGGTCCTTCAAACCTGATGAGAAGTGGATTGGTACCCAACATGCAACAGTTCAATTGAACCAATAAGACATTTAAGTTTTGGTTTCTCCTGGTTCTTGCACTTTTGTTAGATGGATTTCAGTTTGCCAGAACCACAGTTTAGCAGTTAGCACATGTATTATAAATAATTGCATTTGTCTATAAGGTCATTTGCCAAATTCAAATATGCACATGCATGCAGATGAGACTGTCAGTGAATTATATAAATTCCAGTGTGTTCCTCGCACAAAACCATCGCACAAAAATCACTTTATGGGGATTTTGGTCCTTTTAGTGTTTGACAGAATTGTTTGTTAGTTAGTTTTAGTTTTTTTTTTTTTTTAATAATTTCTTAAAGCTATGGATTAACATGTTCCCTTTCGTTGTCACTCCGAGTTACGTCGGATGACGACGAAATGGGGTTTCGCTTAGAAAGCCTATCAACTTCGAGTATTACAAAACGAGCCAATGGCAAAGAAATGCCATGGGTCTACGGAATTTGCATGACGTAACTCCGCCCCACCTCGTGGGTATAAAAGGAGGAAGTCTGCAACAGCAGTTTATGTTTTCGCTTCGGAGCCAAGTTAATCCTTCGTTCCACAAGCCATCTCTGAACTGTCAGCTTTTACAGACGAGCGAGATTCTCTGGTGTTGGTGTGACGGCGATCTCCCGGCGAGTGCGCACTTCCTGCTTATCTGTGCTGTGGTTTGCCAGCGAGTGTGTTTCTCCCCGGGCGCTTCAACACTCTCAGAGTTTCTTTTCTCTCACAAAAAGAGCTTGCACGGGCACGTCTTTTTAAAGACGGCTCGCCCGTGCATTAAAAAAAAAAAAAAAAAAAAAAACGAATGGTTGCGGCAGCTTGGTATCGGACTCTGATGGGCACGAGCGTTGTCTAGTATGTTTGGGCTTGATCATGCTAGAGCAGCGCTCGTGGATGACTCATGTTCTCTCTGTGGGAACATGATCATCGCGTCATATAGGTCGAGACTCGGTGAACTCGCAAGAGTGAGAGTCCCCTCATCCACCCCCCGATCTTCGGCTGGTGGCCAGGGTGACCTGAGGGTGTTGGTCTGGAACAAGGCGCCGACTCCGTGTCCGTGACCCCAGCCTCCCCTCAACGGCGGTGCCCGCTAGTGAATAGGTGATTCCCACGAGTCTACCCTCTGGTGGCCCGTGGGTTTCATTTAAAGCTACAGAGGATGATACTATGTTTGTAGCAGCTTCACAAGGTGGGTTTTGATTCTCTGCGAAGTGACGACTCGTCACAGCTGCCACCCTCTGGTGTGCATACGGCTGTGCCTGAGTCTGATCCAGAGATGACAGCCATGCTTTCCTGGGACGATTGGTTTTTGGGTAAGGCCGCCGACCCCCGTCCACGGCAAACCCCAATACCTTCCCTCCCGGACGTGCATGATGAGATCTCGAAGTCCCAGAAGACCCCCTGGTTTTCTCGGGACCACTCGCTGATCTCATCCGCCTTTCCCCCCTCGATGGGGCCGCTGTCATGGGTACACTGGGGTTCCCCCGGCTGAACGCTCTGTTGCGATGCTATGTGTCCTCAGAGTGCTTCTTCTCGGCGCAATCCTAAGCACCCGTCCGTGGTCTATAGTTTTCGTCTACATTTGTGGCGAGATCCTATAGCACCACGGGACTGGCAGCCGCCTCTCTGCAGGCCATGGCCATTCTGCTGGTCCTCGACCCAGATGCTCATGGACTTGCACGAGGGCGGGACTGACCCAGGGCTCTTCACTGAGTCGCGCGCCGCCACTGACCTTGCTCTCCGAGCGACGAAAGTGGCCGTACGCTCCCTGGGTCAGGTGATGCCTACCATTCTGTGGCTGAACCTGTCTGATGTGCTGAATGTCGCGCGGCCCCGTCTGTCCGACGTTCCCATATCCCAGGTCGGCCTCTTCGGCGGTGCGGTTGAGAACTTCGCCCAACAGCTCTCAACCGCCCATGTGCAGACTGACGTGATTCTGTCCCGATGGCCCGCCGTCCGCTCAGATCCCTCGGTCTGCCCACTGCCGAAGGCGCCCCCCCCGCGGCTCCCACCCCGCCCGTTTAAAGAGACGGGCCGGCTCTGGAAGCCGCGGGCGGACGCCACAGCCCTCTCCAGCCCCGCCCCCCGCTATGTGCCGGGTTAAGCGGCGCTCCTGAGACGGGCTCCACAGAGATGGGACTCAGTTCTTCCAGGAGTTGGTAGCAGGACCACTCCTTTCCCCGGTGGAGGGCCGGGGAAAAATCCTTATTCTCCTAAGAACTGACTCTCCCGTCTCTGGGAAGACAGAGTTCTCGGACGACACAGAGCGCCGCCCACAAGCCGTGCTCTCCTCGTCCCCCTCTGTCCCAGAGGTGCTTGACACGGCGTGCCGTCCACGGACCACTTCGCCCCTGTCCCCCTCTGTCGCCAGACCCCTGCCAGAGCAGGCCCCCGCGGGACGACCAGCATGGTCCTCCCCTGGCCCCCTCTGTCAGGGCGCGGTTGCTAACTGTGCCCCCACACCGGGCCGCTATGCCGTCCACGTCTGGGCCAGTTACTCCGCTTCGCTGCCCCTCCGGGGGGACGCCTGTCGTCCGCTTGATCCCGCTGGTTCAGTTCCTGGGAGCCTGGTTAGAGCTTCCCCGTCTGTCCCGCTGGATCGCGCGCACCATCAGGCTCGGCTTGCGATTCAGTTCGCACGGTCTCCTCCCCGCTTCAGGGGAGTCCGCTCCACTTTGGTCGGTGGCAATGCCCCTATCATGAGAGCAGAGATTGCCACCCTGCTGGCGAGGGGTGCAATCGAGACTGTCCCTCCAGCCGAGATGAGGTCCGGGTTCTACAGCCCCTACTTCATTGTCCCCAAGAAAACCGGTGGGTTACGGCCAATCCTGGACTTGCGCGTGCTGAACCGCTCCCTTCACAGGCTGCCGTTCAAGATGCTCTCCGCCAAACGCGTTCTCGAATGCGTGCGGCCCCAGGATTGGTTTGCAGCGATCGACCTGAAGGACGCCTACTTTCATGTCTCCATTCTTCCTCGACACAGACCGTTCCTACGGTTTGCTTTCGAGGGGCAGGCATACCAGTACGCGGTTCTCCCTTTCGGGCTAGCCCTGTCTCCTCGCACCTTCACGAAGGCCGTCGAGGCTGCCCTTGTTCCCCTTCGGGAACACGGGGTTCGCATCCTGAGTTATATCGACGACTGGCTGATCCTAGCTCACTCTCGAGATCAGGTTTGCGAACACAGGGACCTAGTGCTCCGGCACCTAGCTCGTCTGGGCCTTCGGGTCAACTGGGAGAAGAGCAAACTTTGCCCCGTGCAGAGGATCTCTTTTCTCGGTATGGACATTGACTCGGTCGCCATGTCCGCGCAGCTTACGAGCGAGCGCGCGCAGTCACTGCTGACTTGCCTGAGACATCTCAGGAGTAAGAATGCGGTTCCACTGAAACATTTTCAGAGGCTCCTGGGGCATATGGCATCTGCAGCCGCGGTCACGCCGCTCGGATTGCTTCATATGAGACCGCTTCAGCGTTGGCTTCGCGACCGAGTCCCGAGGTGGGCATGGGCCTACCGTCAGACCTTCACCCCGTGAGCGGAACTCAGCTTTCTACGGGCCGGAGTGCCCCTGGAACGAGCTTCGCGGCATGTTGTTGTATCGACAGATGCCTCTTCCACGGGCTGGGGCGCCATGTGCAATGGACGTGCTGCCGCGGGCTCCTGGATAGGACCCCAGCGCCTATGGCACATCAATTGCCTCGAGTTGCTGGCTGTACGTCTTGCTCTGCGCCGCTTCCGGGCCGTGCTCAAGGGCCAACACGTACTAGTCCGATCAGACAATACCGCCACTGTAGCGTACATCAACCGTCAAGGTGGTCTGCGCTCCCGCCGTATGTCGCAACTCGCCCGCCACCTCCTCTTATGGAGCCAGAAGCATCTGAGGTCGCTTCGTGCCATTTTTATCCCCGGAGCTCTGAACTGTGTAGCCGACGAGCTCTCACGGTTTCAACTCCTCCCGGGAGAATGGCGGCTCCATCCCCGGTCGGTTCAGCTGATTTGGGACCAGTTCGGGGACGCACAGATAGATCTGTTTGCCTCCCACGACTCGACCCATTGCGCCCAGTATTATTCCCTGACCGAGGGCACGCTCGGCACGGATGCTCTGGCGCACAGCTGGCCGCAGGGCCGCAAGTATGCGTTTCCCCCTGTGAGCCTTCTTGCGCGGACCTTGCGCAAGGTCAGGGAGGACGAGGAGCAGGTCATGCTGGTTGCGCCGTACTGGCCCACCAGGACCTGGTTCTCCGAACTGGTTCTCCTCGCGACAGCACCTCCCTGGCCGATCCCTCTGAGGAAGGACCTACTTTCTCAGGGACGGGGCACCCTATGGCACCCTCGTCCCGATCTTTGGAACCTCCACGTGTGGCTCCTGGACGGGACGAGGCAGGTTTGAGTACCCTACCACCACCGGTGGTGGCTACCATCACTTCCGCTAGAGCTTCGTCCACGAGACATCTCTATGCGTTGAAGTGGAACCTCTTCGTCAGCTGGTGCTCTTCTCACCGAGAAGACCCCCGGAGATGTTCGATTAGTGTCGTGCTTTCCTTCCTACAAGATGGGTTGGAGCGAAGGCTGTCTCCCTCCACCCTAAAGGTCTATGTCGCCGCCATTGCCGCACAGCATGACCTTGTTGAAGGTAAGTCTTTGGGGAAGCACGACCTGATCGTCAGGTTCCTGAGAGGAGCGAGGAGACTGAATCCTCCTCGCCCTCCTCTCGTTCCCTCTTGGGATCTCGCAGTGGTGCTAACTGCCCTGCGGAGTGCTCCCTTTGAGCCTTTGCAGTCAGTGGAGCTTAAGTTCCTGTCAATGAAGACAGCGCTCCTGGTTGCTCTGGCCTCCATCAAGAGGGTAGGGGACCTGCACGCATTCTCCGTTGACGAAGCGTGCCTGGAATTCGGGCCGGCTTACTCTCACGTGATCCTGAGACCCCGGCCTGGATATGTGCCCAAGGTTCCTACCACTCCCTTTCGGGACCAGGTGGTGAACCTGCAAGCGCTGCCCCCGGAGGAGGCAGACCCAGCCTTGGCACTGCTCTGTCCAGTACGCGCTCTTCGCGCCTATGTAGACAGGACGCGGTGTTTCAGGACCTCAGACCAGCTCTTTGTCTGTTATGGTGGGAAGCTGAAGGGAAAGGCTCTCTCCAAGCAAAGGTTGTCTCACTGGATAGTGGACGCCATTGCTTTGGCATACCAGCAGCAAGGTCGACCATGCCCCCTTGGTGTGACTGCCCACTCCACCCGGAGTAAGAGTTGTCTGTCTGCAAATATGGAATTTAATAAAAATAAAAAAAGGCAGCTGGACCGACGACGAGATTCAGGCTTAATTAAGCGTATTTGCGGAAGAGAAATTTCTCACGGTCAATGTCCACAATAGCTGATAACATACGCTGTCTAATTTTAGATCTAACGTTAGCATTACGAGCTTTCTGAACACGCTTTAGTATCAGTGCTCGTCTCTTTTCTGCCGTTTTTTTTTTATTTACCTGGTTAGTAAACCAATACATCTCAAACAACTGCAGCACAGTGTGAATCTCTTCCATATTTATTATAAATGTGGCGCTCAAAACTGATTACTGTCTTTTACAGTCTAACGTACTGTCCGTCACAAGCAAGCAATGAGCAGTCGCGCGCAGTTTACCCGCTACTTTAGACCGCGATGTAAACGCAGAAAGCTACCGGTCTGGGGCAAAAAAAAGTTCCTGGGAAAAAAGTTCCTGGGACAAATTGTTCCGGGCAATTGCGGTGGAAACGCGGCTATAGTTGAAGAAACTCCCATGTAATCTTGAGCCGTTTGTGAATTTTTCACATTTTTGAATCTTTACCTGTTTCCTTGCTGCACATCCCACTGTAGGCATGTGTTGTTTTCTTACACCATACTATTGCATAAATACAGAAGTATAAGTATATACCATGCATAGGCTAATTAATGGTGTTTGCCCTTTCTACATATTGCATGGAAAACCCACTCACATTTTGTTCAGTAAACGTGTAGTTTGACTTTTACGTTGAATTTACCACCAGCAGCTTTTTTTTACAGACAGAACACCTACTATAAGCCAATAAAAGTCCTGTTTCTACTCCACGTTCTCCTGAAATCCTCCCCAGTGGACGTCCCCTCAGGAACAGCTGTTAGTGAGGAGGACAGGTCTCCCTGCGGACCGAAGCTTCTGCAGAGTGAGAGACAGCGAGACAGCTTTCATCTGAGAGGCGTTAACCCGCAGGTCTAGAGGTCAGAAACCAGACAGATCTCTGTGTAAAAAACACACACCATCTGCATCCAATTCAGTGATTCGAGCTGCTGGTACAAGCTGCTTTAACTAGTTATTACGAGATAATATAAGGGGTTATTATCGTTAACTAAAACTACAACCATAAAAAAAATTAATCAATTGAAATAAAATAAACATTAATTAGAATATATATATATATATATATATATATATATATATATATATATATATATATATATATATATATATATATATATATATACATATATATATATACATATACACACACATATATGTATATATATACATATATATATATATATATATAAACTTATAATAATGTAATGAAAATTACAAACACAACAAAATTATTGAGTAACTAAAACTTTTAACTAAAATAAAATACAGAAATGGAATCCATAAAATAATAAAACTATAATAGAACAGTATATAAATTATACTAAACAGTCAACAAGTCATAAAAAAAAAAAAGCAAACAAATAAAGCATCAAATTGTGAAGATTTAAAAAAGAAATGTTATCATTAAAATGTACATTATTAGAGCTGGTGTCACGTTTGGTTTTGGTTCACATTTATGTTTCATGCCTTTGAAATTCTCAGTCATGTTTCCTAGTTTCTTGTCATGTGACTTCCTAGCTCTCATGTGATCATATCTTTAAATAGCCTTTTCTTCTCTAATGTGACATATATCAGAGTGAATCGGCTTCTAGAACAAGAAAAGAAGGTGGGGCTTGATTTTGTCCATGAGGAATTTACTGCATGGTTATTGGTCAATCTCATGTGAGTGACAGGTTGTCCCGCCACATGCAAATGAAAAAAACAAAACAAAGTATAACAATTGCCATATGTTTCCACCCTTAATGCAATAAACCATTATGCAGAATGGTTTAGTTCTCTGATCTGGCAGGCATTCGGCTCGTGTCCGATCATCTAGCGCCGAGGCCCCAGCAGATTTTCCGTGATGGATGACTATAAATACTGGAGCTCCATCATAAACACCCTTCAGCAGCGCGGCTCTTTTCTGACTCACTGAGATCTTTTATTAGCGTTAGCCTGCTGCCGAGGGCTGGTGGCTTCAGAACCACACTCGTTTGATTAGCCACTTCACCCCGGACTGTTTCTTCACTTTTGATTCATACTGCGGTAATTCTGGTCAATCTGCAAATTATGTTTTAGTCAGTGGGTACTGTATGTTGGCCTTACTTATGGCTTGCAATATTGCACTGCTCTGCTAAAAGACCTCATTTAAACTGCTTGAGCTGGTCACTAGTTATATTGTTTCCAGTTATATTGCTGGATTCAATATAAGGCACTTTCTTGCTGGTCAGTTTACTTGGCTGCGGCAATAACCAGCTTAACCAGCCCGTATACCACTAACAGACCATGTAGCACTGCTCTTCTTTTTTTTTTAGTTAAGACCATCTTGCAATGTAAAGCCAACATGAAATCAAAAGCAACCCTACCTGAACGTCATGTTAGAAATGACTTAGAAACACTGAATAGGTTACAGAAATAAATGAGTTGTGACTACTGACTTGTTTGTAAGTCTAATGGATAAAAGTGTCAGCTAAATGAATAAATGTTAATGCAAATACATATGTAATGTTGATTTTAAGCTTCTCCAAACTGCTCTAACCTGTCTAAACAGTGAATGTTGTTGTCTTCAAAGTCATCAGCCATCCAGATTTAGAATAAATAAAGTATTTTAATAGTGAAGCCTATTATTGTTTTCATGCAGCTAACTTGCACCAACAGCACTCAACAGCTAATTAGATAGTTAGCTGAAATGGAAAATAATATGGCTCCCATCCTATCGTCATAGTAACAAGAACTTTGTTTCAAGGTACATGTCAGTTTAACTAAAATCAACAAATGCATTTTCTCTCTCTATAATAAACTCTAATTGTTCACCTGTAGAATGTCTATCTATCTATCTAGCTATCTATCTACCTATCTGCCTATCATCCATCCATCCATCCATCCATCCATCCATCCATCCATCCATCCATCCATCCACCCACCCACCCACACCAGAGCTTTAGGCATGTCTGGTATTTGTTTCTTGCTCTCAGAATAAAACTTTAAATACGATGTTATGTGAGCAATGTTAACAGATTAAAAAAAAAAAATATATATATATATAGCCTATATTTTTTTTAAACATTGTTGCTTTTTAGCATTGCAATGCTATATGATCAAAAGAATGCCAAGATTAGCTATTATCTTGTGACAGTTAGTTTAATTTTCAATATTTTGTTCAGAATTAACACCCTCACAAAAGTTGCAGTTGAGGCAGATATCTCCTAGTTAAAATGGGATGATTATTTATAGTGCTTTAGCACACATGAGTGAAGGGTCACATTCATCTGTTTGATGCTGAGTGCCGTTAGCAAGAAGCTAACGGATCGAAGAGCCTCTTGATGCCAAGTGTAATTATAACACTCCATTGAACCTGGAAAACACACTGAATATCCCTCCAGAGATGAACAGCCTGGGCGAATAAAAACCGCCACTTTAGGCAGGTCACTACAGGCAAACCCTTGTTTTGGGGCTTTTTTCTTTTTTATTACTTGCATATTTTTAAAGGCTGTTTTTTCAAATTGAGATGAACTGAGTCAGTAATCTCCATTTCAGCATCACTTACATACACCGAACTTTACAGTTTTATTCCCATCTATATTCTGTAGGTATTTTGCCTGACAGCTTACAGCGAGCAGCAGTTATTGAGGTTCAAGCGCTTTAAGGCCTTTAAGCACATTCGTGAAAAGGTATTATGTTTTATTTAGCAAGCATGTAACCCTTATACTGCGAACGGCACATCTTAAGGAGTTCCTGCTGTTTCTCCATCATTTCTGCTCCGAGGTCTTGATTGTAGCATTTCTTTGAGGTTTAGAATCCAGAATTCCTGTAATTATTGTTTATTTTTTATGAACTTAATAAAGAACTATGTCTCGTAGTCGTATTCTGTCCAAACGGTCAGTGTACTTTTGTGTCCATTCGTTTTTCCTTTTTTAACCCGTAATTTTGCTAAACGAAAAATGAACGGTTGTTGTATTTTTAAAACGCAAAGTTGAACACCAACATTTTAATTTGAACTGTACACACCAAATGCTGAGCAAATAAATAAATATAGACGGATTTTCAGATTTTTGTTTATGACCTTTTGCCCCTTTATTAAACATTTCAAATATTCACAAATTAATATAGACATTTTTTTTCGATCTTACTGGTTTTCTGAGGCCAAATTAGAACCTGGAAATTATATTTTCCCGCATTGCTGAATGAGAAGAGCCATATATGTCTCTGGAACCACAGCCTACAAAGGTGATTTATAGGTGAGTTATAGGCTAATGATAATAAATGTGTCTGAAAAAATAACGAGGCATTTTAATTGTTTATTAATAAACTATTGTTTTCTAAATCAGTGTCGGCTAAAAAACGTATCTCCATCTCCGCTGTAAGGCGGATGCACAGAGAGAAATGCACCTTTCATACGGATTTAATCAGAAGGTATTAGCTTTCGATTCGAATTTGTTCGTTTTAAAGTGGACATTTCAAGCTTTAGCCTACATAGGCTATCTTTTGTTTCAGTTCTCGCGCTCCAGTTCACGGAGATCATTAAACCGCGCCTGATTGTTTTATTTTATTTTAAAAGCACAACGTTTTCTTATTGTGAGTTTACACAAATAAAAGTAGTTGCGAATAATTCATTATTATTTCTGTATGACCAGAAATGATAGAGTATTTTAAGTAGTTTCCACTGTTAATAGGAAAATGCAAGTGTTCGCGCCCGCGCGCCTCTGGCCATGCAGCGCACGCTCCACACTCGCACACACACTTGGATATGCGTCAAAATCTTGTGTTTATTTTTGATAATCTTAGCCCTGTATTATTATTGTCCTACCTGTATTATGAATGACATTTGACGAATTTCTTTGTTCCTTTTTTTTGGATAAAAGCGTCTTCTAAATATGTAGCTATACCCTAATAAATGTTATAATAATTAGCCTATTATTATTATTTGCGTACACGGACCCCAAACACACCCCGTCTTCTAAGTTAGGTGACAGGAATATTTCGCAAAACTGCAATGGAAACAGTTTTTGCGCATTTACATTTTCGAATTGCCTGAAAAACCACCTCATGCGAGCGTAACAACTTTTTTGCAATAAACGACAGTTTTTGTTTCCATTGTGCGTAGCCTACCTATTTTCAATTCGCAAGTTCAATTTGTTTTCAACGTTTTTTATCTGTGTATTTATTTAATTAGTATTATTTCTTCCCCAAGCTCATAAAATAAATTTGGGTCGCACATAGGCTAAATTGACAGGGTCGGTCGGAAACCGGAACCGAACTAATTTTTTTTTATGCCTTAGTTTGCAACAGTATGTTTTAAAGCTATAGTATACGATGTTAAAAATCGGTCGAGAAAGCCTGAGAGTTTTAAAAAACTCATCCCGCCCTTCCACACACACACCCCTCGCCTCTGTGCTACCTGATCCCTCCCACCGGGAAACGAATTGAACAACGTCACTCAGTCAAGCTGTGATCACCGGTAGTAAACATCGGACACACATCATATGTAAAATTGCCTTTAGACAATTGAACTTAGTTGCTTCATAAACAATTCAATGTCACGTTTGAGTTCACGTCAACGCAAGATTAGCAACACATGAAATGTTCTAAACTCCCCACCACCATTAGTAGGCTATAATACCACTGGCGTAGCCACGGGTGTGCCAGGGTGTGCCGGTGCCACCCACACCTAAAATAGATGCAGATTTCTTTTTTAAAGTTTTAATAAAAACGTTTCCTAAACTTGGCCTATTGTTGTTTACTTAAAATATTGGTGCATTTAAAATGTATTTTAATTTTTAAATTATTATCGTTAACAAAATATCTGCCGACATTCGGACTGCCAACCAATCCGCAAACAGCCGCTGACTGGTAATACGGTTGTGCTGTTGAGGCTCGCGCAGCCTCATGACAAAGAAAGTTAATGAACATAGAGCGGTTAAAAAATTAATGTGGATATTTATAACATAGCCTATGATATGATACAGTAAAGCAACATCACAGTGACCGCGAGTGCTGAATACCATCACGACTGAAAACATGACACTGATTTCATATGACAGTTCAATAAACAATTAATATCAAGTCACTTACATTTTAGACACAATATTGACTGTTTTTGTTCGATTTGAGCAGCGAAAATAGTTCCAAACAAACATCCCAAGAACCACAGCGCAGCTCACCTGAACACATAACTGCATTAATGAATGATTCAGCGCTTTGAATGAATCGATTGAGTCAAAGATTCAATGACCGATTCAGCCGTTTGAACGAATCATTTGAATAACTCACTCATTAAGACGGTCACCTGCCGCCCCCTACTGGTGGTTTAGTTTCGTGTTTAAAAGTAGGCTATAATTCTTTCCATTATGTCATATTTGTATCTTCAAAAAATATTTAAAACAAACTCATAACATTATTTAATGCAGTTGTAATTTTTCAGTGTAAATTAATTAATTGTATTGGTAACAGCATAGTGTCTTATTATTTCTATTGAATTTATTGATCAAATCTAAGAATTTAAAATGAAAGATGAAACATTTAAACCGATTTCTGGATTTTTACTTTGACAAGAGAATGGCCGATTTACTCGTTCGAAGGACAAGCACATGTAAAGCCTTAATGTTGAGCCCTGAGTTATATTTTATATACTGTAGGCCTAGTATTATGTTTATGTGGCAAGCCAGTTTTACACATCAGCCCAGTCTATTCTGTAAAGTTAGTGATACGCCGGGTCAAGGTTGTTTTGCACATTAATTTGACAATAAATGTGGCACACCCAATTTTTCTTATGCACACCCAGAGACGCTTTTCTGGCTACACTAGTGTATAATAGGCTACTACTAGTATTGCTAAGGTTTTCAGTAATTGTTATTGCAGCACACAGCGCATCTTGTTCAAATTTCGATCGGCTCGAACAGAAACCCGCTAGGCTACTGAAATATATTCAAGGACTTCAAGAAATATAATTACTTTGACCCGTTATAGGCGATGCTAAACGGCTAACATTCCAATGCCGACCGGCAGCATGAGCAAGTTGTCAAACTTATAAAAAGCTATTTATGTAACACGTCACACCATAAAAGTATAAATAAATGTTTACCTGCTCAACAAAAAGTCAGCCGTGTCAGCGTCGGAATGAATCGATTGAGTGAATGAATCGATTGAGTCAAAGATTCAATGACCGATTCAGCCGTTTGAACGAATCAGATCTTCCTGAAGCTTCCTCCAACGGTCAATGGTGGACCCTATATTCATCCTCGGCATTCTTCAAAAAATTTTTTTAATCTCTGCTCGTTCCTCTAATGCAGGGCTATTCAATTAGCTTCATTCGAGGGCCGGATTATTAAATCGAAAAGTTGAGGTGGGCCGATGGGTTTAGCTTATTTATTCAAACATAACAGTATCAATAAGTAAGCTAAAGTAAACATAAAAATATTGTTTTTACTTGGAAATGTGATACGCAACAGTATGCAGATTTATCAGACCATAATAAATAACTTATTTACAGCTATGTATAAATATATGAATTATACAAGATCATAGCTATTGGTAAGAATTATTTTATTAATAATTATTATAGGCTTAATTTGAAATATTCTGACAGTGAGACTTCGTAACCATAGGTAAAACCATGCATGGCTACTCACTCACTACCACTGTATAAAAAAATGCCTAAACAGGTAAAAACTATACACACAATTAATTATATATTTATCTAGCCCCCTAATAAATCGTAGTAGCATAGTATTCAATATAAATATTCCACATTTCTCCCCAAACCATGGTAAATTACTACAGTACATTCATGGTAAATGTTTGTAAGGCTGGTGATTAGGGATTTAGTTTTCTAACTTCGTTCATGGCACAATGTTTCTGCTATTTACCTCATCAGTCGTGTTGGGAATGTTGAGGCTGTTTCATCCGATTTAAAACTAGTTAAAATCATTGATTGATTTGTGGTTTGTAACAGAGAGATGTGTCAGATTGAAACGCTTCTCTCTGGATGTCGCAACGCTGTTTAATAATAGTGTCCGGGACCGGGAGTAAACGCAGTTCCGTTATCCAATGGGCCGTGCTGCGTAGTTCAAAGTAAACTAGTGAAACAACTGAAAACAGCGCTATTTGTTCTCTATTTGTTCTTACTGACCGAGAAACAGCTTCAGATGATTCAGTGACAGAACGGTCCGAACGAATCCGAATCGTTTTAGACCGTTATGCAAGTGCCTTTGGCCATTTCATGGAAAGGAAATAATCGAATCAAAGAATGATTAAATCAGGAATGATTGATATCGCTGGTTCAGTCGACAGAAATACGGGACACACACATAATAACTGCTGAAATATTCGGACTGAAAACGTTTCTCAGGTCAGTCGGAGCGATGGTACACACACAGTGCGTATAGCCATACAGCTGCAGGCGCCACTGCGGTCACGCGCATATCTAACCAAATTTAGCCGCACCGCCAGGAAAAGAAGAGGAGGGAGGTTGGGGTGCCCTCGGGCCATATGGAGATGATTGGCGGGCCGGACCTGGCCCGCGGGCCGCCAATTGAATAGCCCGGCTCTAATGAATTTCTCTTTCGTCCTAACTTTACTGTAGGGACAAGCAGGGGACGCTTGCTGCTGTCTTTTTTTTTTTTATCCATAGCTGATATGCTACTAGCTACCATAGACTGTGTCAGGCTGCTTATGCGTGCAATTTCATGTCGCAGGAGGGGGCGCGGGCGGGTGCGGTGGGGTGGAGACACGAGCGCCAGGCAGAGTTTCAAGTGGAGCTGGTAATTGGATGAGAGCAGTTGACCAATGTAAGTTGTCCGGCCGGACAGCTTACATTGGTCAACTTCTCTGCGGCTGTATTGCCAATAGAGTGAATGGATTTTTTCATTCTTTTTTCTATTCATATTGTTAGGATTGTACTATATAACCATAACCAGCATCTAAACGAGGATATTAATAATGAACAATCTTTGAAATCGTATACCATAGCTTTAAAAAAAATCCCAAATACCCGAAAATCTTAACAAACGGTTTAGGAGTCAAGTCAAGTCAAGTCAAATATATTTATATAGCGCTTTTCACAATACAGATTGTATCAAAGCTGCTTCACAGTATCAATCAAAACAACTTAACAATGTTTGTTTACTGGAAAAAAAGACATCCAAGTTTGGTAGAGCTGATCAATGGTATGATTGGTTAATTAATTTGAATATCCCCAACTGAGCAAGCCAAAGGCAACAGTGGCAAGGAACCGAAAAACTCCATCCAGTGACCTAATGGTGTCCTAACACCCCATCAGATGACCCAATGGAGAAAAAAAAAACCTTGGGAGAACCCAGGCTCAGTCGGGGGACAGTTCTTCTCTGGCGTTTATGAACTAGAGGCCGAATTTACAGTAACTGTAAGATAAAAAATTTATATGAATGCCTGGCTAAATAGATGCGTCTTCAGTCTAGTTTTAAACTGGGAGAGCGAGTCTGAGCTACGAACAATATCAGGAAGGCTATTCCAGAGCTTCGGAGCTAAATGTGAAAATGCTCTGCCTCCTTTGGTGGATCTGGATATCCTAGGAATGACCAGAAGCCTCGAATCTAGTGATCTTAAAGAGCGCGATGGATTGTAAGGCGATAGAAGATCCGTTAAATAGACTGGAGCTAAACCATTTAGAGCTTTATAAGTCAAAAGCAATACCTTGTATTTAATACGGAACTTTATAGGTAACCAATGAAGTGATGATAAAATCGGTGTTATATGATCATATTTTCTTGATCTAGTAAGAACTCTAGCGGCTGCATTTTGGACTAACTGTAGCTTGTTTATTGAGGATGCAGGACAACCAGCTAATAAAGCATTACAGTAATCTAATCTCGAGGTCATGAATGCATGAACTAAATTTTCTGCATCAGAGACTGATAGCATATTACGTAGCTTAGCAATGTTTCTAAGGTGGAAAAAGGCAGTTTTTGTAACATATGAAATATGCGTTTCAAAAGACAGGTTGCAGTCTAATGTAACACCCAGGTCTTTTACTGTAGCGGATAAAGTAACAGGGCATCCTACTATGTTAAAGTCGTGCTGTGAAAGGTTTTGTGGACGGTTTTTAGAACCGATAAGTATTACCTCTGTCTTGTCTGGATTTAATAAAAGAAAATTACGCGTCATCCAATCTTTTATATCTTTAACACAATCTGTCAATTTGGATAATTTAGCGTATTCATCTGGCCGTGATGAAATATATATTTGAGTGTCATCAGCATAACAATGGAAACTAATTCCATGTTTCCTTAGAATATTATCAAGTGGCAGCATATATATTGAGAATAATAAAGGGCCTAACACAGATCCCTGCGGCACTCCATAGTTTGCCGAAGTTATAATCGATTTTTCTCCATTTAAGTAGACGAAATGGTAGCGGTCAGATAAGTATGACCTGAACCAGCTTAATGCATGTCCTTGAACACCAGTGTAATTTTGTAGTCGATCTAAGAGTATTGTGTGATCTATAGTATCGAACGCAGCACTAAGATCAAGTAAAACTAGTACTGAGATACAGCCTTGGTCCGAAGCTAAAAGTAAATCATTTGTGATTCTAACAAGCGCAATTTCAGTGCTATGATGTGGCCTGAATCCAGACTGAAACTTTTCATAGATGTCATTTTCTTGCAAGAAAGAGCCGAGTTGAGCGGACACAACTTTTTCTAATATTTTTGACATAAATGGAAGATTCGAAATGGGTCTGTAATTTGCTAGGTTGTTTGGATCTAATTGTGGTTTCTTAATAAGAGGTTTTATAACTGCCAGCTTGAACGTTCTTGGAACATGACCTAAAGATAAAGATGAGTTAATAATATTGAGAAGAGGCTCTTCCACTATAGGTAACACTTCTTTCAGTAGTTAAGTTGGTATAGGATCTAATAAACATGTTGTTGTTTTAGATGAAGTGATAAGTTTATTTAACTCTTTTTGTTCTATGGTTGTAAAGCATTGTAATTGTTCTTGCGGGGTGATAATTGCGGCCGAATTATAAGGCGCGAGCAAGGATCGAACGTTTAAGATTTTGATTCTGATGCTTTCAATTTTCTCGGTGAAGAAGTTCATGAAATCATTACTACTAAATTGTAACGAGGTATTTTGTTCAGACGACGTCTGTTTATTTGTTAGTCTAGCCACGGTATTAAATAAAAACCTTGGATTATTTCGGTTGTTTTCTATTAATTTGCTGAGGTGCTCAGCCCTGGCCGTTTTAAGTGCCTTTTTATAAAGTGACATACTGTCTTTCCACGCGATTCTAAAGACCTCTAAATTAGTTTTTTTCCATTTACTCTCTAAATTACGGGTTTCTCTCTTTAAAACATACGTAGTATTATTGTACCATGGTGCTATACTTTTTTCTCTGACCTTTTTTAATCTCATGGGTGCAACAATATCCAATGTTCTAGAGAGAATGGTGCTCATAGTGCTAGTTAGTTCGTCTAATTCATCTGTTTGTTTGGGTTCAGGCAGCAGCTGAGACAGATCAGATAAGCTATTTGAGAAATGATCTATGGTGGATGGACGAATAGTTCTACCTGGTCGATAACGTGGCGCAGCATGACATATTACAGCAGTGCGTAATATGCAAGTTACCAAGTAGTGGTCAGTGACATCATCACTTTGTGGAATGATATCTATATCGGTTGGATCGGTTCCATATGATATAATTAAATCGAGTGTATGATTAAGACGATGAGTTGGTCCGGTGACGTTTTGCTTGACCCGAAGGAGTTTAATAAATCTGTAAACACAGCCCCTAACGCATCATTTAAATTATCTACGTGTATGTTAAAATCTCCAACAATTAATGCTTTATCGACGTTGACCAAAAGATCTGATAGAAAGTCAGCAAACTCTTTTAGGAAATTGGCGTAAGGCCCTGGAGGTCTATATACGGTAGCCAATGCTAGAGATAATAGGGATTTTTTTCTTACATCTAAGAGCGTTACATTTAGCACTTCAAACGAATTAAACCTATGACGAGTTTTCTGAGTAACATTAAGGATATCTCTGTAGATTGTTGCAACACCGCCGCCACGACCGATCAGACGGGGCTCATGCTTATAACAGTATCCTGGCGGAGTACACTCATTTAGACCGAAATAATCATTTGGTTTAAGCCAGGTTTCAGTAAGGCACAGAACATCGAAATTATTATCTGTGACCATTTCATTTACAATAACCGCCTTAGGTGTGAGCGATCTAATGTTTAGAAGACCTAGCTTTAGAAATTGTTTTTGTTCACTAATAGCGAGATTTTTTTGTTTTAATAACAATTAGATTTTTTCTAGATCCCGCAGTAGATTTATTATTTGATCTTAGTAAACGAGGAATAGACACAGTTTCTATGCAATGTTCTACACTAGTATTAATATCAATTAAATTGGTGCAGTAGAGACTGTGATTTGGATTTTTGGTTACTAGTCAAATGGTATTTAACATCTTGGAGATGTTATCCGACAGAAGATCTCCCCCGATTCTACTTGGGTGTAAGCCATCAGCGCGGAAGAGCCTTGGTCGCTCCCAAAACAGATTCCAATTATTTACAAAAATCAGTTTCTGCTCATTGCACCATGACAATAACGAGAACACGAGCACCAGGAAAGCAGTGACCTTACTTTTACCTAACGTAGTAATATTTATACTAATTTATGACTCAAGTCTTGGGTAAAAACCGTCTTTTTAGTGGTATGGGTGTAATGTAGACGCACGATAGACGGGAAAACAAACAAACTCACAGCAGGCAACGAGGCTGACAAAAGCAGTCGATCGCAGGGCGAACAGCAGTGAAGCGGTGTCTCGCTCTACGACCAACAACCAATGTTCAAACCGTATTTGCGCAAACAAACAAACTCACAGTGGGCAACGAGGCTGACAAAAGCAGTCGATCGCAGGGCGAACAGCAGTGAAGCGGTGTCTCGCTCTACGACCAACAACCAATGTTCCAACCGTATAATGGCTTGAGACGCATCTGGCCAACAGTCCGAGTTGTAATTATGAGTTAAATGATGGTTCAGAACAGAATAAAGAGAGAAATACGGGAGAAATAATGAGCCATTATTATTAGGAGTTATGAGCCATTACAGACTTTTGATCGCTGTAGCGCCACCATCAGGCCGATTGGAGCAAGCCTTGTTGAGGTTGTAGACTGGGTGGGTAATACCATCCCTCAAGGTTTCAAGTCTCTACGACTAACGGTTTGGCTTGCCTGATCACTTTTAGGGGAGAATGCTGATCCTTGGAAATTATAACAATTACAATAGGGTTTTAGCGATACGCTCTTGAACCCCTAATCACAGCCAATCATCAGAGTGTGTGGGCGGAGCCTCTCTGCAAGTGCACTGCACTGTGCACTCACAACCAAACTGATACATAATCAAATTCATAAATATCCATTTACCATTTCAACATTATTACAAATACATACTGAGTGACTGATATAATCTTTGTCATATACACTTATTTATTCACATGAGTCGACAGTTTGAACTTTCTTGTTTTCTTTCATTTATTTTCAAGATCTGAGGTGAATTATCCATTGTCGCTTTCAGTGTGGCTATAAAGGTCAATATGATATTCAAACTTACATTAGACTCTTTTAGTAATAAAGCACATAAACAGTACCTGAGATTATCATACTTCATATGTTGTAATAGAGTTCAACAGTCGGGTTCCAGAAGTAAAAACTAAGAACGGAATTTTTTAACGATAACTTATAGACCTTTAAAGACAGCCTTACTGTGAGCTACGAGGTTGTTAATTGATAGTATTTGCTGGTAATGAAGCCGTCAGCCCACATTATTTCAACGTAGTTTTAAAATAATTGCGTTTCACAGCTGAATTCATGGTGAAAAACTTACCCATGATGTTGTGCAGAAAATTCCACCAATCAGAGAATTGAAAAAAGCAAAATGCACCAAAAGCTCTCTTTAGCTCCGCCCACTTCCATGAAGCATTGCAAATGTGCACTCTCAAAATACTTTTGAATACATTTGAATATATACGCATATTTTGCAATAAAATTAAATATATTGTTTTTTTATATATATATATATAATCAACATTTTAAATGAGTAGTTTTTTATTTAAGTAAAGTCATGGTTTCAATTCCCAGGGAATATGAGAATTAATCAAATATATACCCAGAATGCACTGCAGGCCTAAGTAAAATATTACGCATATTTTGCAATAAAATTAAATATATTTTTTTTATATATATATATATATATATAATCAACATTTTAAATGAGTAGTGTTTTATTTTTCCATCGTTTTTAATTTGATTATGCTGTTCTCAATGCTTTGTGGGATTGTAGTTCTTTCCCCCACTAAAGCCGTTAAGTACACAGTCTTGTCTCTTTGCATTTCTGTCAGATTTTTAACTACCTATTTGCTTCAAATTTGTAGTTTGTAGTGTTGTAATTCACCTCATAGCTGCTTGGCTTGATTTATGACTTATAACTCTTTAACAAAGACTTCCTGAAAATCCCTATTGGAAAATTTACTTCCGGAACTAACTAAAAAGTGGGCGGGTACTAATGCACTCTATAGTAATGGCGTATAATGTTAACAAAATGAAAACAAATTTTGAACCTAGCTTTATCCAATGTTCAGATTTCAATTAGTGCATATTTGATTATGATATATTTACATAAAAATAACAATTTCAGAATACAAAACAATTGTCTTAATGTACTGTGTTTTATCAACTGGGAAATTATAACTATTAGTTAAAACCATCGCCTGTAAAACGTCTCAGATGCAACACACACACACACACACACACACACACACACACACACACACACACACACACACACACACACGCACACACACACGCACACACACACGCACACACACACGCACACACACACACACATCGTTCAGCAGTGCATGTTTGTCAAAGGTGGCAGGGTGAGGAAATGTGTTTTTGGATACCGACATCCCTGGCTTTAATGTGACAAAGGCAAAAGAACGAAGAGGAAGAAACAAAGGGGTTGTGATGAAAAAGAGGCTTGTGACAGCAAGAGAAAAAAAAGGAGCTTGTGATGGTGCACAGATGAAAGAAAACAAAGCCAAAGCTGGATGTGACAAGACTGTACAAGGCTGCTTCAATCACAGTATGTTATAACCTTCCAGGACACATTTAAGGGCACTTTACAACCATACGCCTGAAAACTTCTCTATTTCAGCCCATCGACTTCTATTTAACTTGTTAAAGCTAAACCAAAAAGCCTTGATTCAGTCCAGTACACTGGGATTTTAAATGACTGTCTTGATATAGGAATAAATAAATATTATGTCTCTGTGCTTTTGTGACAAATCAATCAGTTTGTCACGTCTTCCTCGTATTGTTATTAAAGCTTGTCCTGAGTGGCTGCCAGTGGGGAGACATGAAAGAGAAATTATGAATCTGACAAACACCGTCACAATGTTCTCAATACTCCGCTTCAAAGGAAATGTCAGTGTGAGAGCAGGAGAGCGTGGGGAACGACTCAATCAACTCTGGCAGTTTGACTCCTTCACAACGTGAGGAGAAATAAAAAGAAGCTGATGCAAAATGACTTGTTCTGCTTCTGTTGTGGCATACAGATTCAATCGGGCAGAAGAGTATTGATAAGAGATCTGACTGGAGAAGTTGAAAGATGATATGTATCCGATGTATACATATACTGTATGCTATGCAAGTTTAGTTTTTTTTTTAAGTGCATGCTAATATTGCACAACCATTTTCACAAATGTATTGCTTAGTTGGGGACACCTAATATTCAACAATATTATTGATTTGCCTGCATTGACACCATTATATGAGAACTGAACTGAGCTGGACAATGACATCACTGTTTTCTCCAGAGCGGCTGTATAGATAAATGTATAGATAAATAGATAAATTAATAACTTTTTTACAACAAAAATGAACCATCACTGAACTTACTTAAGATGGACTACTATGACACTATTTTGCGTACAGCCGAAACTAAATTTGTTGCATTGTTTTCCTTTTATCACTGTAAAGCTGCTTTGAAACGATCTATTGTAAAAAGCGACTAAGAAAGGAGGAATTTCTCAATAGACTATTTCAGATGTTGAAGGAATGCAGAGTGTGCTAGAGCAATTTATCAATGCACATTCAATAATAATATTTTACTGTAGATTTAAAGCTTAAGTTGAAGTAAAGTCATGGTTTCAATTCCCAGGGAATATGAGAATTAATCAAATATATACCCAGAATGCACTGCAGGCCTAAGCTATTTGGATAAAAGTGTGATTGTAATAAATAATTGTACATTCCTAACTGCCCAAAAACAATAAAACAATAAATAATCATTCATTAATTAAAAAAATAATAATTTCTAATTAAAAATAATTAATAAAATAAATAAATCAACTTTACCTTGTTTAGTAGATTTTTATGCTTTTTATCCCATCCACACTACTAGAGCGCTCCTTGATAAATAAAATAAATAAAAAAGAAATAAAATAATGAATTTTACCATGGTAATTAAGGAGATTTTCTAAGGCTTTTTCCCCATTAGAGTTGCCCATGCACCCCTTGTCTAAAATAAAAATAGGAATAACAGTAGTTAATTTAGGTAAGGTAATTCAAAAATAATATTATAAATTAAAATGGACATTTACAGAGAAAACAAATAATATCCACTAGACCACTCCTTGATTAATAAAATAAAACACTGAACAAGCATTTCTCCAACTTAGCCAGCTCTCAGAAAAAAAAGGTACAAAAGCTGTCACTGGGACAGTACCCTTCAAAAAGGTTCTAATATGTACCATTTAGGAACTAATCTGTACACTTTTGGTACCAATATGTACCTTTGAGGGACTAATATGCACTCTTTAGGTACAAAGGTGTACCTTTCGAAAAGGTACCGCCACAGTGACAGCTTTTGTACCTTTTTTTCTGAGAGCAAATCAACTTGCAATGGCAAAGAAACAGCTTTTCCCTATTGAGAACCAAAAACGATAACACAGCGATACGGGACGCAGCCAGTGGATCAGTTGATGCTCTCAGTGTGACAGTATAGCTACAGCTCAAAGCCATAATTTTCTAAATATGATAATAAATACACTATATTATACATCTTATTGTCTGGAATTGTTTATCTCTGGATTACTCTCAAATATGAATATATGAAAACCTTTGAGCCTCGCATAATTTGATATTCAACCTTCATTCACTGCTTATGCAAACAGCAACAATCCCAAGGCAAACCCTTCATATTCTCTGACGGATCTTGATTTATCCCTATTCACGACACAAAGTTCAACTTAGAAAATAAAGCACCAGTCAAATAGAACTTTTGACTATGAAATATTGATTTATTTAATGCGGTTTGAAAGCTAAGTTCCGGAGGAATATGCTCATTTCTTTCCATCAATCGTGTGTATAAAGAGCTTCCCTGTTTTAATATTTCTCCCAGCATGCCTCCACCACCCAAAACCCGGAGTGTGTATGATTTGACAAGTGTGGGGACACATTCAACACAGGGGTTTTGATTATCTGCACGAAAATGAGGGCGGTAAATTGTCTAGTTTTAATGCTTAGCCTATACGCCTCTGCATCTTTATTTTCATTATTGCGTTGAATCTTGAGTAAAATCTCCTGCACTGAGAAAAGCAAGTCAATGTGTTTCTCTCACCTTATACTGAACCTTTCAAACGTTTGGGGTCGCAAGATTTTTAAATGCTTTTGAAAGAAGTCTCTTCTAGGGCTGCATTTATTTTATTAAAAATACATTAAAAACAGTAATATTGTGAAATATTATTACAATTTAACAGAACTGTTTTCTATTTAAATATTTTGTAAAATGTAATTTATTCCTGTGATCAAAGCTGAATTTTCAGCATCATTACTCCAGTCTTCAGTGTCACATGATCATTCAGAAATCATTCTAATATGATGATTTGCTGCTGAAGAAACATTTATGATTATTATCAATGTTGAAAACAGTTGTACTGATTCATATTTTTGGAAACCGTCATGCATTTTTCAGGATTCTTTGATGAATAGAAAGTTCAAAAGAACAGCATTTATTTTAAATAGAAATTATAAGCGTCTTTACCCTTAATTTTGATCCATTTAATGTATCCTTGCTTAATACAAATATTAATTTCTTTAAAAAAAAACCTTACTAACCCCAAACTTACAGTACAGAAGTGTATTTCCAACGCTATCTCATGACCAATTCGTACGAATTTGTGATTAAAAGATGGCTAATTCGTACAAATTTGTACGACCTCACTCGTACCAATTTCTACGATTTGTCTAAACCCACGTGATGGGTAGGTTTAGGGGCGGGGTCAGGGGTAGGTCATTCGTACGAATTCATACGCAACTCATGCAACTCGTAAAATATCTACGATTTAGCAAAATCGTAATAATGTGTACGAGTGAGGTCGTATGAATTCGTACGAATTAGCCATCTCGTAATTTTTTTACGAATTGCTGTGAGATCCGGTTGGTATTTCCTTTATATGCTACAAAAACAAGTTTCCATGTGACATAAAATAAAAATATATTACTGTGAGAAATATATTACTGAGAGTAATTATTTGGTGCATATTATTAAAAAAATACAATTTGCACCACTAAAACGACTTTCTTTTTCTGCTGACATCACAAATCCCTTTTACTTGTTCAGCCCCTCCATTCTGGTACCAGGGCTCTCAAGTCTCACGCATTGGGCGTGAGACACACGCATTTCAACCCGCTCACACGCCACACCTTGTATTTCTCACGCTGAGGAGTAAGGGAACTTGTCCCGCAATTTATGGACGAGGCGCAGGCAAACGGAGGGAAGTTCTCTGCCGAGTTCATAGCATCTGTCTCGAGTTATACAGAGTTAAATGCTAGCTACCAGCCAATCAGAAATTAGAATTAGTTGTTTCCGGGTAAATTATGTGTTCCCGCTGCAAGCACGTTCGTTACTAGACAACACGCGCACACACGGAGTGGAAGTTGAAAGAGCACGATCTGATGAATGCGGTTTGCGGACATCTTCATTTATTTTTTATTTTTTTAGCATTTTGATTTTACGATTCCTGGAAGATATCTCTTGCCTGTGATCAAAGACAGTGAGAGCTGATGTTGAGGAGTATAGCCAAATTCGTGCTAAATTATTTTTTGATGCATTCAAAAACTCTCCAACTGCTTTTAATGGGGTCATCGGATGCAAAATACACTTTTATATGGTATTTGCAAATAAATGTGTCTTTGCAGTGTGTGGACACAATCACCATGCAATGAAAAAAATCCATTCACTTTTTTTTAATCCTCAAAAAGCCAAAAAGTTGTTGCTCATTATCATTTAAAGAGACATGCACCGAAACGGGTCACTGTGAGCAGAGCTGTTTTTGAAGAGGTAAAAAGGGTGTTGTTTTACACAACCATTGAGAAATGTTAACCAAAGTATGTTACAAACTTTACATGAAGACCCAAAAGAATCATACCAACTTGTGGAAAATGGGCATCCGATGACCCCTGTAAAGGTGACCGGTTTGGGTCTTGACATACATGCTCAGGGCAAGTTGTTATGACACAATGTTATGTACATTGAGCACTGATGTTCAGTTGGCTTGTTTGGGGTCAAATTTATTTTTATTTTTTAATAAATTTGTATTTTTTAAATATAACTATTTATTTGATTTGGATGAATTTGTCTTTTTATCAGATTTAACAATTGTTATAATTTTCATTTGTGCTGGTCAATTATGAACAATAGGCAAAATTGAACTGCTAGCAAAAATTGAAGCGAATTTGGTTGGGTCGAGGGACTGCTGCTGCAAATATTTGGGTGGCTCCTCCCCTAAATCTCACTCTAAACTTTTGATAAAACTTGAGAGCCCTGTGGTACATAACGCACACTTTTACATGATTTAATTATTTCCCGATGGATAAAGTCAAGTGCCACCCATATTTTATTGTCTAATATCCTGTTTCACTCTGAATATGCAAGAGCCTGCTACACAAGTACGATCTTGCAAATGGTATTTTAGTCCTTACTACAGTATATAGCCTACACCATCGGTTCCCAACAGGGGGAATATTTTGAAAAGTTTTGAGCAATGAGCATTAAATAAAAGTCCTTAACTTTTTTCTGTTCAAAATGTATATGAGCGAGTACATCATTAATCCATCAATCCGTGTTTTTGTCTTATCCTGAACCACTATGGTACACCTATAATAAGTGTTTACATTGGGACTATTTTACACTGGTTCGGATCGCTGCCGCTGCGGAGTAGCCCAGTACCTGCGTGACTCGTCATAGACGTACACAGAGAGAAGTAGTTCCGGCTACAATGTTCTTCCGAAAAGACGCATTATTCTGTTAATAAACGCAAGTTTATTATCGCTCGCTAAAGCGCCAAAAACATAAAAAATAAAGCCTCACAAATAACTTGCAAGTATTGAGGCCCCAGACAGCAGTCATTTAGTAATAGCCTATAGGCTATATATATATATATATATATATATATATATATATATATATATATATATATATATATATATATATATATATATATATATATATATATATATATATATATATATATATATATATACAGCCTATATATATTCTTTCTTTTTTTTACCTACACACCAGTGTGAATATTTTTGTTTTTGCATTTCAAAAAGGGCCAATATAGGCTTCTCCTAGGCTTACGTTTTTAAATTACAAAGGGCCTACTGATGTTTTTGTTATTGTATTTTCAATATTATAGGCTATTATTTGTGCATAAACATATCTGGTTGTAGTTAACATACCGTTTGTTTGAAAACAACATATTTTGTCATCCTTGCTGCAAGCTTACAAGAGCGATAATATCATTAAATGTGAAGGGGGCCCTAAAATATTTTCTTGGGAAAAAGGGGGTCTCAGACAAAAAAAGGTTGGGAACCACTGGCCTACACTATACAAAAACAATGCTATAATAATACATTTCCAGCTGCATCAGAGGGGCACGTTCTTGAAAACTCACACATACAGAACATCCTGATACTTTCCTCCGCGTTTACAGAGAGTTGTTAGAAACGCAGCTCTGCTGATAAAGTCTTCCTGCGGTTTTTTATAATAAAGCACATTACAAAGCTCTATTGAGTCGCTACAGTCAGCGAGCAAACAGAAATACACACACAAATAAGACACAATCAGAAACGCAGAGCTGATTTAACACAGGCACAGAAGAGAACAGCTGGAGAGAGGTATTCATCTAATGATCCTACTTCAGTATCTGCTTCTGTTAACCTCATCATTTGTAGTTAGGGAAGATATATATTCTATGCAAGTATGATAATTAAAATACTTGCTCAGTGCATTGAAAGCGCACAACCTGCTGCACATGCATTTTACTTTTATTGATAGTTTCCTGCAAATGTTTGTCACTAAAACAGGTGTATTATTCAGGTAGACAGGTTATTAACATGTCAACAGTTTAATTTACTTTAACCTAGGCTATTCAAGATTCAAGATTCATTACAGTAGTTGATCTGAAAGAGAAACATAACTGTAGATTATAGGGATGCATGATATATCAGCCACCATACAGGTATCAGCTGATGTTAATTTTTCATGTTATCGTTATAGGCTGATATATTAAAGCCGATAAATGATGGATTATTTCCTTCAGCTGAGACACTCCAGATGCGAACAGTTCAACATGATGGTTTTGAATTGTTTGAAATATGATTGGAATCACTTCAGTTATTACAGTTAATATAATAAATAAAAAAATACAGTTAATATATGGAAATACAGTTAATATATAGGCTGCACATTTTCTTAATGAGAACATTATAATTGTGTGCTTGGGACATGGACTTTAATGATGAGACTTTTGTTTTTGTAATCAGGCTCTCGAAAATTATGTAAAAATTTGGATTTAGATTTATCGGCCAATATATCGGTTACCGGCTTTCAAATATAAAGAATTATCGGTTATCGGTATCGGTCAAAATGTTCATATCGGTGCATCCCAAGTAGATTAAGCGCTTTACTCTAATCACTTATTGATAAATAAAATAAAATGAAAATAATAAAATACAACAACAAAAAATAAATACAATAAAAAAAAACATCCCCCCCCCCATGAGTGTTACCCATCTACCCTTCTCTAAAAATAGGAACAATAGTTGTTATTTAAAAAGTAATTAATAATAAAAAATAAATAAATTAAAAATTTTATTGACATTTACAATGAAAACATAATATTCACTATAGCACTCATTCATAAATAACAAATAAATAAAACATAATATTATTCATAATAATGCAAAAATGAATACAATAAAACATTTTTTTTTACCAAGGTGTGTTAGAGATCGTTAGGGTTGAGAGTTACTTATCCACCCTTGTCTAAAATAAAAATAAAAATAGGAATAAGAGTAGTGCATTTAAAAAATAATATTATAAATTAAAATCTACATTTACAGTGAAAACACAAATCCACTATAGGGCTCCATGTTATTTTATCATGTAAGTGAAGTAGTCATACTTTATAATGCGTTATCACATGCACACATACATAACGTTGCGTTGTCTCGATTGCATATTATTCACACTACAGGATATCATTCCTTATTAATCTGCAGTTTGCTTTCTCAGAGCTGTGGTCTTATGAACAGAAAAAGTAAATATTAAATAGGAAGCTGAAGAACAAACTAAATGAGTTTGCTTGTTTATAAACCAAATTCAGATTGTATCAGTTGATATGTTTGATTGAAATAAAATAAAATACAAGAGAACTATTCCTCCAGCAGACTAGATCTAAACATAGCATGTGTCCTGACGCAATTTCCCAAACACTTGCCTTAAATTTCCAAGCATTCTTGCAGGGATGGGAGGGGAATGTATAATAACACAACCATTTTCCTTCCTGTCATCTTTTATCTCTATTTTCCTGGAAAACATTAGCTATATAGTTTGGTGCTCGATTTACCAGACACGGTTCTAGCGTTCTGTTCTCCCTCCGAGCAATAACAGCTGATTATTCATAACTCCAGTTCGCATCTCTGGGAAAAGATCTCCGTATGTAGAAGGAGATGGAGGTGTTTTGATTTGCCACACGCTCATTAAAAAGGGCTGGGAAGGTTAGTGACAGTAGCAGAAAATGGCCCACTCGTCTTCTGCGCGAGTGAGTAAACGACATTCACACGTCTCCTAATGAGGACGACAAAACATTCCCTGAATGATTATTTGAGCAATTTCAGTAAACACAATACAGAGAGCAACTTAATTGTGTCGGGGGGAAAGAGATTGATTGAGAAGAAAGAGTGTGTTGATGAAGTGTGATTGTTACAGGGAAAAATCTGTGGAATTCTGCATAATGCATTTAAAGGCAGGGTTGGTGATTTGTTCCAGAAACATTTTTTGTTATGCTGGTTGAGAGTCTCTTCACATCCTGATAACAATCACTAAGTTAAAGGGATAGTTCACCCAAAAATGACGATTCTGTCAGTAATTACTCTCCCTCATGTTGTTCCAACCCCGTAAGACTTTCGTTCATCTTCAGAACACAAATTAAGATATTTTTGATTAAATCTGAGAGCTGGATCACTCCTCCATAGGAGGACTTACTCCACTTGTTCCCCGAAAAGTTATTAAAGACATCGTTAAAATAGTCCAAGTGACTACAGTGGCTCAATCTTAAGTTTATCAAGCGACGAGAATACTTTTTGTGCGCAACCCCCCCCCCCCCCCCAAAAAAAAAAAAATAACGACTTTATTTCAACTATTTATTTCCTTCTCTGTGGGCCTCGAGAGAGTTCACTAGTTTAACAGCGCAGCGCTTCTGTGTTGTACGTCACACGCATCACACACACAACCAGCGTCAGCCAATAGTGAGCCTACGTGTGACGTACAACACAGAAGAGCTGCGCTGTTACACTAGTGAACTCTCTCGAGGCCCACAGAGAAGGAAATGAATAGTTGAAATAAAGTCGTTATTTTTTGGGGGGGTCGCTTGATAAACTTAAGATTGAGCCACTGTAGTCACTTGGACTATTTTAACGATGTCTTTAATAATCTTGTCTTTCAATCCCTTAGAAGCCTATGGAGGAGTGATCCAGCTCTCAGATTTAATCAAAATATCTTAATTTGTGTTCCGAAGATGAACGAAGGTCTTACGGGGTTGGAACAACATGAGGGTGAGTAAATACTGACAGAATTTTCATTTTTGGGTGAACTATCCCTTTAAGTGGACTGAGGGTGAGCAGGAACCAGTACCTTGGTGTGAACATGTCTGAGGACCTGACTTCACACATTCAAACTCAGGTGAATAAAGCCAGGCAAAGACTGTATAATCTGCGACAGCTGCATGGAAATTCAGGGTTTCACCAGCAATACTGGAAACTTTCTATTCAGGGGCCATAGAAAGTGTACTAACTCAGTGCATTGCAGTGTGGTATGGGAATAGCTCCAGTCAAGATTGCAAAGCCCTGCAGAGAGTTGTGCGCATCTCAGGGTCTGCTCTCCCGTCTCTGCAGGACGTCTACCTCAAACGCTGCAAAAGCAGAGCTGCTAAAATCATCAAGGACTACAACCACCCAGGTAACTGTCTTTTCATAATGCTGCCACCTGGTAAGAGAGACTTAGGAGGAGCTTCTTCCCCCAGGCCAGCAGGCTCCTAAACTCAGTCTCTTAACATCACATGACTTCACTTAATAATCAGTAAGAATATTCAATATACTGGCATGTCACTTACACACGGCCCTCTCTGTTTTTCTTTTTTTCTACTATGTAGCAACCTGCTGTGCAACCTGTTTGCACATTCTTCTCTTGTACATTTCTGCTCACCTAAAATATTTATTAGTACATACATATCTATTCGTATTTTCTTCTTGTGTTTTTATTCTGATAATGATTGCACAGTCCATGACCTGTATTTACATTTCACTGCTGGTTATATATTCTCTATATAATTGAGTATGTGACAAATAAAAATCTTGAATCTTGAATCTAAATGTATTTATATGTATATATCATCTGTGGAAGGCGTAGGACCATAAAATGTCCGTCCAATCATTGTATTCGGTCCTAATGCAATGATATGATATCCTACCTGCCTGTCAACATATGTATTTTCATACCTCCGCGTGATCCATGATCTGCAGATTTAGACAGAAGTCAGTCACTGAGCACCACAACCGAAACAGCGGTCGCCTTTTACAGTTCCTCCTAAACCAAAACAACCAGCTTATGCTGCATTCACGCCATAACTACTGTAATTTGAAAGAGATTGAAAACCCGTGAAGATATATTTGGAGTGGATTGTGACTTGAATTAATGCTTTTCAGTGGCAACACTATCAACGCTGAAATGAATCTGCAGCAGTCAGGTGGTACAGGTCAGCGCTCTTTAAGTTGTTTGTGTTCATAATGTTATGTGCTTTGAGACATGAGGTAGTTTAACGCCGTCTCTTTAGCTTTTGTTCGCTCCCTGCTGTGTGTGTTCATGTGTTTTGAAGGAGTCGTGGCTTTAGAGACGCTCTGAAGGGAGGGCGGGATCTTGTGCTTTCAAAGCTAGCTCGCTATTGCAGGCCTCTCTAAAAAAATGGCCTACCCTACCTTTAAACACGATGAAATAGTAAATGGAGTTGAAAGTACAATAGTTATTATTGTTAATTAAAAGAAAAACTTTAAAACACAAATTGTTAATTAAAATGATGAAATAAAATAAGTTAAAATATTCGGCCTAAACTAAAGACCTAAACTAATCAAAAATTTTAAATGTTGTCTTGACAGCTACTAAAACTAAAGCAGAACTAAAAATAAATTAAACCTTAATAGGAATATTTTAAAATAACAATAATAATAAAAATGACAGAAGCACAAAAATACTAAAAAATTAAAACAACTAAACAATAAGATAAATTTAAAAATCCAGTTCAAAATATAACAGTATATACATAATGCTAAAATAACACATAAAAGTACTACACTGTTATTGACAGTTGAAAATCATAAAGAAAATTAGCCAAACTAAATAAGTGAACACCCAAGATAGTGTTGATATACACAGGGCCTGAATTTCGTTTTGGAAAATAGGGGGGAAATCCCCCTTTAGGTCATTCTTATGGGGGGGGGATTTTTTAATTTGACGGGGGAGGGTTTTTTTAGACAATTTAAAAAAAATACATTTAGCTAAATGTTTGCTCACTCATTGTATTTGTGTTTTTACAATGGGGTCATTTTTTTAGTTTAGGCCTACACAACAAAAGGAAGCTTGATTTCAATATTTGAATTAAATTGAAAAAAGTAGCACAAATAAATACATGAAATAAAGAGAAAAGTTTAGGTCTAACACTAGTATTCAGAAATGCTAGAAACGGAAAAAAGTAATCAAATGTAAAATAACACGGAATAGTCTTCTAGTCCTGTATAATTTGAATACATAGCATTAATTGTAAGGAATCAGGATTAATAGCCTATCTTTTGTTGTTTTATATACAATAATGAGACACATTTTAGGCTACTCTCACTTTAAGAGCACGGATCCATTAAGGGGCCGTTCACATGTTGCGTGTAAAGCGCAGTCCGCGCCACTTTCTCCTCTTTTAAAAAGGGCTCCCCGTTGCTAAGCAATCATGAGCCATGTTCTCCATGAAGACGTTTCAGCAAAAGATGAGCGCGCAAAAGACGTAACGTGAACGGCCCATACTGTTTTCATGATAGTGTCACATGCATTTTCTTTTTGTATTATTTTTTTTAAGACATAACCGATTGTTTGAGAGGATACTCCCCAAGACTGGAATTTAGACAATGTTGTGTGCTTTTGACCGTTAAAGCGCTATAATTCAAGAAAAAGAACTCAGTTTTGTTACTCACGAGCTGTTTGTTATGCGGTTTAAAATCGCTTGAATGTTTAAATAGGTAAGACTTAAAAAGACGCACAAATTATAAACAATAGTGACGATGCAATGGCCCGATTGTGCAAGTGATATTTCCATCAAATGTCCCGACTCCTGAAACGCGAGAGTCTAGAATCACCGCCTGCAGCTGCAGCGCGATTGGCTTGCCTTGTACAACCTATTTTAAGAAACAGAGAAGACGCGGCATTGGCAGAATCACTCACGCTGTTTGTGAAATTGCGTCTCGCAGAACGTTTTAAAATAACTGATTTGATCTTATAATCTGTTAGGTTAAATTTACTCATATAGGCCTACATGCTAGATTGAATGAATGTTTGCGGGAATTTCCCGCATTATAAACGCAAGACCTGCTGGAATGATTAAAATGATGCGCAATACCCGCAATCCCGCACCGAAATTCGAGCCCTGATACAGGTGTGTAATATAATGGAAGCTGCAAAAATGATTCATAACTCTTATGTGTGGCAAATGAATGCATTAAACCAAAACATTAAAATAACCATTTCATAAAAACTTGAATGACTAGTCAATTAGTGAGGCTGACTAATTTATTCAGACTTTTTTCAAACACACAGTTCATGTGGAAGAGCAGCAAAGAGCAAGAAAACAGGGTGATTACATGCCGTCATCAAAAATAGCCTGCAATTCTGAGGGACAGAGAGAAGGTGGAAAATGGTCATGAAAACTAAACTCTTTTGGCACAAGAAACCTTGACTAACATTAAAATGATATGATAATAAAAACACATGGTATTACACTGTACTTTACATTCTTAAAGGAAGGCTGCAAACAGCACAAAATAATTTAATAAGAGTAATTCTAAACATGGGCCATAGGTCTCATATAGGTAGGTCACAATTTATTGAGCTTAACTGGCTCCCTGTTGAGTCACGCGTTATTATGTCAAGACTGACCATGACCCATAAAATATTGTATGGTAAAGTCCCAAATTATTTGTTGTGTCTTATTACTAAGGTGAAGGACACACTGTTTACACTCGTGGCAGCATATCAGACCTCTGTCCTTACGCCTTCAAGACAATGTTAGGGAAAAAAACATTTGCCTATATAGGGGCTGTTCAGTGGAACAAGCTAGATCGGCAAATTAAAGTAATTTTAAACATTAATTCTTTTAAAAAGAGGACCAAGGATTGGTTATTAGAGAGGGTAGCGAAATAGAACCGGGAGCCAGTTATCATCTATAATTTTGTTTATTTAAGAAAATGTTTGTACAGTATGTTGTGTCATTGATTAACACACAATATGTAATTGTCTTGTCTTGACGTTATGTGTAGAGGACCACAATGGAAATAAGTCCTGGACTTTATTGTGTTTTAATCCTCGATTGTATTTTGATGCCTTTTGTTTTTTTTGTATGTTTTAAGGCTTTCTTGATATAATTAAATAAAAAATAAAAAAAATAAAAAAAATAAAAATGAACATGCAATTTACTGATCATTCCTGTTCATGCCACCAAAATAAGACCCGAAAAAAACTTTAAGGATAAGGAGAAAGTGTCCACATGGCTTCACAACAACAACAAAAAACAACAACCTGTACACACACACACACACACACACACACACACACACACACACACACACACACACACACACACACACACACACACACACACACACACACACACACACACACACACACACACACACACAAAAGAGAACGACACACTAGAGTAATTACTGCTGTCTGTGTGGGTTTATTTGGTGCTTTTGACACAACACAGATGGCCATCAGTCACCGGTTCAGCAACCAGAGCGTGTGAGTTGATTTGGGAGGATCTAGTGCTTATGACTGGAATAAAACAGAATATTCCCTTGTAAATACTAGACACTGAACTCTTCCCTGATGTTTGGAATAGAATACTAGCTTAAAACTTACTGTGCAATAAAAAATGTGTTGCAGGGCTCTGGATGGTTTCTTGATAGTTGCGAGAATTAAACAAGCAACAGATAGTCCTGGACCAAACTGACATGTAAAACAGAGCAATGTTTTAAAAGCGCTTCACACTCTTCAGGTAGTTAAACGAATGTCTTACTTATAGTTGTCTTTGCTTATTAAACTGGCATAGGAGAATGTATTTTAACATCTAAAAAATTACACACATCACCTTAAAAGCCATGAGTGTTCAAGAGGTTAAGGCAAATAATGAGAAGTCACTGAATGCTAATGATGAAAGCCAGATTTCCAAAAGCTAGTCTGTGAAATAATGTAACCAGCATGCAACAAGTTTTATCCTTGAACTAGAGATATTTTGTCTCTCAAAGTTTGCCCGTTTATAAGCTTGGGAAAGTGAATGAAGTTTCAATTGTTTATGTAAGTTTAGACTAATGTAAGTTTATGTAAGATTTTTTTTTTAAGCTCCTTTTTAAGTAACTTTTTGGGGTTAAAAATTATCCGAAATAAATTTTTGAGCAAGTACATAACCAGCAAGTGTTCAAAACTATCTGCTTGCCTTAGCTCGATTCAAAAAGGTAAGCTTGTAATAAAGTTTTTAATTCCAGTGTTACTGGTGGATTTCAGCGGGAAATTTCGAGCATGTCGTTGCGTCATTATGTCACATCTGTACACATAAAGAAGGAGTCTCGGCTAGTAGGCTATGAGTGTGAGGATGTTGGAGGTGGAGATTTATAGCCTTTTCTCACAGCACTTGATATAATTAAACTTATTAATTTGATGGCAGATCCAGAAAGGTTCAAACGACAATCACCAGTGATAACTGGAGATTCACCCGCTGTAAAATGCAAAAGACTTTGGACTTCGGAGCGGCTACAGAAAAAAAGAGACTGCAACCGGGCGAAAACAAGGATAAATA
Source organism: Gila orcuttii (assembly GCA_026230005.1). NCBI lineage: Eukaryota > Metazoa > Chordata > Actinopteri > Cypriniformes > Leuciscidae > Gila > Gila orcuttii. The sequence goes on along the minus strand of JAPDVR010000008.1, from coordinate 5,314,741 downwards.
TAGGAAGGGCATTAAATGTAGTCACGCAATGCTGATGTTGTTAACATTAACAATTTGAGAACAAAGTATAATTTGCACGGTTTGGCGTGATATGATAAGCAATCGTTAGATTTAATCAGCACGATTTACTGCAATGCTTTTTTTCCCTTAGTTGGTCAGAACAAAAGTGGATGTTACTTACTTGTTCAGATGACATTTTCCAGTGAAAATTATTATGTTGGTCATACTTCCAAAAAGTAGAATCTGTGATTCTGAATGCCAGTATCCACACCGACTGACAGCCGCACATTCTCCTCAAAACATTGGATTCATCCGCGCTGTGCCGTGCCGAGGCACAACCCACATAAAGTTTATAATTCTGCGAATAACTGCAATTGCAGATTTCGAACAGAGATCTGAGATCAAAGAGGAAAAACTACGGACTGCAGCTTTTGCAATTACTTCATAATTAGTCTAGTCCGATTCATGAAAAATTACTCTTATCGTGAGCCAGTTCAGTGAATTAAAAAGCATACAGACCAAATAAGATTCTGATTCATGAACAAATGACTGTTATGAGCAGGTCAGTTCAGTTTTGAGCCGGTTCAGGTAAAGTTTTGTGTTGCGGACTCCTGCAGTAAGTTTTGAAAACGTAAAATCTCTAAGCCTAATGATTTTATTGTCTTCGATCAGAACATTGTGTGCTGTTGTTTATATGAATACAGTATAAATACACATTTGCGTTACAACTCAACTGTTAAAATATTTCAAATTACAAAGCAAAATAAGATAATAATGACATATGCAGAATTCTTCCCATGCATTGTGCCTTCATAAATATGTGGACATTTTGTAAGAGAAACATCCAAAACGGGGGGGGACTTCAATTTAGTCTCATTACTTTCCAGGAGAATTTTTTTTTCTGTATACGTCTTTTCTAAATTTCAAATTATAAGTTCAGATGACATGCAAATATCAAAGCTGAGGTGCTGTAAGGACGGATGTGTTTATTTGAAGCTTATTTATCAACCTGTCTAAGTGAAACAGTCGTATTCAGCACAGCATGCTCATTAGGAGACACTTCTGCACAGAACATTTTTATAATGCGTTCTGTCACTACTCAAGTATGACTCTTGCAGAAAGACAAACTCTGATTTCAAACTCAGAGTGATTTTGTTTTAGGTCCGTTTCACATCTTTTTGTGGTCAGCTAGGCCCTGTTTACAGCTGGTATATAGATGTGTTTCAGTCGATCGGATCACAAGTAGACGAGGGAGACACATTCCCATTTACACCTGGTGTTTTAATCCGTCTCTTTTGTCCACTTTCAACCACTTCTGTCCTGATTTCTCCAAGGGGAGGGTCTATGGGCGGGTAAATGTGTGGGTTTTTTCAGGTCTTTCGATCTAATGGATGAAATAAGCTCGCACAATTTACATATGAATGCGACCGGCTCGATCTCTTGCTTGTGAACTGGAGTATGTCTCATAAATTAACCGAAACTCAGCATATAGGCTACTTGCCTCACAGACAGGAGAAATAAATAAAAAGCTTGAAATGTCTACTTTTAAACAAAATTCAAAACGAAATGATAAAATTGTAGGCTACAGTAGCCTAGTCAGGTAAGGTCAGGTTTGCAGATGTGCATTTTATTTAGGCTATTTATTTATTTATTTATGTTTTTCCCTGTGCGCCGCAGTTTGTGATGCGGTTGCGGATGAAATAAATGCCCATCCGCGCATCTCTAATACGAATGTAATTTTATTATGTGTCATGGAACATTGCGCTCCCCAACTCGCGAAAGGTCGGATTTGCTCCATCTTTTGATGATAAGTTTTGTTTAGAAACCTTGAATCCATGTAATACACAAAGTCATTAGACATAATCCATGTCATTAGACACAACGTGTACACATGTGCAGGCCAATGTTTTTCTGCGGTGATGACGGTGACGAGCTCAGACCCGCGGTTGGAGTCACGTGACCGCTGTATTGCGGTAACCGTCCCAGCTCTAGTTAGAAATCAAGAATAATGAGAGAACTTTGTGCTTCGTATGTTTTTCGTCTTCAAACTAAACTTGGGTCTTCAGCTGATAAAGTTTAAATCCCGTCTGGCTAGAGCACTTCCTATAATGTTACGCATTAGGTCAGTAGACGGAGAGTAGACGGTCTTTTGTGGCTGTTCGAACACATTTTTACACTATGAAAGCAATCCGGTCGAATATGTTTTCAACTACATCTGGAAGTGGTCTAAAGTGGACAAGCTCAAAATGTTTTAGACCCCGTTTACACCTGTATTCAGTGTTGTCCACTTGTGATCCGATCGACCAAAACGCATCTTAAAGGGGCACTTGGCAACTCTAGCTATATTTCTTTGCTGATTTTCACTTTTGTTGTCGCATGTTTTCTCAGCGAGCTCCCCCTACAGCTGTGAGGCGTATATTTCACAACACTGTCGTAAAAAAAACTCACTTGCGGCCCCTCCTCCCTCTTTCTACCACTGCTCATGTGCATTTGTTATTATCGGAGCCGGCCAACTTTATCGTGTGGAGCTATGTCTACCGAGGTGGGTAATACATCATACACATTGAGGGCGGCGTGTGTGTTTATGTCGAATTGCCGTAAAGCAGTTTGTGTTTCTCGCTCGTTCTCGCTTCTCATGAGACTTCCTATTTCCAACTTACCGAGACGTTAATCCTCATGTTGCAAGGTTGGTTTTCCGCCTAGGAACGCTGGGGGGAGCGGGGAAAGTCACCATTCTCACCAGAACAGGTTATAAAACCATCCAAATGATTTCTAAACGGTTTTATTTAGTTGAAATATTTGCCGAATGCCCCTTTAATACCAGGTGTACACAGGGCCTTAGACATCATGGATTTGTTTGGTTGGTGCGAAAGCTGAAAAGTTTCAAAAGGTTCAGATCATGTGAACTCTGGTACAGTTCGCCATTAGTATGAAAGCAATCCATGTAAACTCATGGAGGTGAACCAACGTATAATTTCCAGCAATGCATATTCCTGGTCACACTCAATATAGTATAATGCATATCTCACAGATGCTTTAATTTCTTTTGCAAACAGTACTGTGAAAACATTTACACAACTTCTTCACCAGTCCCAAATCATTTTTTCATTGATAGTAGGCTGCAAAAATGACTCGATCTGCACTTTTCTCACTTCTTCAACTTTTCTTGAAATGAATGACCGCCCTTACATAGACACATCCATGCTACACATCATCTCCTAATTGACTTCCTATAGTGCTGGCTAAAGTTAATTTTAAACATCATGCCAGATTCATGACATGTATACTGCCTGTTTAAAGTTTAGAATAATTTTTCACGTTTTTGAAAGAAGTCTCTTATTCTTAAAAGGCTGCATTTATTTTATACAGTAAAAATAGTAATATTGTGAAAAATTATTACAATTTAAAAGAACAGTCTTCTATTTGAATGTCTTTTAAAATGTCATTTATTCCTGTGACGTAAAGCTGAATTTTTAGGATCATTACTCCAGTAACATTCATTTTCACCTTCAAAATAGCTTCCTCTCTGAAAAGCAGGTTGTGACGTCAATAAAGTTTCTTAATTTATCCTTGTCTATTGTCTGTTCATAGCATAACCCATTATAATGTTTACTCTCTGTCCTAGTCCGTCTGCTGTGAACTCCGATCCCATCAAGAAAAGCACATCTGCATCTGCAGAGAAACCCATAATCAAGAGAAAGAGACATAATAGAGACTCTGCCTTAGAAAAGACGAGTTTTGATAGGAATATTAAGCATAATTTCCCAGCACGAGTCAGAATTGTTGAGCTGAGAACTAATTCTATGTGGTTTGATAGAAGGCTTGTGTTAATTGGTGGGTTGAAGAAACAAAGCACATTGTCCTCTCCGCTCTCCTGTTCTGGCTCTAATTAAAGAAGGGGGGAACCGAGCACTTCTAATTCACAGGTGTTTGCTTCTGTAGGTTGCCGTGACAACCTGGCGGAATCCCATTCCATCCCATGAATGTTATTGTATCATTTACTATGCCATTTTCGCTTCTGAAAAAGAAAGAAACACAATCGCATAGTCTTTTTTCAATTTCTTGCATGTCTCAGTTACAATGCATGCAAAGGGTGCATAATGAATATGAATGCCATATGTTGAGTTATTCTATACTTTTATATTGAGTGCTGGAAAAAAAGTGGCATCCATAAACCATAATTTCATAAAGCCATAATTCATATAACCAGGGCTATTATGATAAAATAAAACTAAGACTCAAAAATATGTTTACATTAACTGAAATAAATAAAATAACATTTTTAGTTGTTAAGGGAATATTTCTCGTTTTTGTTTAGTTTAAGGAAATACATTAAAACCAAATTAATAAAAACTACATAAATATTTAAAATAATAATAAAAATACAAAATTAAAAAAAGAAATTAATAAAATGAAAATGAAAAAAAAAAGGAAATAAAATCTTGTTTAAAATATAAGCAAAATATCTAATAGTATATCAATGATACTAGAATAACTCTGTTCATAACATAATGCAAAATGGAACGATTTCACTCATAATCCTGGTCAGCATAGTTTAATACCAGCTGTAAATGTTCTCAGTGCCAGAATGTGGATTATTAGACCCATGCAGAGATCCCACCATTTAACTGTGAGCTATTTATGTCAGAAAAATGGCAACTTTCAAAGGTCAATATGAAGAAAATAAAAGCTTGAAAGCTCACAACTGCTCCTGGCATCTAATTCCATTCCCCAAATTGCTGGGACTCAAATTCAGACTTGTTCCACTATCCTGAAAATCCTGAGATTATACACCAAAAACTGTTCTTTATTTTTTCCCAAAATGTTTTTTTTTTATTTGTATAAAAATTTTATATGTTATATATTGTTATCTTATTTATTTTTACCATATTCAAGTTTGAAAGAAAGAAAGAAAGAAAGAAAGAAAGAAAGAAAGAAAGAAAGGGCTATATATTTTAAACTGAAACTTGAGGACAGATACAGTATCACATTTCCAGCACACTGAACGAATCGATATCACATAATCATTCACTCATGAACTGTAAGTGCTGTGTTCAACTGCCAAACACCTCTTCATTGCCATGTTGACCGAGCAGAAATGGAATATGCCCACTTTAAATGCAGATGAGTGCTAGTTTTGAGAGAAAACACTGAAAATATTTTATAGGCATAGGCTCTTTTTAGATGTTATTTCACCCAAAATGTAATTTACTCACCCTTATGTCAGTCCAAACTCAAACTTGTTTCTTCTGAGATGTTTTGGAGGATGTCCATGCTGTTCTTTTACATGTACTTTACATGTACTGAAACAACAAGAGCTGTAAGGTTCAGAAAATTACAGAAAAGTACATAAAACTACAAACACTCCAAAACTTGTCTTCTGAATTATATAAGACATAATATATCACTAAGGAACAGACTGAACTAAATTAAAATAGGCTATAATGTAAGAAATTTCATTTATGAATTGCTTTTTTTATTGTCAATGTGTGAACAAAGTGTAACAAAACATAAAAAAACGAGACCTTCCCCGACTTCCAGTTTGTTCAGCCTGTCGACTGAATATTGAAGGTCTCGGGTTGTTTTTGGCGGAAAAATCAAAAGGATGTGAGGGTTACACGCGCTCCCGAGAGCCTCTCTTCCGTTAAATGACATGATACGAATGCTTAGTTGCCCACAATGTTGAGGCCAATAATGAAATAATCATTTTGTACTGTAGGCTATTGTCAATGTGTCATGCAAAAAAGAAAAAAGAAAAAAGGATTAATTCAAACTATAGTCTCACATAAATCAAACTATCATAACAGTAGCCGCGTTTCCATTACCCTTCAAATTGCGCAAATTGAAATTGCGAATTGAAAATACGCCCAACGGAAACACGTCAATTTCGCAAAAACTCCCATTTATCGCAAACAAGTTTTTACGCTCGCATGAGGTGGTTTTTCAGGCAATTTGAAAAAGAAATATTTCGCAAAACTGCAATGGAAACAGTTTTTGCGCATTTACAGGTCACCTGACGTAGAGGACGCGGTGTGTTTGGACAGAATACGAGACAGAGTTCTTTATTCAACTTATAAAAGACAAAAGAATTACAGGAATACTGGATTCTAAACCTCAAAGAAATGCCACAATCAAGACCTCGAAGCAGATATGAGGGAGAAACACCCAGAAACACCAGCCGCTCCAAGTATAAGGGTCTTTCTTACCATTAATGCTTTGATAACACACATACATCTCCTTCGCTAAATAATAATGGCCAGTGCAGTGGCTGAGATATACGTAAACCGACTCGGTTACTAACGTAACCTCGGTTCCCTGAGAGGAGGGAACGAGTATTGCGTAAGTAGCTTACGCTATAGGAAAACTCCTTTTCTCGAGAATATTGAAGTCTTTATGTAAAACGCATTGCAGCTGCACAGCTGACAGCAATGAACGAAGGAGCTCGGTCATTGGCTGTGGTGCGGCAACTTGCTCGAACCAATGACGGGGCGACTCTGAATGCGCGACCAATGAGCGCGCTTCGCGCCCGCGCGTGTCAGAGCCCGCCAAGATGGGCGTGGCCAAGCTATATATTGGGCGCCCCGTCATGAGAGTTCTTTAGGTTAAAACGACTGAAGCGAACTAACCAAGCACAAGCACGGCAGCTTACGCAATACTCGTTCCCTCCTCTCAGGGAACCGAGGTTACGTTAGTAACCGAGTCGTTCCCTTTCGAGAGGTCTCTCCTATTGCGTAAGTAGCTTACGCTATGGGAACACCATGCAAAACGCCGTGCGTGCTGAACATCGCCTTATGATAGCCAGAGGCAAGTGCCTGAGCTAAAAAGCAAAGTTATCATCCAACTAGCCGGCAGAGGCGAGCTTTTATGTGGGAAAAAATACAGAGCGGCTAGAAGGCGCTCAGTGTGACACAAGCACATACATAATCTAGATGCGAACTCGCAGTTCAACTAGCATCATGCTGATAGCACATTGGAATGCAATGTCGGGACCTGTAGGTTGTAGAACCTGATAAATGTGGACGGTGAGGCCCAGCCTGCCGCCGCACAAATATCCTCGATCGGTATCCCGCTCGACCATGCCCAGGAAGAAGCCACACTCCTGGTGGAGTGTGCTTTGACTCCCCAGGGGCATTGAAGTCCCTTAGCTTCGTAAGCCAGCGCTATAGCTTCAACTATCCAGTGAGAGATTCTCTGCTTTGAAACGGCGGAACCTTTCGTACGGTCGCCAAAGCATACAAACAGTTGTTCTGTCTGTCTGAATAGGGCAGAACGCTCCAAATACACTCTGAGAGCCCTAACGGGGCAGAGTAGATTAGCGTCGTGTTCGTCTGCTAGAGATGAAAGCGCAGTTAGGGAGATAACCTGTGCTCTGAAGGGAGTGGTGAGCACTTTAGGAATATACCCCTGTTTCGGCCTAAGGACGACCCTGCAGTCGTTAGGACTGAATTCTAGGCAGGCAGCGCTTGTCGAAAGCGCGTGCAGGTCGCCCACTCTCTTGACTGAGGCGAGTGCCAGCAAGAGCGCAGTCTTGAGCGAGAGCTGTTTAAGGTACACGGTTCGGAGTGGTTCGAACGGGGGCCCTTTAAGAGCGTCTAGGACAGTAGCTAGGTCCCAGATCGGCACTGAGGGGGGGCGTGAAGGGTTCATCCTCCTAGCGCCCTTTAGGAAACGAATAATTAGGTCGTTTCTTTCCAATGGACGTTCCATTACAGGGTCGTGTGACGCTGTGATGGTTGCCACATATACTTTGAGCATGGAGGGGGTGCGGCCCGCCTCCAGAAGCCCTTGTAGAAAAACGAGTACATTCGTAATCTCGCATGTCTCAGGGTTCAGGCCCTTGGCATTACACCAGTCACTGGACACTTTCATTTCTGGGCATATAAGCGTCTCGTGGAGGGCGCCCGCGCCTCAGCGATGGTTTTTAGTGCTCCGCTCGCGAGGTTCCTGGGAACCCGTTGAGGGGCCATGCATGAAGGGCCCACAGATCGGGGCGGGGACGAAATATCATCCCGCTGGCCTGACTGAGAAGGTCTGGCCTCAGTGGAATCGGCCGTGGTGCAGATTGCATTTGCATCAGATCTGGAAACCATGTTTGGTTCTTCCAGAGTGGGGCTATCAGCAGCACTGCGTTTTTCTCCTCTCTGACCCGACTGATGACCTGTGGCAGCATCGCGATCGGGGGAAAGGCATATAAGGGGCGGCTCGGCCAGCTCTGGGCGAGCGCGTCCGTGCTTTTTGTGAAGAAAAAAGAGCAGTGCGCGTTCTCCTTGGAGGCGAAGAGGTCGATCTCCGCTTTGCCAAAGGTTTTCCATAACCACTGAATCGTCAGCGGGTTGAGAGCCCATTCTCCTGGGAGAATCTTGTCTCTGGATAGCATGTCTGCCCCCTGGTTCAGGGCGCCTGGCACATGCGCTGCTCTCAGCGAGCGCAAGTTGTGCTGGGACCATAAAATGAGTCTCCTGGCCATTGAATGCATGGAGCTCGACCTGAGTCCACCCTGGCGATTTATGTACGACACTACCGTCATGTTGTCCGTTCGGACCAGGACGTGTTCGTTTTTTTTTTTTTTAGATGTGGGAGCAGGGCTCTGAGAGCCAAAGCGACCGCTTTCATTTCCAGACAGTTTATGTGTAGGCGCTTCTCCGGGTTTGACCAAAAGCCGGAGACAGGCCTGCCCTCGTAAAGGGCCCGCCAACCTATTTTGGAGGCATCTGTCGTTATCATCTTTCTCCTTGTGTTCACACCCAGACTCACACCTGACTGGTACCAGTCGGCGGCTTTCCAGTGCGTCTGGGCTTTTATACAGCCGTGGTTCGCTCTGATTAAAAAGTGGCCCGAACGCCACGCGTGAGTAGGGACGCGGCTCTTTGAGACAGCGTTGGAGAGGGCGCATATGCAACAATCCTAGCTGGAGTACGGCCGATGCTGAGGCCATGAGACCGAACATCCCCTGAAACCGTTTGACGGGGGCGCGCGCGCCCGCCCTGAATGATGTTGCAAGGCGCCGGATGGTAAGCGCGCGCTCTGATGAGAGACGTGCTGTCATTTGCATCGAGTCTAGAACTATTCCCAGGAAAGAAATCCTCTGGCTGGGAGATAGTATGCTTTTTGCAAAATTGATTCTTAGACCCAGGCATTCTAAATGGCTGATAATCCAAGATCTGTGTGTTATTAACTGACTCTCTGATTGTGCTAGAACCAGCCAATCGTCGAGATAATTCAGTATTCGCACTCCCCTTCGTCTTAGGGGGGAAAGTGCTGCATCCATACATTTCGTGAATGTACGGGGAGCCAGGGACAGGCCGAACGGAAGTACTGTGTACTGGTATGACTGTCCCTCGAAAGCGAATCTCAGAAACGGCCTGTGATGAGGCGTTATTGGAATGTGAAAGTAAGCATCTTTCAGATCCACTGAGAGAAACCAATCTCCTGGGCGTAATTGCGCGAGGATATGCTTGGTTGTTAACATTCTGAACGAGCGAATCATTAGTGCTTTGTTCAGGTGTCTGAGATCTAGGATGGGGCGGAGACCGCCATCCTTTTTCGGGACGAGAAAATAGCGGCTGTAAAAACCTGTCCCGCTCAGAGAGGGGGAAAACAGTTTCCACAGCACCCTTTTCTATTAGTTTGCGCACATCGTTGCGTAGAACATGTGAACACTCCTTTCTCACTTTCATCTCGACCACAGTCGTAAAACGTGGTGGTCTGCGAGCGAACTGGAGCGAGTATCCGTGCTTTACTATATTCAATACCCATTTCGGCATATCTGGAATGTTTTCCCATGCCGCTGCGTGTACAGATATGGGCTGAATACAGGCTAGGGGCGGGCCGCTGTGACGTAGGGACCTGGCCAGCGAATCGCCTGAGCTCGTAGCTCTCAGAGGCGCGGGCGCGCGCTGAGCAGCTGAATGAATGGGCGCGTGTGTGATTACAACAGCGCGCGCTGTGTTTGTAAAACTCGCAGCCTGAGCTGAGGTTGTGTTTGACACTGTAAGGACAGTGTTTATAAGTGGGGGTGCATAAACAGTGGTAGGCACACGCGTCACCTTTATAATGTTTCCCGCTTTTACTGGGGATGAATTTATAACTGTGTGAACAGTGCTTGTGTGTAGTGGTGCGTACATGACCGTAGGCACGTGATCTACATTCATGGGAAGCGCAGCCTGAGCTGGTAATGAATTTGGCACTGTTTTGACAGTATCTGGGAATGCACACTTTGTGGACATGTTAACCCTTAGTGACGCAGGCAGAAAAAGACTATTTTTTGTGTTTTCTGTGCGTCGCCGTAAAAACGGCGTTTGTTTGCAGATGAGCGAGCTCTGTGACTGGCCCATTGACTGCTGTATGGACATATCCAGCCGCCTGTAAGGGGACTGGGTAATGTTTGAGCTTTTGCAGAGAGAGTGGTCCGGCTTTTGCGAGACACGCACTCTCTCCTCATTTCTGTGGCTAGGACGGCTTTTGAGAGCGCGAGCGGCGTCGAGCGTCAGCCTGAGGCGCGGGCTGAGAGGCGGTGGGAGCTGTTCTAGCCCGCTGCGGCTGTGGCGGTCTCTGTCTGCTCTGCGATGAGCTGGAGCGCTTTGGCAGGAAATGACGCATAGCTTGTGAAGCGTTCTGGGCCTCAGTGAAGCGTTCGGCGAAACCTTTAACCGCCGGTCCAAACAGCCCGCTGGTGGAGATAGGCGCGTCGAGAAATGGCGCCTTATCCGCGTCCTTCATCTCAGTCAGAGTCAGCCACAGATGGCGCTCGAGAACAGTCAAATTAGCCATAGCACGGCCAATAGACTGGGCGGTGGCCTTCGTGGCTCGCAGAGCTATCAGTTGCGCTGCGTAGGTCCCTGAAGGCTTCGGGTTCGGGGCCAGACTCGTCCATAGAGCGGAGAAGCTTGGCTTGGAACACTTGAAGTACCGCCATTGAGTGAAGCGCTGATGCAGCTTGGCGGCGGCGTAGGCGCGACCGGCGAGAGCAGAGGTAGTGCGGCAGGGCTTCGAGGGGTGGGAAGCTTTGGCTTTCCATCCGGTGGTGGAGGGCGGGCGATTGGCCAGAGATGATTGGCCACGGCCTCCTCGAGGGGCGGCGTTCCCTCGTAGCCTCTTTCCTTCGCGCCGTCCACTGAGGAGAGCGAAGAAGAAAAAGAAGGCTTTAGGCGCGCAGAGTGGGGGGCTTTCCATGACTTGGCGGAGAACCCCAATCGAGCCCGAGGTGCTCCACGGCCTTCGAGAGGATGCGGATAATCTCCGTATCCATGGAGCCCGCACTCGTGCTAGCTAGCGTCGACGGGGCAGGGTCGAAAATGGAGCCCGGCCAGTCGTCAGATGCAGCGTCGATGGACAGGCTGTCATCCACTCCCCCGTCGTCCTCGGACGCGCCGAAAGTCACAAGGCCCACCGCTCTGCTAGAGGGGTGTGGGTCCGGCTGAGTGAACTGAACCGGCGGTGGGGAAGGCAAGAGCGGCGGTGAAGCACGCGGAGACTGGCTCGGCGTGACGTCACTGAGCTCAGGTTCAGGAAGCCTCTGTGAGCGGCGCTTTTTTTTTAAAAGCGCGGCTCAAACAGAGGGGTGGCGGCGATGGGCTCGCTCGCGGCGAAAGCGGCGAAGCGAGCCCGCAGTGTGGAGAGACCCAGGTCGTCACATTCCGGGCATCCGCCCTTGGTCAAAGCAGCTTCTGCGTGGTTCCGGCCCAGGCAGCGAGCGCAGATGATGTGACGATCCCTGTCCGGGAGAAGGTCTCTGCACGACGCGCAGGAAGGCATTTGAAACAACGCCTCAGAAAAATTGCTCTTTTACAAATGTCGCGGGGCGAACAGATGTAAAATACTTGCGTGTGTGGCGCGCCGGATGGCTCAGTAGGATGGTGTTCGAAGGCGGCTGAAGGTGCCGACGTCCTCGTAGCAATCACGCTGGTATGCTATTCCACGGCGGCGAAGGCTTTCAATAATCCGGAGGATCCAGCGAAGAAGGTGTTCGCTGCAGGAGATTAAATCTAAAGAACTCTCATGACGGGGCGCCCAATATATAGCTGGGCCACGCCCATCTTGGCGGGCTCTGACGCGCGCGGGCACGAAGCACGCTCATTGGCCGCGCATTCAGAGTCGCCCCGTCATTGGTTCGATCAAGTTGCCGCAGCACAGCCAATGACCGAGCTCCTTCGTTCATTGCTGTCAGCTGTGCAGCTGCAATGCGTTTTACATAAAGACTTCAATATTCTCGAGAAAAGGAGTTTTCCTATAGCGTAAGCTACTTACGCAATAGGAGAGACCTCTCGAAAGGGAACCACCAACATCCGTACCCGTGATTTTTGGAATGACTTATCGCGAGAGGAAAAAAATTACGTTTTAGTCGCATAACATCATTTCGCAATCGTTTTTGTCAACATTTAGAAAAAAAAACACAAACGTTTTGCGCAAATCTGTAATGGAAACACGCCTAGTGTCATTTTAGTAATCTGTCAACATGAGGCTGGTGAATCGCAAAGCTCGTGCAAACATATCTACTACTGATCAGATGCTTTCTTGAGAGGAAAGCAGCACATATTTACATAGGTCGATTAATCTAAACATCATTCTCAGCAGCTTGGACGGCGTCTGGATGTTCGTTAACAGTATATCGCTGCAAAGGTATCTCCAACTTTTTACTTCTAAGCAAAGAACAAAAAAGAACTTCGCCGTGATTATATCGGGTCATTGAATCACGTCTAGTTCACTTAACGGCCACAGGTGTCGCTAATAACAAGAGTTTCTGAATTCTACCTGTACTGTAGCCCTTTAAAGCTCCAGTAGGTAGCTTTTGTAAACAAATATTTGTTAAAACTGTCATTATGTCCTCACAGTAGAATATGAGACAGATAATCTGTGGAAAAAATCGAGCTCCTCTGGCTCCTCCCTGTGGTCCTATTGCCATTTGCAGAAATACACCGCTCCCGGTCAGAAACAACCAATCAGAGCCAGGAGGAATGTCTTAGCAGTGTCAATCACGCTCGTGTACGCGCTGATCACCCCTCTCTTGCACAGAGCGAGCGCGTACCGTCGTTCGTGACTATCCTGTTCGAACTCGTTCATCCAAATGAACGAATCTTTTTTCGAGTCATTTCGTTCATTCAACGAACGAAATGACTCGCCAAAAGATTCGTTCATTTCGAACGAGTCTTTTTCGGAGTCATTTCGTTCATTCAACGAACGAAATGATTCGAAAAAGATTTGTTCATTTTGATGAACGAGTTCAAACAGGAGAGTCACGAACGTGCATCACAGAACAGAGCAAGGCGAGCATTTGTGCTTATAAAACTTAAAGTTTTTTATTTATTTTTGAAATGACCGATTGTTTCGCTAGATAAGACCCTTATTCATCGTCTGGTATCGTTTAAAGCCCTTTGAAGCTGCACTGAAACTGTCATTTGGTCCTTGAAACGTTTGTGTCCTATTGAAGTCCATTATATGGAGAAAAAGCCTGGAATGTTTTCATCAAAAACCTTAATTTCTTTTTGACTGAAGAAAGAAAGACATGGACATCTTGGATGACATGGGGGTGAGTAAATTATCAGCAAAAGTTTTTTTTAAAAGTGAACTAATCCTTTAACGTTATCTTACTAGCTATTTATAACTTATAGAAAGAGTGCAACGTTATAAAGTTACATGTATTGCAAAATACATAATGATTTGAGGACCAAGTTTGTAGTCAAAGTATGGGCAGGCCATAGTCAATGTAAAGCATATTGTTGATGTTTCGTCCCTATTAGTGAATGTTCCATAACTGTTTATAATCTGCCGTCATCGGTGGTCCTGTTTACTAGCCTGCGCGTTCACGGCAGGCTCCGCTGTGGGGGAGGAGCTGTGGAGGGAGGGCTGTAGCGCAGCAGAGAGCAAGGGGGTTGGACCTGGAAGTTGTGCTTGTTCAAATTTTCAGGCTAAGTCAACATTTTCTCAAAACTCCCTACTGCAACTTTAAGTCATAAAAAGTAGTTTTTACTGATACAGTATGAATTAACAGACTCTCAAGGATGAATATATTATATTGGAAAATATATCTTTGGAAAAATCAATGAATCATTCACAATATGACCAGAAATATGTATTAAGTTAGTATGGCTGCTTGCCTTCAAAAGATGCAACTACAAAATGTTAAACTAAAGAATTTTTTTGTGATTCTTGTTTTATATCAAAACAAACTTTGTCTCCAAGATACAGACGTTCAGAAAGTATAATTGTTTGCTATTCAAGCTTTACTGAAATCTGATGAATGTTTCGCTTGGATCACCATGAATCATATTAAAGGTGATGTGTGTAATTTTCTCCTTTTTCAGCTTAATATGCAGAATGAATGTGTAAGTTGATTTTCTGAAAGAAATAAACACTGTGGCACAATCAAAACATTGATCTGTTTAAGCGCTCGGCACAGAAACATTGGCTCGATCAACAGTGATGCTAGTTGCAAAGAAATCACACACTTCACTTTAAAGCGGGGAGCCTGCCAGCAAAAAGTGTCATCCCACACATATCTGTGAATTATGAAATATTGTTTACATAGCCGAGATTTAGAAACTCACACACTGAAATGACTTCTTAACTGCTCTACATCCAAGAGATCCGAAAAACTCAATGTCATTTGTTTAAAAGAATCCATTTAAAGGTAAAGTTCAAATATTGACTCCAAACCAAGGTTGCTGCTGCTGTATTATTCAAGATAAGATATAATGCATGAAACACTTTTTTCAGTTTCAGATTTCAGATTTTCATAGTTAATTTTATTTTAAAATTTGATTTGATATTATGTGATCATTTTAAAATTGTCAAGTTGATTTTTAACTATCTTTGTATGTAAAAGGGCTGCATAAACATCTATTCCAAGGAGAAAATAACACCATATGTTTTTTTTTTTATATTTATTTATATATTTAATAGGGATGCACCGAATCCAGGATTCGGATTCGCCGAATATTGGGCTTTTTAACGGGGTTCGGTTTCTGCCGAACCTCAGAATTTTTTTCCACCGAACCGAACCCTAGGCTTGCACTACGCGTGCTACGACGGCAGGGGGTCGACCAAGCAATTACAGCAACGTGGTTATAGGAAAAGTCCACTTCTATACTGATCTATTAATTACTAGTACCTAGAAAAGCACTATATAAATGCAACGAATTATTACTACTCTCCCTCAAAACCTTTTTTTTTTTCATTTGCATTCACGCAGGCCAAGTGGCCATAGGGACTATAGGAGTAAGGGAGTGATGCAAGCACGGCAACGATCTTTATACCGTAAAACTTCAAATAATAGCCGAGTCCCAAATAGACGCCTGCCTCCTTTTCACGCCTCATCTGGCGACAGGTTTGGGTAAATAAAGGCCGGTCTCAAATAGAGGCCGGGTCTGTTTTTTTAGTTTCGGGTTGTATTTAAGCTTCTAAAACCCGTCGGATCGTCCGCTTTTTGGCGGCCGCCAAAGCCTTTTTTGATCGGTGAGTGATGCTTTGACAGGGCGCAAATGAGCAGAGGGAGAGAGAGAGAGAGAGAGAGAGAGAGAGAGCGCCCCGGCCGCGCGCGCGCGCGCGCGCACTCTCACGTCTTCACACAACACAAGCGCTGTCTTGCTCTCTCTCTCTCTCCCTCGCGCATATTAATCAAAATTAATGGACATAGTAAAAGGTTCGTTTCTTTATAATAGGCATGCTAATCACAATCATATAGGCTACCATCTGGGCCTGCACGGCGGCAGGAAAAAGACGCAGAGATGTAAGACACCGTGTCTCTACCTTACGATGATTTTGGTACACCAAAGGTTGATTTGCGCTCTGGAGTTCGGCTGATAAACTCTGCCATGAGCTAACTAATTATATTGCTATAGCGCTGATATTGATATAGACTAACGTTATATCACTAGCAGCAGTTCCCTTTCGAGAGGTCTCTCCTATTGCGTAAGTAGCTTACGCTATGGGAAAACTCCTTTTCTCGAGAATATTGAAGTCTTTATGTAAAACGCATTGCAGCTGCACAGCTGACAGCAATGAACGAAGGAGCTCGGTCATTGGCTGTGCTGCGGCAACTTGCTCGAACCAATGACGGGGCGACTCTGAATGCGCGACCAATGAACGCGCTTCGCGCCCGCGCGCGTCAGAGCCCGCCAAGATGGGCGTGGCCAAGCTATATATTGGGCGCCCCGTCATGAGAGTTCTTTAGATTTAATCTCCTTCAGCGAACACGCTGGATCTTCGCTGGATCCTCCGGATTATTGAAAGCCTTCGCCGCCGTGGAAAAGCATACCAGCGGGATTGCTACGAGGACGTCGGCACCTTCAGCCGCCTTCGAACACCATCCTACTGAGCCATATTTTACATCTGTTCGCCCCGCGACATTTGTAAAAGAGCAAATTTTCTGAGGCGTTGTTTCAAATGCCTTCCTGCGCGTCGTGCAGAGACCTTCTCCCGGACGGGGATCGTCACATCATCTGCGCTCGCTGCCTGGGCCGGAACCACGCAGAAGCTGCTCTGACCAAGGGCGGATGCCCGGAATGTGACGACCTGGGTCTCTCCACACTGCGGGCTCGCTTCGCCGCGAGCGAGCCCATCGCCGCCACCCCTCTGTTTGAGCCGCGCTTTAAAAAAAAAAAAAAATAATAAATAAAAAAAAAACGCCGCTCACAGAGGCTTCCTGAACCTGAGCTCAGTGACGTCACGCCGAGCCAGTCTCCGCGTGCTTCACCGCCGCTCTTGCCTTCCCCACCGCCGGTTCAGTTCACTCAGCCGGACCCACACCCCTCTAGCAGAGCGGTGGGCCTTGTGACTTTCGGCGCGTCCGAAGACGACGGGGGAGTGGATGACAGCCTGTCCATCGACGCTGCATCTGACGACTGGCCGGGCTCCACTTTCGACCCCGCCCCGTCGACGCTAGCTAGCACGAGTGCGGGCTCCACCATGGATACGGAGATTATCCGCATCCTCTCGAAGGCCGTGGAGGACCTCGGGCTCGATTGGTGTTCTCCGCCAAGTCATGGAAAGCCCCCCACTCTGCGAGCCTAAAGCCTTCTTTTTCTTCTTCGCTCTCCTCAGTGGACGGCGCGAAGGAAAGAGGCTACGAGGGAACGCCGCCCCTCGAGGAGATCGTGGCCAATCATCTCTGCCCGCCCTCCACCACCGGATGGAAAGCCAAAGCTTCCCACCCCTCGAAACCCTGCCGCACTACCTCTGCTCTCGCCGGTCGCGCCTACGCCGCCGCCGGCCAAGCTGCATCAGCGCTTCACTCAATGGCGGTACTTCAAGTGTTCCAAGCCAAGCTTCTCCGCTCTATGGACGAGTCTGGCCCCGAACCCGAAGCCTTCAGGGACCTACGCAGCGCAACTGATAGCTCTGCGAGCCACGAAGGCCACCGCCCAGTCTATTGGCCGTGCTATGGCTAATTTGACTGTTATCGAGCACCATCTGTGGCTGACTGTGACTGAGATGAAGGACGCGGATAAGGCGCCATTTCTCGACGCGCCTATCTCCACCAGCGGGCTGTTTGGACCGGCGGTTAAAGGTTTCGCAGAACGCTTCACTGAGGCCCAGAACGCTTCACAAGCTATGCGTCATTTCCTGCCAAAGCGCTCCAGCTCATCGCAGAGCAGACAGAGACCGCCACAGCCGCAGCGGGCTAGAACAGCTCCCACTCGCTCCAGTTCGCTCGCAGACCACCACGTTTTACGACTGTGGTCGAGACAAAAGTGAGAAAGGAGTGTTCACATGTTCTACGCACCGAGGTGCGCAAACTAATAGAAAAGGGCGCTGTGGAAACTGTTTTCCCCCTCTCTGAGCGGGACAGGTTTTTACAGCCGCTATTTTCTCGTCCCGAAAAAGGATGGCGGTCTCCGCCCCATCCTAGATCTCAGACACCTGAACAGAGCACTAATGATTCGCTCGTTCAGAATGTTAACAACCAAGCATATCCTCGCGCAAGTACGCCCAGGAGATTGGTTTCTCTCAGTGGATCTGAAAGATGCTTACTTTCACATTCCAATAACGCCTCATCACAGGCCGTTTCTGAGATTCGCTTTCGAGGGACAGTCATACCAGTACACAGTACTTCCGTTCGGCCTGTCCCTGGCTCCCCGTACATTCACGAAATGTATGGATGCAGCACTTTCCCCCCTAAGACGAAGGGGAGTGCGAATACTGAATCATCTCGACGATTGGCTGGTTCTAGCACAATCAGAGAGTCAGTTAATAACACACAGATCTTGGATTATCAGCCATTTAGAATGCCTGGGTCTAAGAATCAATTTTGCAAAAAGCATACTATCTCCCAGCCAGAGGATTTCTTTCCTGGGAATAGTTCTAGACTCGATGCAAATGACAGCGCGTCTCTCATCAGAGCGCGCGCTTACCATCCGGCGCCTTGCAACATCATTCAGGGCGGGCGCGCGCGCGTGCCCCCGTCAAACGGTTTCAGAGGATGCTCGGTCTCATGGCCTCAGCATCGGCCGTACTCCAGCTAGGATTGTTGCATATGCGCCCTCTCCAACGCTGGCTCAAAGAGCCGCGTCCCTACTCACGCGTGGCGTTCGGGCCACTTTTTAATCAGAGCGAACCACGGCTGTATAAAAGCCCTGACGCACTGGAAAGCCGCCGACTGGTACCATTCAGGCGTGAGTCTGGGTGTGAACACAAGGAGAAAGATGATAATGACAGATGCCTCCAAAATAGGTTGGCGGGCCCTTTACGAGGGCAGGCCTGTCTCCGGCTTTTGGTCAAACCCGGAGAAGCGCCTACACATAAACTGTCTGGAAATGAAAGCGGTCGCTTTGGCTCTCAGAGCCCTGCTCCCACATCTAAAAACGAACACGTCCTGGTCCGTACGAACAACATGACGGTAGTGTCGTACATAAATCGCCAGGGTGGACTCAGGTCGAGCTCCATGCATTCAATGGCCAGGAGACTCATTTTATGGTCCCAGCACAACTCGCGCTCGCTGAGAGCAGCGCATGTGCCAGGCGCCCTGAACCAGGGGGCAGACATGCTATCCAGAGACAAGATTCTCCCAGGAGAATGGGCTCTCAACCCGCTGACGATTCAGTGGTTATGGAAAACCTTTGGCAAAGCGGAGATCGACCTCTTCGCCTCCAAGGAGAACGCGCACTGCTCTTTTTTCTTCACGAAAAGCACGAACGCGCTCGCCAAAAAGTATGCTTTTCTCCTTGTGTTCAGAGCTGGCCGAGCCGCCCCTTATATGCCTTTCCCCCGATCGCGATGCTGCCACAGGTCATCAGTCGGGTCAGAGAGGAGAAAAACGCAGTGCTGCTGATAGCCCCACTCTGGAAGAACCAAACATGGTTTCCAGATCTGATGCAAATGCAATCTGCACCACGGCCGATTCCACTGAGGCCAGACCTCCTCAGTCAGGCCAGCGGGATGATATTTCATCCCCGCCCCGATCTGTGGGCCCTTCATGCATGGCCCCTCAACGGGTTCCCAGGAACCTCGCGAGCGGAGCACTAAAAAACCATCGCTGAGGCGCGGGCGCCCTCCACGAGACGCTTATATGCCCAGAAATGAAAGTGTTCAGTGACTGGTGTAATGCCAAGGGCCTGAACCCTGAGACATGCGAGATTACGAATGTACTCGTTTTTCTACAAGGGCTTCTGGAGGCGGGCCGCACCCCCTCCACGCTCAAAGTATATGTGGCGACCATCACAGCGTCACACGACCCTGTAATGGAACGTCCATTGGGAAGAAACGACCTAATTATTCGTTTCCTAAAGGGCGCTAGGAGGATGAACCCTTCACGCCCCCCCTCAGTGCCGATCTGGGACCTAGCTACTGTCCTAGACGCTCTTAAAGGGCCCCCGTTCGAACCACTCCGAACCGTGCACCTTAAACAGCTCTCGCTCAAGACTGCGCTCTTGCTGGCACTCGCCTCGGTCAAGAGAGTGGGCGACCTGCACGCGCTTTCGACAAGCGCTGCCTGCCTAGAATTCAGTCCTAACGACTGCAGGGTCGTCCTTAGGCCGAAACAGGGGTATATTCCTAAAGTGCTCACCACTCCCTTCAGAGCACAGGTTATCTCCCTAACTGCGTTTTCGTCTCCAGCAGACGAACACGACGCTAATCTACTCTGCCCCGTTAGGGCTCTCAGAGTGTATTTGGAGCGTTCTGCCCTATTCAGACAGACAGAACAACTGTTTGTATGCTTTGGCGACCGTACGAAAGGTTACGGCGTTTCAAAGCAGAGAATCTCTCACTGGATAGTTGAAGCTATAGCGCTGGCTTACGAAGCTAAGGGACTTCAATGCCCCTGGGGAGTCAAAGTACACTCCACCAGGAGTGTGGCTTCTTCCTGGGCACGGTCGAGCGGGATACCGATCGAGGATATTTGTGCGGCGGCAGGCTGGGCCTCACCGTCCACATTTATCAGGTTCTACAACCTACAGGTCCCGACATTGCATTCCAATGTGCTATCAGCATGATGCTAGTTGAACTGCGAGTTCGCATCTAGATTATGTATGTGCTTGTGTCACACTGAGCGCCTTCTAGCCGCTCTGTATTTTTTCCCATATATAAAGCTCGCCTCTGCCGGCTAGTTGGATGATAACTTTGCTTTTTAGCTCAGGCACCTGCCTCTGGCTATCATAAGGCGAAGTTCAGCACGCACGGTGTTTTGCATGGTGTTCCCATAGCGTAAGCTACTTACGCAATAGGAGAGACCTCTCGAAAGGGAACGACTCGGTTACTAACGTAACCTCGGTTCCCTGAGAGGAGGGAACGAGTATTGCGTAAGCTGCCGTGCTTGTGCTTGGTTAGTTCGCTTCAGTCGTTTTAACCTAAAGAACTCTCATGACGGGGCGCCCAATATATAGCTTGGCCACGCCCATCTTGGCGGGCTCTGACGCGCGCGGGCGCGAAGCGCGTTCATTGGTCGCGCATTCAGAGTCGCCCCGTCATTGGTTCGAGCAAGTTGCCGCAGCACAGCCAATGACCGAGCTCCTTCGTTCATTGCTGTCAGCTGTGCAGCTGCAATGCGTTTTACATAAAGACTTCAATATTCTCGAGAAAAGGAGTTTTCCCATAGCGTAAGCTACTTACGCAATACTCGTTCCCTCCTCTCAGGGAACCGAGGTTACGTTAGTAACCGAGTCGTTTTTTAGACTAGTTTTTTTTGTGTTTTTTTGTGCTGCGCAGGCTGAATCGTAATCGCGTGATTCGCGTCAAGACACCTGATTGGCTAATACTACACACTGAAGATAAATTAAATAATTTTTAATTAAATAATTACTAAAAATATCCCTCTCTTCATCCCACACCCCAAACATGACATACAAAATGTTGTGGAACAGAAACAACAACCAGAGATATATTTATAAGCTATCATTTTATTGTCATCAGTTTGCCAACAGGGGGTGCTGCAGCACCCCTACTTCCCGCGTCCATGGCTCACAGCTAAAGTTATTGCAGAGGCCAGACAGACTCACGGAGGCGATTGGCATCTCACAACTCGCACTTTATTCCACAATCTAACTTGTGTAACTGTCTGTCACACGTTCTACCGTCCACAGCGTTACTTAACAAAATAAGGTAAAAATGAGCATCAAACAGAAATAACCCGCACACATGGGCATGTGTTCGAGGGGCACATACAATACGGACTGCAGACAGTTCAACAGGGGAGCGCGCAGTTCTTAAAGGGGCCACACCTTATTTCCACTCGTTACAGTAGGTGGACCGTTCGAATGCAGTAGGCTGTGAGAAAGTGAAAATGGAACTTGTGAGCAGAAAAAGTGTTGTTTGGCAGTAGGCTACTTTCAGTGAAAAGAAGGAAATTCAAGTCGAGCTACATGTTCAATTTGCAATGCCGATTTGTCTCATGGTGGCAAGAACTCTAAACAATAGGCTACACAACATCGCCGCTGTTAAAATGCATAATGTTGCTTATTCTTTTTTTTTTTACAGTTATAAAAGTAAAAGTAGTGTTTATTATTTACAGTAATAAAATAAAATGAAAAATCCACTTTGTTTACTTCATTAAAGGCGCCATATGTAAAAATTGAGGTAAAAATATCCAAAAAATGAGCTACAAGTATCAAAAGAATGAGAAGAAATAAGTGCAATGATGTCATTAAAAAAATGACAAGTTATAGTGCTGCCGAGATATAAACCTGAATTAGCATGCTAAATTACTAGCCCCGGCCCTGCCGGTGTCTAATACCAGTTTCGGCCATGGGAGGCGGTATGCGGGCAACATACATAACCACCAGCCAAACTGCAACACATGAATAACTCGCACGGCTTGTATCTCTTTAATCTCTAAAAATCTCCAAATGCTCCACGTGAAACTGCGGTCTTACTATAGTGTCAATTGATTTGATTAATATGCGCGAGGGAGAGAGAGCAGGACAGCACTCGTGTTGTTTGTAGACGTGAGAGTGCGCGCGCGCGGCCGAGCTCTCTCTCTCTCTCTCTCTCTCTCTCTCTCTCTCTCTCTCTCTCTCTCTCTCTCTCTCTCTCTCTCTCTCTCTCTCTGCTCGCAATGCGCCCTGTCAAGTGCAGTGGCAGCAGTCTACATCCCTCACCGATCAAAATAGGCTTTGGCGGGACAAAGCGGACTATTTGACGGTTTTAGAAGATTAACAACCTGAAACTAAAAAACAGACTAGAGTAGGCCAACTTTCTGGAGGTATACTGCCCCCATCTGGTATGGAATATGTGGAGTATGAATTGATTTTTTGACATAAGGCACCTTTAATGTGTTTACTGTGTTAATGGACTGAGGATGAGAGTTGGATTCGGTACTCGGTATTCGGTTTCGGATTCGGCAGAATCTTAACCAGTGGATTCGGTATTCGTCCGAACTCCACAAATCTGGATTCGGTGCATCCCTAATATTTAATCATTATGTGTATTGTCATTTTATGTGCTTTTGTCATTTTTATTAGTTTTTTAAAGCTAAATATTTCCATTATTTCCATTTCTTAAATATATAGCGTACACGAATTACCCTATAGCAGATCTATACAGGTGGAGCTGGGGAAGGTGGAGGGTTTCTGAAAGCACACTAAGGCAAATGCTAACCACGTATTTGAAGGTTGAGCACGCGAGCTCATTGGCTACTGAAATGGCAGGAACCAATCAGCTGTACCCTATAGATAATGATGTGATTGCAAGCAGGTTGAGGTAAGGACCTATTAGCCTGCACCATCTAGAGTTTCATGACAGAACTTTGTATTTCTTCTTATGTTTCATATGGCAGCAACACAATTTTTGTGTTTTGAGGCTTATTGAATGGGTGGAATCGCATGACCAGAATCCCCCCCATGTGCATTCTGATTAATTTTTTGAATACAAATAATCAGTGTGCATGTGCAGCTACTGTATGTGTTTATGTGTGTGTGCACTTCAGGATATAAAGTGGGTCATAAGCAGCCAACAAAAGCTGGACACAAAAAGTCTTGGGTCGAATCTAAATTGCCATCTAATAAACAATTCAGCGCTGTGCTTTGACAGAAATATCACTGAGCAGCCAGCAGCATTTGATCTTTTATAAATAGCAGTTGAATACACAGTCCTGTGCCTTTTGAGCACATAGCATTCTGCTCATGTTGATTAGGCTGTGATTGGTGTGCGGCAGCGTTTTGGCTCCTTTATTCACCATTGCCTCGCAATCATCAAAACTCACCACGCCAGCTTTCATCTACACACTCAAAGCCGTATAGGGGGGAGGACACCAACCAATCAAACGCAAACTCCCAGTCTGCACCAGTTCCTTCTCCACAGTAGGGTGAGTAAAGGACCCTGCGTTTTACATTAGTGCACAAATTCAGACTAAATTATTGCCTGTTTTTACTTGTATTGTTATCTTGGTTTGAAATTGGAAACAAAAATAGCCACCTTTTCAGATTCAGAAAAGTTTTTCAAAATGATCTCATTATTTATATTACCCTCATGCTATTCCAAACCAGTGTTGTTATTGTTAGCTTAAACTTTTCGGTAAATTAAAAATTAAATTAAGTATTAGGTGGAAAAACTTCAACTTAATTACAACAACAACAACAAAGACTAGCTGAAATAAAATAAGGTAAAGCTGAAGTAAAATTACTGAAACAAAAAAATTAATTAAAGCTCAGTGGAAATTATTTAGCTTTAAAAAAATTAATTAAAAAGTACATAAAATGACTAAAAGTTAAACAAATTAAAATAAAAACTGAAAATATAAATATACAAATAAAAGCTGATTCAAAATGTTAAATACTATATAAACATTATAAAACGGCTCCGGCTCAGGAACAGACACCGGCTCCGGCTCAGGAACAGACACCGGCTCCGGCTCAGGAACAGACACCGGCTCGGCGGCGGCCATCTTGTCCGGAGACACAGGCTCGGCGGCGGCCGGCAGGGGGACGGCATCCCGGATGACAGCGGGCTGTTCGGGGACGGCCTCCGAGACGACAGCGGGCTGTTCGAGCACGACCTCCGGGACGATAGTCCGGCGGAACGAGACTCTGGCCTGGCGGCCTGGGGAATTGATACCCGCTGAGACCCGTGAAATTCCCAGGCTATCGGCTGTTCGGACAGATGACAGCGGCTGATCAGCCAGCTTGGACACCAGTCCACTCCACCCTCGGACGTGTCCAAAGGAGGCAGCCGTGCTGGCTGATGGTGTGGTCCGCGGAGGGTCTCGCTTTGCGGCCGACGGAGACACTGGCTCGACGGTGGCCATCCTCTCCGGAGACACAGGTGCAGGGTCCGCCCTCCCGTCAGGAAACGTACCGTCCAGTTGCAGTATGTTTATTAGGGTAATCCGTACTCACAATCCAGTCCAGGCAAGGTTCAAAATCCAAAAAGGCAGTCCAAAACATAAAACACAAACAAGCCTCAGGCAAAGGCAGGGCACAGAAGTGTGAGGACATAAAAAAACGACTCTGTGACAAACACTAAAACAGACAGGGTATACAGGTCCTTCTCAAAAAAATTAGCATATTGTGATAAAGTTAATTATTTTCCATAATGTAATGATAAAAATTTAACTTTCATATATTTTAGATTCATTGCACACCAACTGAAATCTTTCAGGTCTTTTATTGTTTTAATACTGATGATTTTGGCATACAGCTCATGAAAACCCACAATTCCTATTTAAAAAAATTAGCATATTTCATCCGATCAATAAAAGAAGTGTTTTTAATACAAAAAAAGTCAACCTTCAAATAATTATGTTCAGTTATGCACTCAATACTTGGTCGGGAATCCTTTTGCAGAAATGACTGCTTCAATGCGGAGTGGCATGGAGGCAATCAGCCTGTGGCACTGCTGAGGTGTTATGGAGGCCCAGGATGCTTCGATAGCGGCCTTAAGCTCATCCAGAGTGTTGGGTCTTGCATCTCTCAACTTTCTCTTCACAATATCCCACAGATTCTCTATGGGGTTCAGGTCAGGAGAGTTGGCAGGCCAATTGAGCACAGTAATACCATGGTCAGTAAACCATTTACCAGTGGTTTTGGCACTGTGAGCAGGTGCCAGGTCGTGCTGAAAAATGAAATCTTCATCTCCATAAAGCTTTTCAGAAGATGGAAGCATGAAGTGCTCCAAAATCTCCTGATAGCTAGCTGCATTGACCCTGCCCTTGATAAAACACAGTGGACCAACACCAGCAGCTGACGTGGCACCCCAGACCATCACTGACTGTGGGTACTTGACACTGGACTTCAGGCATTTTGGCATTTCCTTCTCCCCAGTCTTCCTCCAGACTCTGCCACCTTGATTTCCGAATGACATGCAAAATTTGCTTTCAAATGAGCAAACAGTGCTGCTTCTCTGTAGCCCAGGTCAGGTGCTTCTGCCGCTGTTTCTGGTTCAAAAGTGGCTTGACCTGGGGAATGCGGCACCTGTAGCCCATTTCCTGCACACGCCTGTGCACGGTGGCTCTGGATGTTTCTACTCCAGACTCAGTCCACTGCTTCCGCAGGACCCCAAGGTCTGGAATCGGTCCTTCTCCACAATCTTCCTCAGGGTCCGGTCACCTCTTCTCGTTGTGCAACGTTTTTTGCCACACTTTTTCCTTCCCACAGACTTCCCACTGAGGTGCCTTGATACAGCACTCTGGGAACAGCCTATTTGTTCAGAAATGTCTTTCTGTGTCTTACCCTCTTGCTTGAGGGTGTCAATGATGGCCTTCTGGACAGCAGTCAGGTCGGCCGTCTTACCCATGATTGCGGTTTTGAGTAATGAAACAGGCTGGGAGTTTTTAAAAGCCTCAGGAATCTTTTGCAGGTGTTTAGAGTTAATAAGTTGATTCAGATGATTAGGTTAATAGCTCGTTTAGAGAACCTTTTCATGATATGCTAATTTTTTTAGATAGGAATTTTGGGGTTTCATGAGCTGTATGCCAAAATCATCAGTATTAAAACAAAAAAAAGACCTGAAATATTTCAGTGGGTGTGCAATGAATCTAAAATATATGAAAGTTTAATTTTTATCATTACATCATGGAAAATAATTAACTTTATCACAATATGCTAATTTTTTGAGAAGGACCTGTATATACACACAGAACTAACAAGGTGATGGGAAAAAGTGCAATGAACTGATGAGTGACAGACAGAATGCTGGGAAATGAAGTCAAACGTGAAAGACACCGTGAGAACGAGGACCTCTAGTGACAACCCAGGGAACACAAACCAGACACTGTGACAATTTCAGTACAAATTAAAAAGATAAACAAATTAGACATGCGACATACGTTCATCCTCATAAACCATAAGCAAAACTGTGCAAGGTAAAAGAAAATATAACCTAGATTACATTAATTGCACTTCACTTGCAGCAAGGATAAATCATAGCAGTTGAGAAGATGATTTGTCAAAACATGGCGTAATTTTATTCAATCATGGTTTAAGTTCAGTCATCTTATGAATGCAATCAAAGCCATAAAAAAAGCTGAACTCTTTTTGAAGGCTCCCAAATAAGCTTCATTGTTAGTTTGCTTGTATTAAATGTACCTGTTGACATCAAACTGCAGTTTCGCTTCTCTCAGAGCCATTTAATCTGCTTTGATACTCCTTTGTTTCGACTCTGAAAGCAACTGCCAGTAAAGAATAACCATGGAATTGTTAACAGTTGTCGGGGAAAACCGGTGAAAGATCACAGCGCCTGTTTTATTACCATAACAAGCCTTAGAGGAAACATTTCCTAAACTTCTGTGAGTTACTCTGAACTTTTATGGCTCATGTGATCTGATGAAATATGGCCACTCTCTGAACATTCACCCTTTGAAATCAGGAGAAAATGGTTCCTTTGTTGCCATAGCAACATTTTCTACTTAGTATTCTTGCGTCTATAAAAAAGTTGATACTATGTTTCCAGAGCCTCGTAACAGAGACTATAGAGGACAGCAGGTAGAAAATGCATTATAATATTCATTATCATATTTTAGATTATTTCTGAAATAGCCTTATGTAAAAATAGCTAAAAATATCTCACACTAACTTAAGATATTAAGGCTTGTTCTCTGAAAAAAAAATATTCGTAAAACAAGAACAAAAAATAAACTTAATTCAAAGAGAAAATACGATTTTTTTTTATCCTATTAGCAGATATTGTGTCTGGTTTTAAGCAGAAACTCAATTCATTTGTTAATTTTTCAGAAAACAATACTTAATCTTGCATCTCAAGAAATGTATTTTTGCAGTGTATAACAAATGTTAAAAGATTAAACAGTTTTTCAAAGGCTCTGTTTACAGCCGATATTAAGATGAGTTTTGGTTGATTGGACCACATGTGGAAAAGGGAGACACATTCCCGTTTACACCTGGGGCCTCATGTATCAATCTTGCGTACGCACAAAAACTTTGCGTACGCCAGCTTTCACGCTCACGGTCGGATGTACTAACAGTGAAATTAACGTGAGAATGTGCGTTCCTCCACGACAATTTAATGTCTGGCGTACGTACATTTCTCATAGTTTTTGTTCGTTGGCGACTCTTACAGGCAATGAAGTTAAGTTGCAAACATTACACAACGAATTGTTCTACAAGTCTATCGCACTACCACCTGTGGGATGCATTGCTATTAATTTGCAATTTATAAAATAATTTACATATATTGTCACACGAGCCTTATGGGAATATTCTATCAATTATGCAATTAAGTAAGAACATATAAAAGCATATGATATTCCCATATGATGCAGTTGACCAGCCAAACATTAAAACGCAATTTGCAGCGATAGCCGGTTTTACTAATGTAATCGGAGCGATCGACTGCACACGCATTGCTATAAAGGCGCCATCTGAAGAAGAATTTGCATATGTGAATCGGAAACATTTCCATTCAATAAATGTGCAGATAATATTGGTTACCTTCGTGGCAGTCCTGTAGTAAATCCGAGGCTCCCACAGCAGCGGATACTACTCCAGAGAGTAAAGTGTCACCCATAATTGAGGCAATTCTCTGACCCCTTTACCACTGCTTGTTCTGCCCACACTTTGTCCGTGCGCAGCAGTTCTCCATTTAACGTCCACCTTTATATCAGACCATTTTTTTTTAAGGTCATTTACAGTGCGACTTTCAGATCCCACCGGATTCACGGCATCAGCCAAACTCTCTCACTCATATTTTTTCCTTTTGTTATTAATTCCGGAGGACAAAGTTCCAAAAAATTTTTTTCTCGTTTCTACCTCCGATAGTAGCACCTCCGATTCACTTTCTGTAAAGTTTCGCTTCTTGCCGCTTGCTTTAGCCATTTTCTTACTCCTTTATTTTGCCAAAGTGGACTCATTACCATATTTAAATGTATTTAATTAAGGGAGGAGACTGGGTGGGGCGTTGTGCTCGTGCATGTGCGCTCATTTTTACGCTAATTGGGATGTACAAAGAGAATATGCGTGGGATCCTTCGTATGCAGAGATTCATACATCTGTTTTTTTTTGTGCGTACGCACATTTACAGCTTTGTCCGTACGCAATGTTTTAGTATGAATTCAACGCAAGTCTTTGTACATGAGGCCCCTGGTGTCTCTTCTGTGCACTTTCAACCACTTCTGTCCTGATTTCTACGAGGGGAGTGTCTATGGACGGGTAAATGTATGGGCTTTTTCAGATCTTTCGATCTAATGGATGAAATAAACTCACACAATTTACATATGAACGCGACCGGAGAAAATAGAAAAATAGACGGAAAGCATCAGCTTTCGTTTCTGCTCTGGCAGCCGCAAGACCAGCCGAACGCTGTGTGTGTGTGTGTGTGTGTGTGTGTTTGTGTGTGTGTGTTAGAAATCTGGACTGATGAGAGAACAGTGTGCTTGGTATAGGGATGCACCAATATGAAAATTTTGACCGATACCGATAACCAATAACCGATAATTCTTTATATTTGAAAGCCGATAACCGATATATTGGCCGACAAATCGAAATCCAACCTTTTACATAATTTTTGAGAGCCTGATTACAAAAACAAAAGTCTCACCATGTCCCAAGCCCACAATTATAATGATGTTCTCATTGTAATTTTATGTAGCCATATGTAGCTCTGCACTTGTTGCACTTAACTGTATTTTCACTTTGAAGTGATTTCAATCATATTTTAAGCAATTCAAAACAATGATGTTGAACAGTTCGCATCTGGAGTGTCTCAGCTGAAGGAAATAATCCATCATTTATCGGCTTTAATATATCAGCCAAATTTTCTTATCGGGCCGATAGCGATAACATTAAATATGAACATACTGTATATCGGCCGATACCGATATGGTGGTCGATATATCGTGCATCCCTAGCTTGGTAAATTTTTCATCTTCAAACTAAACTTGGGTCTCCATCTGACAGTTTAAACCCCGTCTGCCTAGAGCACTTCCTATAATGTTACGCATTAGTTCAGAAGACGGAGAGTAGACGGTCTTTTGTGGCTGTTTGAACATATTTTGACCAATTGAGCGTCTGCACTACAAAAGCAATCCGGTCGAATGCATTTTCAACTACCTCTGGAAGTGATTGAAAGTGGACAAGCTCAAAACATTTTAGACCCCGTTTACAACTGCATTTAGTCCACTTGTGATCCGATCGACCAAAACTCATCTTAATACTAGGTGTAAACAGTGCCAAAGATACAGTGCTTTTAACATTGATTTTGTCTATAGTCTGTCAACTTTCGATCATTCCACTGACCTTTCCTATTATCGCTGAGGCAATTATAACGCTGAGAAGCTTTGGTAAAAAGTCAGACTTGCCCGTGCAAGATGTATGTTGGCAGTATATGAACATAATACAATTCAAAAAGTATAGACAAAACTACAGAACAAAGTCTGGTTCAGGCTAACCTGGCCTAAATGGTGCAGTCAGTTTGTGGTCTGTATCTGTCACTCCAGAAGCTTCTCTAAAAATATTTTTCGAAGCAGATGCACAGAACATACTGATCAACTTGGATTCCAAGCTGGACGGTAAATGTTCTGCATAGTTGCCATAGAAACCCTCGGCCAAACCCGCAATCCATAACACAATATGGCAGACTTTTTGCAGTTATTCTGCCGAAAAGCCACTTGAAAGATTGACAATTGATTTCTTCAGTCAGGCATGAAAGCTATAATTAGCATAAATATAAATTATGTCTATGAGCATCCATATGGAAAAGTTATGCTATTATGTCTTGAGAGCGCATGTAATTTTAGTGCATTGTTGAAATAGGTGCAACTCATTTTCGGTCTATGTAATACTTATCGCAATATGTATTGATTCTTGACTTGTTGACCCTTGTTTAGGGGTCTCCAAATCTGTCTGACCTGATTTAATCTGTGTGAAGCTTGTTGAATTGAATGGAAAAACAAATGATGGTTACATAATTCATTATGATTTTTTTCAATGGTCCACTTTAGACATTGTACTAACTGAAAATAACTTTGCAACTACATGTCAACTAGCATCATTAGAGTATTAGTAGACTATAGTAGACTGTTATGGTGAGATATCAGGGTTCAGGTTAGTATAAGAAGTTGACATGTAATTGCTTATAGTCAGAAGTAGGGCTTTATGGAATCTGTTTTTTTTCCCCCAGTTTTTTCTGTTTTAATTTTTCTGGATTACATTTTTTGGACTCCATTTTAATGGTTAAATTACATTTTATTAATCAAAAAGCATGACAAATAAATTGAAATCATGAAACGTACTGTATATGATTTAACAATTTACTAAAAGTTTAACAAAAAATTACAAGTTTAGGGTCCTATGAATTACTTTCATTTTCTCAAACTCAGAATTTGGTAAAACTAAAACAGTTTTAAGTTTTCTAGATTCCATTTTAATGGTGTATTTAAATTTTAATAATCAAAAAGCATGTCTAATTAATTGAATTCATAAAACAACAATTTATTCATTGAAAAAGATCTTTCATTTCTGCAAAATGTATTTTTTAAACCGGAAATAAACAAATAAAACCTGCACCATTCATTCACACAGCATGCAGGATTCATATTTAAAAAGTTTTTTTTTTTTTTTTGCTGTTTAATATTCACAGACACTAGTTCAAGTGTACTGACCTGCTCTTTATTTAGCCTATTTATTAAAAATTTTACAGATTCCGTGAAATTCCGCGTTACACAGTAAATTCTGTTTTCATGACTGGATTCCGCGATTCCGTCCACGTTTTCCGCATCGTGGAAATCATAGGACCCTACAGAAGAATGTCTGTTGAGGGAGCATCAAAATAAAATGTTAGCAGATATTAAGCAGACAGTCTACTAATAATCTAATGAGAGTAAGATGATATGTAGTTGCAAAGATATAGAGTTGAAAGTTTGTTAACACTTTAGAATACTGTTCTTTCATTAATGAGTAACTACACAGGAACAAATGAGGCCTCGTTCACACTGCAGGGGCCTAATGCTCAATTCAGATTTTTTTGCAAGGCCGTTCACATTTCCAATTAAATGCGACCTTTTGTGATCTCCTGTGTGAACGTGAAATGACCCAGAAGTGACCCGCATGCGCAGAAGAGTATAGTTGTTATAGTTGTATAGTCCGCCATAGTTGTTGTTTATCTTCTCATTCAATGACGTGCGGGTCGGATACATGTGACCTGGCCGTTCAGGTTGAAGTCGCATTTCAAAAGATCGGATACATATCGGATTTGGACCACATACCCAAGTGGCCTGGGTCGCATTTGAAAAGATCGGATCTGTGTCGTTCAGACTGTCATAAAAAGATCAGATACAGGTCGCATAGGGGCAAAAAAATCGGAATTGGGGCGTTTCAGCCTGCAGTGTGAACGTAGCCTGAGTAACGCACTATTAGCATTCTAGTAACTACTATTATCTAACAAGAAACTCTGATTAACGAAGTAATAGCGCTCAGTTGAATGTGGTAGTTATTAACTAACAAGACATCAACAGGACATCAGTTTACTATCTGGGATTTGTCATGTCGCTTCCAGTTTAGACAGATTCTCTCATTATATTGGGTTTTATTGATTTTTTCGCAGAATCTCCATCTCTAACAGAAGAAAGTAAGTCGTTTGAAATGACATGAGGGTGAATAAATATGACAGAATGTTCATTTTTTGGGGAAACAATCCCTTTAACTATTTTAAATGTTTTCTTTTGTTGCCTTACAAAGGCTGGCACTTCTCTAGCAGAACATTTAAACACATCAAACTCACTTACTCTAGTAGAGAGAGCTCCGAAATCTAATCCAAAAACTCATTATGGGTTTATAACTGTCTTGAGTTTCATAACTGTCAAGGTTTCTGTATCCTATTTCTGCTAATAGCACATCATTCTTTGATATTTTAGTTTTTTGTTGCAGTGGCTGTAATTGACTTAACAGAACAATAAGCACGATCTTATAAGTCACTTCGATAAAAGAGTGACTGCCAATGAAATATGGCCAAATGCATCAGTCCAAAACATTAAACATCTGTGGAAACACAGAATCCTTACACAAATAATAAAAACATCTGCCAATCAATTTATGCAGTGGCTAATGTTAGCACAGCATGTTTGTTGTTATATATGTGATCATTAATGCATGATGTGCAAAGAAGAAAATAAGAAAACAAACGCTATTGTTTCAGGCTGTACAATTTGGAGTTCCTCTTTGCAAAATTGTGACAAGCCCTAAAGTGAAAAGTTCTTTTACTGCAATTTCACAAAAATAACTTGACTTTAGTAACCGGAGATACTCGCACAAGAAGATAACACAACTTAAATCTTTGTTCAGCTTGCCGGAGACTCGCACTGGAAAAGAAAACACTTTTCATTTAGCAAAGCATAAAAAAATTCTGTAGTAAATCAGAGCTCTATATACTTATAAAGGTAAAGCAACTCCAAAAAGTTAAACATGCAATGGCAGGCATTGAGCCTTTTGTGTCTAATGCAATGACATTAATATATTTTAAGTGGTGTCCATATGATATGAACAATATGAATTATTACACCACAAATGTTTAGTTTCATATTATGCAAAATTCACTTTTACATGATGTTTGAACATAAATGTGTGTCGGCAGTGTGTGTACACAATCACCCTGTAATGGTAAAAATCCACCCACTCTTCTTTTTTTTAATTCTCATAAATCATAAGTCTCAGAACAAGCGTTTGCAGATTCTAGTTGTGATGGGTCGGTCATGAACGAATCTTCAATATGACTCTGGACTACCGAGTTGTCTCAGAGAGTGATTCATTCATTTTGTGTTGACCGCGCATGCGTAACATCCTATGGGTTCTGTACAGGAAATTGAAATGATTCGTTCATCTCTCGAATCTTCGGGTTCGGGTCAGAGTCCGAGTCTTTTGTTCTTCCTGTCAGTCCCATTGAGACTATACTGTCGGTACCGGGAAGAGAAATGATAAGTTCACCTCTCGAGTCTTCGGGTCTGATTCTTCTGAGTCTTTCATTCTTTTATCACGTGATGAACGAATGACTCGAACCCGAAGACTCAAAAGATGAACTAATCAATTCTGTATCCGGTAGTATCGACTGCTTAGCTCAGCCTATGAGGCCGTCATGTGTTGAACGAATGACTCGAACCCGAAGTCAATAGACTCAATACGTGAACTAATCAATTCTGTATCCGGTACTACAGCTTCGGGAGGTGAGGTAAACTAACACACTGCATAGCCTGAAGACCCAGATAAAATAATTAATTGTTTCTGTTTCTCATAATTTGGCGTTTTCCTTGCATTGCAATTTTTTTATTATTCTAAATGCAATTAACGTTTGATGTGTTTGGGGAATTTGGTTAACATGTAACATTTTGAATACATTCTGCTGAAATGAACGAAATGACTCGAAAAAAGATTCGTTCATTTTGATGAATGAGATTCAAAGATCTGAGTCAGTAAAATGATCCGAACTTCCCACTTCTAGATTCTAGCTTTTGTGAGGTCACATTGCACAAGCTCCGCCCACGACTGCTGACGGACTCCGCCCTAATAGCATAGACTCCGCCCTCAGTGAGCTGTACACAGTCCGCCATGTTTATCTTATTTAACAGCACCATTCAGGTAAGAAATCTATTCTTTATTAAAGCTAAAGTTATTCAGTCAAGCGCAGTGAGTGATTTTCTGTTTTTCATTTGTTATTTGATATTTATATTAACAGCATATACAGCAGCGGGTACTGTATATTATGCTGCTTTCACTTTATTACACAGATCTAATATACACATGTGATTTCTTTCCCTGTTCTCTAGGTTCACAGACATAACAGACTGTTTATGTGAACATTGTTTGACATAACCTTGAGTGTATTTGATAGTTTAAGCGCAATAACACGTGAAAGAGAGCTTAGTTTAATACTCATGGGACGCACCATCTGACATCCAGCTTTCTGTACGCATGCTTTGGATGTGTGCACTCAGAAAACCATATCAGAAGTTTAGACTGATGCCGAAAATGGGCCTTTACAACATGGTATAGTAAATGATCTGTGGGGTATTTTGAGCTGAAACTTCAGACAGATTCTGGGGACACCTGAGACTTATATGACATCTTGTATAAAGAGGCATAATGGGTCATCTTTAATAACATGCTCAGAATCCAACAAAACCTGTTTACTGGAGTCAGCATTGTGGCAGAAATTACACCATAAGGTAAAAGAATAGTCAAAAGCAGAAAAGTAATTGAAAAACAAGAGACAGAAGATTGATTCAAGATACAATTAAATCAGATATGTAAGGGACGCAGGACATCTTCAAAAATGGACCATGCGTGAAAATTATGGAGGCCACCAAAGACAACTGAAGGAGCCACGAGCTTCAGCGGGCTGCTGACATTGGAGAGACAACAACTGCTCGAGTGCATCACCAGTCACTGGCTTATTGGACTGCAGCAAAGAGAAGCTACTGCCATTAAACGCCAAATGACATCTCAGATTTGCCAGAAAGCCTGTGGGAGAGTCTGAAGCAGCTGGAAGAAGGTTTATCGGTCTGCAGAGACTAAAAGGCTTTTTGCCATCAGACTAAACACCATGTTTGTTTGGCATCATCATCATGCTGTGAAGATGCTTTAAAATATCCACGCATTTAATGATGCAACCTGGCCATGGGAAACTATACTAATGATCCTCATTAAAACGTTTAATGTAAAGTGCTCCATTGCAGCTTCATATAAATAATCGTTTAGTACAATTACAAATTGACGTCACTTATACGGTTTCTTTGTGGAAAGCACAAAACTCTAATGAACTTTATCAAATATGCTTATGGATATTACTGATTATCTGCAGCCCTAGTACTGTATCACTGCAAGCTGTAACTTTGGCATCACTTTCATTTTTTTTTTTTTTTACAAGAACAACACACTTTTGCCATTTTGCCATTAACTGCATCTTCAGACGTTTCCACAGAACACCTGGAGAAACACGAACAACAAATCTGCCATTTGGACACAAGCCCAGGACACACAATGTGTCTCCAATTATGATTTCTCAGACTCAGACAGAATGTACTGATTTTCTAAATATTTTCTTATTTCATTAGACTACATCAGTAATCATCTATGAATCTGACAACGGTTACCACATTTTCTGGTGATCTCATCCTTTATTCTATAGGTTTTTGCACATAAAGTATAAGCATACAATTTGGAAATATAAGAAGCATCTAAATTGTAAACCTTTTTGCATTGTACAACTTCAAAAAAAAAAAAAAAAGCACAGAAATACAGATAATATACATGCAGAAAATTACAAATAATTTTTCCATTAAAGTTTACTAACATTTCCTTTAACCACAAAGCAATGCGTAATTCAAAATTGCTGTAAAACACCTGTGAAAAATCTTTTTAACATGTATTACTTTTCTTATATTACAAATTCATTCAAAACCGGTCAAAATTGAAATCACATAATCTTTGATGCAGGTGATTAGTTTAATACACAATGCCTTAGTGCAACTCTCATTTACCAGAAACACTTTGTCTGAAAAAGAACTTGAATGAAATACAGATGGGTCTAATAAAAGTAATGTCATTTGCACTCTTTTTGTTGAGCTTTGAATTCTCTATGAACTCAAAATTGTATGAAGCTCAAAGGCTTTTTGTTTTGTATGTCTCTAAAGTTTAAGATGCTGCTATATGTTGATATTGTATGTTTTAGTGCCTATGCAAACATAAAAAAATGTTGCATGAGGCTGCAAATACAAATAAGATCATGCTTCACATTTTCACAAACATTCTGGACTCAAAACTGGAGGTTAAAGGACAGAAAGCAATCTTTGTACACCATCTACACAACTTTTATTGAGCAAGGTAAGAAAACAGACAAAGCAATAGCATGATCCAGTAAAGTTATGGATAGAAAATCAGCCTGGAAAAGAGAAAGAAATACAAAGAGAGAATAAACAAAACTGACGGTATGACAACAGTGCATCTAATAATAACCACATCCATCTTCGGAATAACAACAAGCCGAAACACCACATCTTTGAGACACACTATTAAAGGAACGTTGATTTCCGTGTTTGAAATGGCACATCACAGGTGACGTGTGTTTATGTACACATGCATAGGAACGCTGCGGCTGGTGACAGCTGTATAGGGAAGGAACGGGAATCAAGTACAGTGGATAGGCACTTCATTTTCCATGACTTATCCGAACACAAGTGCGAGACACTTTAATCTCACCTACAGCAATATGGCTATGGAAATAAATGTGATTTAACCCCCCCCCCAATTGAATCTCTTCTGGAATCCATTCTTTTCTTCTAATTTGAAATATCTTCCAATCAAAAAGGAATAAGACTTTTTGACTTCTACGTGGCTCTAATGGGAAATCTAATACACCGGCGATTTGGCCGTTTTAAAAGAGTGATGAAAATAGAAATGGAAATTATTTAATAAATTAATCATTGTACTCTACAGTGGGTATTACGCATGAAGCACATATGGAGTGATTCATATCCGGAGTGTAATTACACACCGTGTGCTCAAGGTGTTCAGGCTTTTTTCTTTAAAATAAAGGTTTTCAGGCTGGCGAAAGTGACATGGAAGTGATTTAAATGAAGGATGAAAGATGATAACTCAACAGAGCAGAAAATGCCCAAGTATGAATGAATGAATGAAGGAAAAACAGGAATGTGATTTAGAAAAGGGCAAATTCATCAATATAGTCATAATATGTAAAAGGAAATATTGTTTAGCACTAAAACTGATAATTTAGGCCTTAACATATGCAGCATGCTATATCATGGAACTTAAAACATGAAAATATAAGCAGATTTTGATTGAGAGAGAAAGGCTACAAAATCTAAAATAGCAAGTACAGTCCAGATGAAATGAAAACTCTTTTCTCAACGCGGTCACATTTACTGTTGTTCGCTGAATTTCTGCTGCCAAAATCCAGTCGTTTCAAATGAAATCCATGAGATTGTGCATTTTGGACGTGGGCGAAATATTTCCCCATGCAGATTTCGCAACAGGTTTAAAGGGATGTTCACTCCAAAAATGAAAATTTACTCATCATTTACTCACCCTAAAGTTGTTCCAAACCTGTATGAATTTTTCAGAAAAGAAGATATTTTGAAGAATGTTGATAACCAGACAGTTGATGGTAGCCATTGACTTCCATAGTCATTTTTCCAACTATGGAAATAAATGGCTACTGTCAACTGTCTGGTTATCAACATTCTTCAAAATATCTTCTTTTGTGTTCAACAGAGCAAAGAAACTCATACAGGTTTGGAACAATTTGAGGGGGAGGAAATTATGACAGAATTAAAAATTTTATGGTGAACTATCTCTTTAAGTAACACAGGTTTGCCACATTGACCAACAAAAAGCTGCTTGATTGCTTCGTGCATCACTACAGTATTGACAATGGACCTTTTTTTGGCTGCAAAATTTTCCCAATGTGACCTCACCTTTATTGCACATTAGGGATGTGTCCGATGCCTAAATCCAAATGAATGGTCGGTTACATTACAGTACATCAGATTTATCACGTGAATATAATGAGAGATGACTGACAGCACAATGACGGAGGATTTTACAAATATCTTATCTTGTAAAATGTATGGTCAGTACCTCCACTCACTATAAACAGAGTATGCATGATTGCGAATTGGAAATAATTGAAAGTAAAAAGCGAGCGCGCATTCAATAGAGATTTCAATACGCCGCATATCATTATCGACTCCCTGATGCCAATATAATTATACAATATATAATTGCGAGAGAACGCAAAAGCATGAAATCATTTTTTTTCTCTTATCTGTCCTTTTAAGTGCTCCGTAGAATGTGACATTTCCTTTCCGAGCATAATATTCGGCTTCAGGAACATCCCTATTGGGCATGATTCATCTGTCCTTATTATTCCAAAGGGGACAAAAAAAAAATGTTTTTTGAATCATTAATCAAAAGCCGACTACTTTCTAGCTGACATCAGCAACCCCTCTTATTTTTCAACCGCCTTATTTTCACCATTCAATCAACTCTCACGGATAGAATCAAGTTCTTCCCACCTGAGATTTTCCTAATTGAAATCCTGTTTCACACAGAAAAATGCCAGATTATGGAAGTTGCAAATGGCCTAGCAACCACTCAGAACACCTTTGCAACCAACAACAACTCCATAGAAACTTTTGCACAGGCAAACATCACTCACATTTCAATGGAAAATGTGAAAACCTATTGCAATTCCATTTGGTGTTGCATGTGGCATATAAATTACACACTTCACCCTTAAGGATATGCAAATGATTCATCAATAACACACAGATGTGTTTCCTTGAACTGAAGCCAGAACTGTGAGACAATCTCTCACTTCTAATAGCGGTGCAATTGTGTGAATCCACTCAAGAACCGAGGAGCGCAGTAACCTGATTGAAGAGCTCTCAGGAATATTACCGGACACTCTTTAGGTCATACAAAGAGCTTGCCATGTATAACGCATTACGGTGTCTTATACAACAGTAATTTTAAAGTCCAAATGTATCTAACTCTGCTTTAATCAACAGTATTTGAGTGCAACAGAAGGTTCTGGGGTGAAAATCCCATACATTTTCTACATAGAGAATTTTTTTTTTAACATTTTTTTTTTAAGAACTATAAGATATAAATCTTTCAAGACAGACTTTTCATTACTATTTAACACCTTTTGTTCTCTTGAAATCCCAATGAAGACAATACATGAGAAAAATACAGGTAAATTGGGCGTCATAAATATTAAAGTACAGTACACAAAATAACGCTAGTTCTGTGGATCCAACACAGGGGAAGATGTTAAGAAAAGATGTGATCTTATATCTTACTTTCACAATCTGACTCTGTAACATTAGAAATGAAATCGTGAGGGCTTGAACACTTTGCCATGCAACTGCTCCCGTTGGTTAACATCTACACACACATCTACAGTAAACATGCCAAAACTCAGTCCACATATTTAATAGAAGAATACTCATCTGAACACTTTATGAACATAAACAGTGTATGAAAACACGCCATACTTTCTGGGGGATATCCCAAATCTTATTGAACAATTGTGTACTTTACTAAACTTTACCCACAACGCACCATAAACTGTTGCAAATCAACAACATACTCCATTAAAGTGCACACGTACTAAAAAGCATTATGTTCCCTAACCTGAGATTGGAGCTAAAATGGCACTAATGTGCACGGTAAATGTCCTTTAGAAACATAAACGCACACGTTAATTTTCAGAAAAAACTTTTTTGCAAGCGTAGTGTATGTTAGCATAGCCTTTATATAATACTTTACTCGTGTAGCTTATAGTTATTAATATATGCCTTAAAAATATAGTACCATGGTAAAGCAATACTTTGATATTCACAGTATCACGGCATTGAATGAATACCATGGTATTTACATGGCACCTCAAAGGATACCATGGTATAATCAGGGTAAATATCCAAAAACTTGGACTTCATGGTATGGGCTGCCATGTAAATATGGTACTTCAAATATTGCCATGATATTAGCATGGCACTTGTCCAAAAGCATGGTTTTACCACAGTACATATCCGAAAACTATGGTATTACCATGATAAAGTGATGGTATCAGATCGTAATAGTACAATACTTTAGGTTCTGAATGATTACTATATTCAAATAAATAACCATTGTAAATGTGAAAAACTATGGTATTAATAGAGGACAAGCCCATGCTGATCCAAGTTACTGCAAAAAAAAAGAAGATGAAAAAAGTCATGGCACTACCACAGTAGAAGGTCCAATTACCATGGTAATACCATGGTAATTTTTGGCAATATTTTGTTTCCCATTTTGAACTCTTTCTCCAAACAGTGCATGGTTTAGTCAACTTTATAGGGAACAGGGAGTCATTTCAGGTGCAGCTAAAAGCAGATTTAGAACAGCCTTCTATTTACAGAAGTCATGATGTCATGACATCCATGATGATGTCATATGTTCTGAACAATCACGAATCACACCCTCCCTAAAGTTCTGTCACTCAAAGTGAGCAGCTTGTCACTCAGTAAGGCTGAAGGGTGTTTTTAACTGCACAGATTCAATTCTCAAAAAGAAAAACAGCAAAATTCCAGTAGTTTTACAGTGAGATTGAGAGAAATGTCACAGTTTTAAACCCTAAATTGGAATTAAAGAGGCATAAGGCGAAAACACTGTAATTACAGCAATACAGGGGGAAAAAAAATATAGTTGTCATTCTCATCATTTTTAAGGCTCAAACCGGCTGATGAAGCATGCATTTGTGTTCTGGCATTGAGTGACTTCAAAGCATCAGTCAACTAAATGAGCTGTTGCCGTCGATATAGAGATGTGGATGGGGTGCTGTTTTTATCTATTGGTGTCTGCAGTGCAGGGTCTGGAATCAAGACGACGTTGGTCTCAGCACAAACACAAACCCTGGGAACAATCGGAGCATGCCTATACACTCATACAGAAGATATATACAGAAGATATCACACATACAGTACATCCCATACACTCTCACTGCTGGTAAACAAATTATGAAGGTGCACACAGGTAGTTGGAGAGTTCTGCAACTCCAATCACTTTCAGTACTTGGAATGAAAGCTGGAATATTTCCTTGTCTGGTTCTGCTAGTTAAAGACTGCATTGAGGCGTTTGTCCCAAGCCCAGGTGGTGGACGAAACTAGACTTCTAGATCCCAGAAAGCAGCTCCTTCAAGGGCACCTCCCTCTCGCCCAGTAGGTGGTCTCTCTTCAGACTGGTGCCCTTGTTGACAACCTTCATCTTGATGGCAAGGTTTTTCACCTGCGCAACAGGAAGGGAGTCAAAGTAGAAGTCCTCGTTGAAGACGGGGTTGCGGCTGTTCTTGATAATGGTGCTACGCTGTTTCTGGAGCTTTCCCGGGTTCAGGTACAGAGCCACGCAACAATTGATGCTCTTCACGTCAAACTGCTTATCATAGAGGTCCTCGGCCGCCAGCACTCGCACGTGAAGCCGGGAGGCATCGATGTCGTAGTCTGTGCAGAGGCGTAGAGTTCCTCCCTTGTGGAGGTTGACGGTGTGCTGCGTGAAGCGATCCATGTTACCTCCGTATTTTCGTCCACGGAAAGCAGGGGAAGGAGGGCAACGGAGGCGCCTCTGAATGTTCGGGCTGGTCTCCACAGAGCTGCACTCATCAGTGGACAGAGAACTGTGCCGGGCGAAAGAGCGCTTGGCCCGGGATACTTTGGCTTGGGTTTCGTGGGTGAACACCTTGAGGAGAGATGCAGAACGAGATAATAGAGGGGAGTTGAATGGGGAGGACTCGGCCGAAGAGCAAGTGTCACTTTCCCCTCCGCTGAAGTACCGGTAGGGGTTGGAGTGGGAGGTGTTGCAGTCGCTGGGGTTTAGGTGGTTACCCTGCGACTTGCGTTGGGTGTTAGGTGAGGTAAGCGGACTTGTGGGGTCGCTGTGAAAGAGGGATTCTTTACGTCTCGTGTGAGGACTTTCCATGAGCGTGGCGAAACCATAGGAGGTTTGCGCTTTGGGTACGTAGGGCAGGGACATGGCCGTTTGGGACTGCGGGTCGGCGTTCGTGTTGAGGTCACCCACTTCCCCAACCACCAAGTCATCTGCGCTCTCAATCTGGATGATGTGGCGGTTTGCAGCTTTGAGCAAGTTCTTGGTGTCTCCAGCCAACTTGTTAATGAGGCGTGGGCTGCGTGGACTGCCCTGAGGCTTCTTGCAGCATATGGTCTGCTCTGACGCTGAAGAGTGGAGCTCGTTTTTTGGCTTCATCTCTGGCGTCTCCTCCTCTGGTGGGCAGCACACGAATTTAGGTGGAATAAAGAAGTCAGGGATCTTGTCAGGGGTGAGGACGTTGCAGTAGGTGGGGGCTTTGCCCTGTTTGTCCGCCGAGTCTCCTTGCCGGAGAACGTTTCCCTCCACTGAACCGCGGATCTTTTCCAGCAGCCACATCTCTCTGCAAGGTCTGGGAGAGATGTGCAATTGCACCCTGTGTGCACAGATAGTGAAACGGAGAATCATCAACCCACACTGACACCTGCAATTCATGAATGCAAATACAAACTGAATTCAGTCCACCTTCTCACTGCTTTGGGTACACTGTCACCCAGTGGATTATTGGGAGATTCTGACAGTATCTTAACACATTGTTAACACTAAAAAGCAATTGTTAAAGACAACGGACAGCTACCTCCCTCTCCATTATCAATTGTAGACTGTTACCTTGTGGAGACGCCGCTTAACATGCCATCAACATCATTCTTTCATTATGTATTCAAGCCACAAAGCTTATTGTTATGCAAAATTTATTTTAAAAAGCCAATAAACACAATGTGTGCATTTTATTAAATGGAAGTACAGGTACACTGTCAATGAAAATAACTTTAAAGAGCTATTTCTCCCTGTTCTAAAGAAAATAAGATTTTTGCTGGCGTAACCTTATGTAATTCAGGAATATTAAATGATATTTCTGACTTTAGTAAATCTTGTAAGTTTAAATGTACATTATTCACGTGTATATATAGAACGTATACACACACATACACTGTACACAAAATCAACTGATTGATGTTGTATTTCAAGAATTACAATATCCTAACACACATTAAAGTATTTTATACATTCTCACTTTCTATTAGCTACTGGGATTTTCAACTACTGACACCTTGAGGTCCGTGAAGGTCTTAGTGCATCTTAGTGAGCTATTTCTTCCTGATCTGACCCTTAAAAAATATTTTCACTGGTATAACCCATTAGTCATAATAAATATTAAAAAAAAAAATTTAAGTCATTTTTGTAACGTGTATATATCACAAATAAGCAATAGTGTAACTCTAGTATTTTTTTTAGGTCCTTAGGCTGCATTGTCTTGGTCCGAGTTGGTCTGTAAATGTTGAAAACCCCTGATCTATTAGATAATGCCTGCACACACTTGATGCACACAGCTTTCTCCTCTGAAAGAGTCCTCGGCACAACAAGGTCTGAGTTTAATGTGTGGAGACCGCAGCACATTGCGATATGAAATATGTATGGCGCAGTTTTTGCTCTGTGACTGCAGAAGCACAACACTGAGTTGGAGCAGCACAAGGGGTACTTTATCTGTTCTAAAGTAAATCATATGCATAAACATCTGCATTGTCTAAATTGGTACACATTAAAGACTCAACATGCACATGTGAAGTGATAATGATTGATAAGGCTATCCCTTACAAAAACATACAACGGTAACAATAGTTTCTAATAAAATACCATATCCTTCAAATTGGGTAGGAATCAAGGAACTTCCAAGAATACCATGGTAACA
This sequence comes from Gila orcuttii, assembly GCA_026230005.1. Lineage (NCBI taxonomy): Eukaryota > Metazoa > Chordata > Actinopteri > Cypriniformes > Leuciscidae > Gila > Gila orcuttii. The sequence goes on along the minus strand of JAPDVR010000008.1, from coordinate 5,270,590 downwards.
CTATGGTAGTTTTTTGTAAGTATTAATTACTTTTTTGTAACAATAAACTAACTAAAGTTACCATGTACTCTTAAAATAAAGGTTTAAAATGGGTGATTTCACAACAATGCCACTGAAGAATCGTTTTCAGTGAACAGTTCTTAGCATGAAGAACATTTGAATAATTAAACTACCTTTTTTCACTAATTAATTTTTGTGCAATGGAAAGATTCCATGAATGTAAAAGGTTCTTAACCATCAGTTGCAATAAAGAACCTTTATTTTTAAGAGTGTGGTACATTTTTAAGAGGTTTTTATGACAATAGTTAATCTCAAAACACCTGTAACGCTGTATAACTGATGTGTCTGCGATCTCCACATTCCACAACACATTTCTAATGAGCAGTACTGCATCTCTAGGACTCAGACGTTTAGTTTTAAATGCATATGAATGCATATAATTACTGTATGTATGGATTTAAACTTTTCCAAAACTGCTCCTCTATTAAAAACCTGTTGAATCTCAGTTGAACTTACGTGAAGTGGTTTGTGGTCCTAATGTCCTTGCTTCAATCCATATGTTGTTGTTCGTCTCACCCTCGTTCAGGTCTCCGGTGCTTTTGGACAGAACTGTCTGTTGGCACTGCGCGTCCACTCGCGGCTTTAATAATAGCTCACTAACCCCCGTGCGCGCGCATATCAACCAATGGGAGTGCGCGCTTGGTAATGCGCACCATTCTGGAATTACTCGCAGTCCGTATCAATACTAGCGCACTGCTTAATGCACTGTATACAGCCTACTACTTAGAAATAGAATGTTAAAGAATACAAATTGGCAAAATGTTATAAATGGAATAGACAACTTGTTTAATACTAGGGTTTTAAAACCCATATGTTTAAAAAAAATCAGCCTATGCAAAAAGTAAATATTTGTAATGTTTGGAATGGAATATACGCACTATAGGCTATTACTGCTTAAAATAGTTGGTGTAAGGGTACATATTGGCACAGTTAGGAAATGAATACTAGTACACATTTTACGGCAAAAAAAAATGTTTTTTTTTTTAAAATATTAGCTATTTGTTAACAAAACGCATTATGCATTGATCAGTATTTCAGTGTTCTACGTTGTCATCACATGACCTCAGTGGTTTTTCAGTTAGGCATATCATGTCAATAATTAAAGCAATTTTGAAATAATCCACTTTTGTGTAAATTTATGTCTTAACATTTGGTCATTTATAATACACTATATAATATATCACACAGTATGATTTGATATAGCCTAGTGCAAGTATAGCCTACTTTATTTCGAGCGCAGGCATGATATTTACTTACTGTACACTATGCATACAGAAGACAATAGCATGATATTGCAATTGCATTCTCAACATAACCAACACGAGACTAGGCAGTGTGCCGTTTTTCATGCAGGAAAACGGCTTTTCTTCGTCAGAAAAATCATGATGGAAGGATACGAGCGGACTGCGACTGGCAGGGTTTAAAACGCCTTGTCAATTAAACCCTTTGTGTCTATTATTCACAACCGCTGGAATATTACAGCTGGCCAGTGAGTGAGTGAGAGAGAGAGAGAGAGAGAGAGAGAGAGAGAGAGAGAGAGAGAGAGAGAGAGAGAGAGAGAGAGAGAGAGAGAGAGAGAGAGAGAGAGGGTAGGGGGAGGCGTTTTGAATGAAATAGTGCTCGAAGATGATGTACTATAATTGTGTTTGATTTGCTGTTCTCTGATCTGCCCGTCTGTTTCCCTGGAAACTTGGAGAGAGTGCTGTGGAAACGCACACGCCCATATGCAAAAGCAGACAACTTTCCCAAAAGTCACCTAATTGGTGCAGATGTACAGATTCTTCCCTGAGCATGAAGTGCAGATTTAATGTAGCAATAAAGTTACTGGTCTGTGCACGCAGAAGCACAGGCAGGACATGTCAAGAAAGAATCGAAACATTATGACATATTAAAAAAATGATGCATAATTTTAGGTCACAAATCAAACCTTTTTACAAACGCTCAGATTCCACTGAATCACAAATGTAATTCGTGTGCATTTTCAACATTTATGGTTATGTTGATAATTAAATTTGTTATGAAAAAAGTGTATAATTTTAATAATGTAGTCCCATGTAATTATAAAATGCAAGTTTTTTTCCCCCACAAATGGAGGCCATTGAATACATTTCAACCAAAATCTGCCCATACACTGTAAAAATATTTCTCCAAGTTGTAAATAAATAGGCCTACTATTAGACTATGTTTTACAAAAAAGTCTTTCTACTTCCAAATTTCATGTTTATGTCAGTGTTACTTTGCGTTTCTTTGTAATTATTTGTGAAATTTACTAGCAACACTGCAAAAAAAAAAAACAGTATTTTGTCTTGTTTTCTAGTACAAATATCTAAAGATTTTTAAATCAAGATACATTTGCTTGAGATGCAAAATTAATTAAGAAATTATGTTTTTTTCTGAAAAAAGTATCTTGTTTTCCTTATCAATAAATAGGGCTGTCAGAAACTCTTTTTATTAGCGACACCGGTGGCCGTTAAGTGAACTGCAGCAGCACTTACTGCTCGTGCTCACTAACGTACAAGAGTCTGAACGTGATTTCATTTTTTTGCGTTCTTTGTTTACAAGTAAAAAGGTCGATATGCCATGCCTTTGCAGTGATACGGTTAACTAAGATTCAGACGCCGTTCAATCTGCTGAGAGCTACTTTTAGATGAATATGTAAATATTTGCTGCGCTCTTTCCTTGTCAATAAAAAAAAAAAAAAAAAAAAACATAACAAAAATGAAAGCAGTGAGAAAACAGCGGTTTAAAAAGCATCCACAAGTAATGTGGATATGTTTGCACCAGCTTGACATGACTATGATAGTTTGATTATATACTATATTTGAGACTATAGATCTGGCTATGTGAGACTAGTTTGAGTCAATCCCTTTTCTTGCCTAACACAATGACATTACAGTACAGAATGGCTCTTTCAGCATCATCCTAAACATTGTATGAGCATTTATTTTATGTGTCACTGAAAAGAAGAGATGCTCACGGGAGCACGTATAACCGTCCTTTTGATTTTCCCGGCAAAAACGTCCTTCGCATAAAAATCAGTCTATGCTTACAGACAAACTAGGAAGTCGGGGTAGGTCTTGTTTTTTTTTTGTTACAAGATTTTCACACATTGGCAACAATTTTTTTTTTTAAATGAATACATGAAAATTCTTACATATAGCCACTTTAAGTTTAATTTTCTGACTCCATTGGGAGATATACTATATTGCCAAAGGTTTTGGGACGTCTGCCTTTACATGCACATGAACTTTCATGACACCCCATTCCTGATCCGTAGGGTATGCATAGGGTATGCATATGGAGTTGGCCCATCCTTTGCTGCTATAACAGCTTCAACTCTTCTGGGAAGGTTTAGGAGTGCGTTTATGGGAATTTTTGACCATTCTTGTGGAAGCGCATTTGTGAGGTCAGGCACTGATGTTGAACGAGAAGGCCTGGCTCGCAGTCTCCGCTCTAATTCATCCCAAACGTGTTCTGTCAGGTTGAGGTCAGGACTCTGTGCAGGCCAGTCAAGTTCCTCCACACCAAACTCGCTCATCCATGTCTTCATGGACCTTGTTTTTTGCACTGGTGCACAGTAATGATGGAATAGGAAGGGGCCATCCCCAAACTGTTCCCACACAGTTGGGAGCATGAAATTGTTCAAAATGTCTTGGTATGCTGAAGTATTAAGAGTTCCTTTCACTGGAACTAAGGGGCCAATCCCAACCCCTGAAATACAACCCCACACCTTAACCCCCCCTCCACCAACTTTACACTTGGCACAATCCAATTAAGCAAGTACCGTTCTCCTAGCAACTGCCAATCCCAGACTCGTCCATCGGATTGCCAGACAGAGAAGAGTGATTCGTCACTCCAGAGAACACGGCTTCACTGCCTTAGAGTCCAGTGGCGGCGTGCTTTAAACCACTGCATCCCACGCTTTACACCACTGCATCCCACGCTTTACACCACTGCATCCGACTCTTTACACCACTGCATCCCACGCTTTACACCACTGCATCCCACGCTTTACACCACTGCATCCCATGCTTTACACCACTTTACACCACTGCATCACACGCTTTACACCACTGCATCATACTCTTTACACCACTGCATCCCACGCTTTACACCACTGCATCTAACTCTTTACACCACTGCATCCCACGCTTACACCACTTTACACCACTGCATCCCACGCTTTACACCACTGCATCCGACTCTTTACACCACTTTACACCACTGCATCCCACGCTTTACGCCACTGCATCCCACGCTTTACACCGCTTTACACCACTTCATTCAACGCTTTACACCACTGCTTCCGACTCTTTACACCACTGCATCCCACGCTTTACACCACTGCATCCGACCCTTTACACCACTGCTTCCGACCCTTTACACCACTGCATGCGATGCTTTACACCACTGCTTCCGACTCTTTACACCACTGCATCCCACACTTTACACCACTGCATCCCACGCTTTACACCACTTTACACCACTGCATTCAACGCTTTACACCACTGCTTCCGACTCTTTACACCACTGCATCCGACGCTTTACACCACTGCATCCGACGCTTTACACCACTGCATCCAACACTTTACACCACTGCATGCGACGCTTTACACCACTGCATCCGACGTTTTACACCACTGCTTACGACTCTTTACACCACTGCTTCTGACTCTTTACACCACTGCTTCCGACTCTTTACACCACTGCATCCGACGCTTTACACCACTGCTTCTGATGCTTTACACCACTGCTTCCGACCCTTTACACCACTGCATCCAACGCTTTACACCACTGCATCCAAAGCTTTACACCACTGCATCCGACTCTTAACACCACTGCATCCGACGCTTTACACCACTGCATCTGACTCTTTACACCACTGCATCCGACTCTTTACACCACTGCATCTGACGCTTTACACCACTGCATCCGACTCTTTACACCACTGCATCCGACGCTTTACACCACTGCATCTGACGCTTTACACCACTGCATCCCATGCTTTACACCACTGTATCCCACGCTTTACACCACTGCATCCGACTCTTTACACCACTGCATCTGACTCTTTACACCACTGCATCCGACGCTTTACACCACTACATCCGACGCTTTGCTTTACACCACTGCATCTGATGCTTTACACCACTGCATCCTACATTTTACACCACTGCATCCGACTCTTTACATCACTGCATCCGACGCTTTGCTTTACACCACTGCATCTCATGCTTTACACCACTGCATCCGACTCTTTACACCACTGCATCTGATGCTTTACACCACTGCATCCTACGCTTTACATCACTGCATCCGACTCTTTACATCACTGCATCCGACGCTTTGCTTTACACCACTGCATCTCATGCTTTACACCACTGCATCCGACTCTTTACACCACTGCTTTGATGCTTTGCATTGCACTTGGTGATGGAAGGCTTGGATGCAGCTGCTCGACCATGGAAACCATTCTATGAATCTCTCTACACACTGTTATTGAGCTTATCTGAAGGCCACATGAAGTTTGGATGTCTGTAGCTATTGACTCTGCAGAAAGTTGGCGACTTCTGCGCACTGTGAGCCTCAGCATGCGCTGACCCCGCTCTGTGATTTTACATGGCCTACCACTTCGTGGCTGAGTTGCTGTTGTTCCCAATTGCTTCCACTTTGTTATAATACCACTAACAGTTGACCGTGGAATATTTTGTAGTGAAGAAATTTCCCGAATGGACTTGTTGCACAGGTGGAAACCTATCACGGTACCACGCTTGAATTCACTGAGCTCCTGAGAGCGACCCATTATTTCACAGATATTTGTAGAAGCGTCTGCATGCCTAGGTGTTGATTTTATACAACTGTGGCCATGGAAGTGATTGGAACACCTGAATTCAATGATTTGGAGGGGTGTCCCAATACTTTTGGCAATATAGTGTATTTGCTCTTTTTTAAATAATAAACAATTCATTACTAATACATTTTTCATAAATCAAGACCAATATCTTAAGTCATTTTGCTTCTCAGGTAGCCTGAATGTATTGATTTAAGAATGTTTAGATATTTGTACTGGGAGAAAAAGGACAAAAATTCCAGATCCAGTTTTTTTTTTTTTTAAATAGTTGAAAAGAAAATCCTACAGCGATCTTATTCAGTATATAAAAAAAACCTTCACAACTGACACAAATAGAGGCCTAAACAATTAATCAAAATCACTATACGTAGTATGACAATGATTTAGAAAATGACATGCGAATAATTAATGCATGCATCTATTTAAATGATCTTGAGTAGCAAAATGTGTTTCTCTCCTCTTTAACTCGACATAAATTGTTTTTAATGCCGCATCCCCAGGTACGCTGTTTTATTAGCCTCCTTCTCTCTCTCTCTCTCTCTCTCTCTCTCGGTCTGTCGCTCATCTGCTGTCCGAGCTTAACATTAAAATGCAATTAACTAATTGCCTGGAGAGGTGAGGAGCATTATGGCTATGAAAGTACCGTGATGATCACATTCACTCTAATTTCCCAGGATGCATCATGGGCTGAGCTACTGTCACGCAGTATGCTTTCATTTATAGTCCATCTAAAAAGTCTTCTTCGTGTGCATACAAATGCCCAGATGATCTTGCAAAAGCAGATCGGTGATTTTACCCACAGTGCTTTCTAACAATGAGGAAAAATAGAGGGGTCCAGGTATTAATTATAGACTGTACTTTTATCTACGGAAAGTATTATGCACATCTGAGATAATGTAATTTTAACTGTCGCATAACAAAAGCTGATTTCCAACTGCGGCACATTAAGCAGTGATGATAGTGTTTACAGATCTAAAGTCTATCATCACAGAGAGGGGTGACGGCTTCAGACCAATTCAAGACAACGATCAGAAACATCCAAATATCGACACATCATTGTTTTTATACTTTGTGAGAAATCTTCTGTTCAACAGCAGTGTCCACACTACAGGAATATAAATCAATAGTAACACTTTACAAAAAGGTCTCATCCGTTAACATCTGTTAACGCATTAACTAACACAAACTAACAACAAGTAATATTTATATGTTGAGTGCTTGATTCTGATTGGTTGATGGAAGTTCTAACGTGTGCAATTATTTTCAAGGAAATGCACAGTTAAAGGTGCAGTAAGCGATTTCTGAGAAATGCTGTTGAAAGTGGATTGGACTGAGCAGCACAACATACTTGTAGCCAATCAGCAGTAGGGGGTGTGTCCACTCATGATGGGGGAGGAGAGAGACTGAGCCAATCAGCAGTAGGGGATGTGTCCACTCAGGATGGGGGATAGAGAGAGAGTGAGCCAATCAGCAGCAAGGGGCATGTCCATTCATGATGGGGGATGAGAGTGAGCCAATCAGCAGTAAGGGGCATGTCCATTCATGATGAGGGAGGAAAGAGAGTGAGCCAATCAGCAGTAGGGGGTGTCCACTCATGACGGGGGATAGTGAGAGTGTGAGCCAATCAGCAGTAAGGGGCGTGTCCATTCATGATGGGGGATGAGAGAGAGTGAGCCAATCAGCAGTAGGGGGTGTGTCCTTTCATGATGGGGGATGAGAGTGAGCCAATCAGCAGTAAGGGGCGTGTCCATTCCTGATGAGGGAGGAAAGAGAGTGAGCCAATCAGCAGTAGGGGGTGTGTCCACTCATGATGCGGGATAGTGGGAGTGTGAGCCAATCAGCAGTAAGGGGCGTGTCTATTCATGATGGGGGATGAGAGAGAGTGAGCCAATCAGCAGTAGGGGGCATGCCCACTTATTATGGGGAAGGAGAGAGTGAGCCAATCAGCAGTATGGGCGTGGACACATGATGGGGGAGGAGTGAGACTGAGCCAATCAACAGTAGGGGGCGTGTCCATTCATGATGGGAAGGAGAGAGAGTGAGCAAGAGGGAGATTTGAAAAAAGACTGTAGAAAAGAGAGATGGCTGAGAGACATTACCAAAGAGAAAAGCTCAGAGGAATATCACTGGACAAAAGAGGGTTATGATCAGGCAAGAGCTTCAGGACCCGCGTTAATATTAGAAAAGCGTACCAGCTCTGGAGAGACCTAAGCAAGAATGGACGCCAAGGTTGCGTTGTTTCTGCTCCATACATGAGTAACATTATTTTTACTATGTTTCAGAGAACCAAGATGTTGTTGTAATGTTAGCTAACAGGACAGTTTTGAGTGTCATTGTTTGTCTGGAGTTGCTGGCAACTAACATCCAACTCTTGTTTGTATATACTCTTGTGTACTGAATGCTCATATTTTGTTCCTCCATTCGTTCATCATTATTGCTTTATTTTTCATGAAAGATTATTTTGCTTTGCATCTCTTCAGCTGTGAAAAAGAGACATCCACTCTTGCATTGTATGTTTGTTTTGCGGAGCAATGAAGTGAGAGGCGTGTTTGTTTGGGTTGATTTCAAATATCAACAGTGTTTCTCAGAAATTACTTACTGCACTTTAAAAGTAGTTCCAGTCAGGTTTTGGCCGCATTACAGTTGCATATCACTTTGCCATGCAATTTCAGTTATTTGAAAGGTCCTTACAGCCTACAACAACAAAAGAGCCAAAACCTACAAAGACATTGACCAGGCAAATAAATATAACAAACAATAAGATAAAGATGACAAACTATTTCCATGTATATTGACACTCCCAGTTTCTGTAGATAAAAAGTTTGAAAACAATCAGCTTTATCATAATTATAGTGGAACATACCAGATGAAATATAAGCTTATTTGAGTAGTCTTCGAATATTGAGTTGTTCAAGACGAAATCGTTGGCAACCACTGATTAAAATAAAGGTTATAGCTCTTGTAATCCATAGGCATCACAGGAACTTGCTCTGCCATTTGGAAACCTTTATTTTAACAAGTGCAGGTGCCACCAAATATGTTTGAGAAAATGTCACGGAATGATATTTTAACAAGCAGTGTAAACAACAGGTCTAATGATCTCTGCCAGGTTATTCTCACACTTACTGAACTCAGCTGAACTCTGGGAAGAGGAAGAGGAGGAGGAGGGATGAAGCCACTGCTTCCTCATACATCTTCAACGGCCTACAATGACAGAAACTAAATGGTTACTGCCATGATGCACACAAATCTATTTTAACATCCATTCACACCACTGTGCAAAGACTCACAATCAAACTCATTCAGTGACCTTTTTACTAAAAGCAGAGTTCAGACAAAAATAGAGGCCATTTTTTTCCAGGTACTTTGAGGTAGAAAAGAAGTCATTGCGCACAAAGCAGGGATGACAATAACATCTGAACCCGCGTGAAATCATCTCAGGAAACCGCAGACACTGCGCAGTGAAAACCTGCTTCCCTGTTGTTGTCTCTTCCCAGCTCGTTCCCATGGTGATGTGGGCTACACCATTTACTGACATTTGGCCACAAGTTATTTTGTTCCGCTCTCCTCTCTTGAATCGCCCACTTGTCTCCTCAGTGAGAAAGTCCAGGCCAGCAGTGGGCGTCCGGACGTGGATCTGTTAAACACAAGGAGAAGCGTGGAGAAGAGTGTAATATACCCAAACGTCAACCTGTCACAAACGCCCACCGGCAAAGGACACCTGCGTCACCTTTGGCCATCACAAAGGTCACTCGGGTATTACGAGCGTTTTACCTGAGATGAGAGAGAGTCTGCGGGGTCAACCAGAGAGTTAGCTGAGCTTAAAGAGTAATTTACACAGAACAAAAGCCTTTATTTTCCTGGCAGAAACAAGACAATATCAAGAAAATGTTCCATTTCCTTTTCGTTTTCAAGTGTTTTCAAAAGGTTTCTAGTCAAAACAATACTTGAACTTCAGATCAAGTTGTGCTTGACATAGAGTTGACCTAGCAGAAGAAGTAAAACCCTTCAAATATCACTGCCCACAAAATCACAATCTAAAAAGGAATGGAACTTCAAATAAACCATGCACCTTATTTTGCATCGTGAAAGTAAGGCATGGAAGTCCATTTCTGCTACAAGAGAGAAAAATCATGCTTATGTAAATCATAATTATGACACAAAAAGTCGAAATTACGACATGCTAAGTCGTATTTATGAGATGAAATGTCAAAATGATGACATACTAAGTCAAAATTGTGACCCTGTGATGAAAATCAAGGTTTTAATGTTTATGTGTGTATGTGGTGTTTTTAATATGCTTTAAGACAAACCATGTACAAATTCATTAGTCAACACCATTGCTGAGTATTTTCTCTTTAAAACTGCTGTGAACCAGAGTCTCAAAAACATGGTTTGAAATCGCCAGTGTTTCTGACGTCACAAACTACCTTGTAACCAATCACGTCACGAGGGGGGCGGGCTTTAACATATCATTAACTATTCTCTGAAGCAGTGGAGTCTCAAGAGAAGCCTGGTTATCCCGGATAATTTTTCTATTGATATGAAAAATCCAACACTGTCTCATGAAAGTGGGTATCTATACCACGAATGTTATTTCTCGTGCCAATTATAGGCCAAAAATGGTTTTAGCGTGCATATGCTACGCACTGAAAACCCCTTGGGTAGGATTAGGGTGGGGAATGCGTGTGTATTACACGCTATAAAGTGTGTATATTATGCACACGAAAACTGCGTAGCATATGCACACTAAAACCATTTTTGGCGTATAAATGGCTAGAGAAATAACATTCGTTGTATAGATACGCACTTTCATGAGATCGGGCTCGAAAAATCAGGTACATTTAGCCAGAGGTGTAAATTTAAGGTTCAGAAAGTAAAAGTCCTTCTCAGTATTTTGTTTCAGTCACCTGGATTTGCAAATTAGTTTTACAGCCAGGAGATAGAGCTAATTAGTGAAATAAGCTGGATGAGTTAATGGGTGGAATAAACATATGGCAGCACTTACTTTCTGACCCCTTTATACCTCTGCATTTAGCAATATAGCGGATGAAATGCATGTAAATTACGATGTTATGATGAACTATATGCCTTTATCCACTGACGCTCTAAGTTGTTCAAAGCGTTTTCAAGGATGCTTATTGTTAGAAGGCAGCTGTCTGACTCTGAGATTGTGAACAGGATCATGGTTCATGTAACTTTAGCAACATATATCAATTACCGTTCTGTGTCCGACGTTGCAAAGAGCGATGCATAAAATGCGTTACCTTTCTGATACACCGACTTGTATAACGACCGTGTACGAGTTAGTGGAGGCCAGGCTCATTTGCATATTCATGGCTCTGCGTATACTAAATGAGGCACGGGTGTAGTTGCATTCAAGCTATTTTAAGGCATGAATAAAATAAAATAAATCACAGAAAAAAAAAAAACGTTAATATGTAATTTTGGTGATCAAAGATGAGTTTTAAGGGATACAAATATTAACTACAGGGGGACTTATAAATAATAAATGACATTGAAAAAGTAGAAAGTGAGACAAAAAGTCATAATTATGAGTGACATTGTGTCATAATTTTAACTTTCGAAGTCATATTTATGAGATGAAAAGTAAATGACATACTAAGTCAAGATAAGAAGTCGAAATAACTTTTTAAAAATTATGACAATCATACTAAATCAAAATTATGGTATACTTAATCAATTTTGACAAGTCAAATTATGACAAAAAGTCACATGACAGACTTTAATCTCATAATTATGACTTAGTATGTCAGTCTTAGTATTGCCATAATTAAGATTTACAAAAAGATTTCTCTTATGGAAATTGGCCTCCATACTTTTTTCTGTGAATGTGCGAGAATTTTTATTCATTAGCCGATAGGTAGAAAAATAAAAAAGTGCAGTAAACGATAAAACTATTTGTGCTACAAACCAGTGCGTTTATAATTTTGACAATACATTAAAAATAATTTGATAATACCAGTTTGCAATAAGCAGCATTTCAAGCTGTTTTGTACAGCTAAAATAACTGGAAGCAGATGACACCAAGAAGCCTTGCACATGCAAGCTTACAAACGGCCATGTCCACTCTTACAATAAAAATAATTACAGGAAAATACTTGTTTGGCTTTCTTATTTTGGCTTCTACTGAGATGTGACAAACAAGATGATTAAAGAGTATTTTTAGTTAGTGGTGCTTACTAAGCCTAAGATCTTTGCTGTTGCTTATGTCTCATGCCATACAATTTGTGCTAAAACATGATATCTCAAATTGTACAGCTTGTTGACATGTGCAATAACTTATCTAAGGATTAGACTTACCATTTCCACTTGGCGGATAACAAAAAAAAAAAAAAAAAAAAAAATCCGAGCCGAGCCATATCTATAGAGATCAAATTTTCATATAGACTTTAACTTGGGTCAGTAAGCAACCGTATAGCAACCACTCAGAACACCCTAGCAACCATATAGCAAGGTGCTAAAACGTAAAGTAAAGTTGAGTGTTGTCAGTGCAGCAATAATACAAAAATTGATGTGCCTGGGACCCAGTGATGCGTGCGTAAATTGTGAAGAGAAGACGACCAAGCACCGAACCCTGAGGAACACCTAATAGTGTGATTTAGATTCCACTCGCCTCAAAGAAGCCACGAATGATGTACCTGTCGAAAGCTACAGAAAAGCTCATGATACATTCATGTATGCTGGACACTCGTTTGCTGCTTTTCCTTCATTACTTTGTGCAATTCATCCATTAAAATAAAAATAAAAAAACTGATAATAAATACATTAATATATACACACACATATTCAAATATACACTGCTGTTCAAAAATTTAGGGTCAAGATTTTTAAAAAGATTTTAATACTTTTATTCAGCAAGGATGCATTTAATTGATCAAAATGTAGAGTAAAGAAATTTGTTACAAAAGAATTTTATTTCAAATACTTTTCCTTTGAACTTTCCATTCATCAAAGAAGCCTGAAAAAGTTTCTCTCATGGTTTCCACTGAAATATGAAGCAGCACAACTGTTTTTAACATTGATAATAATCAGAAAGGTTTCTTGAGCAGCAAATCAGCATATTAGAATGATATCTGAAGGATCATGTGACACTGAAGACTGGAGTAATGTAATGAAAATTCAGCTTTGATCACAGGAATAAATTACACTTTAAAATATATTCCAATAGAAAACAGCTATATTAAAGGTGCAGTGTGTGATTTTTAGCGGCATCTAGTGGTGAGGTTACGAATTGCAACCAACAAAAGTTGCGGTGGACGACAGGAAAATATGTCATCGTCTGAGACAGCAGAGAGAAGCCAGTTCAGCAAATGATGTTTACTTAATTTTTCAGTAAAATGATATGTTATTGCGAATATTATTGTTACTTGTTCATCATTGTGTCAGTGTTTTATTCGCTGCCTTTAGCTTGATTCCTTGCACGAAGAACAACATAATAATGAAACGCATTTGTCCGTTTTGGTCTACTGTAGAAATATCGCATTTCTACAGTATGTCAGCGCATTTCTTTCAATGTAAGGGAACCCGCGGTGTATAGATAGAAATGTCTCATTCTAAAGTAATAAAAACATAACGGTTCATAAAGAAAAGTCTTTATACACCAATGAAAACATAGTTATGTATATAATATTGCATTTCTGTCAACAGATCCTCCTAAATATTACACAATGCACCTTTAAACTGTAATATTTCACAATATATTATTGTTTTTACTGTATTTTATATTAATAAATGGAGCCTTTATGAGCATATAAGACTTCTTTCAAAAACATTTAAAACTCTTCCCAACCCCAAACTTTTGAATGGCAGTGTATATACAGTACATGCATACATAGATAATTAAAGACACAAAACATAGGCACACAAACTAATTTCAAAAGTTTTTTAAAAATCCTGCAAAACATAAATTCAGTCAAGTGTGTCCAAACTTTTGACTGACAGGTTAAACCGAATGCGGTTTCGTGTTGTTTTTAACAAGCATCCACAGTCAACATGGTTGTCAACACTATTAAAATGTTCAAATGATACCAGATCCAAACACCACATTGAGAAAAAAAAAACAGCATTTAATGAAATCAGATATTTTGCTCAGAAAAAACTACTGCTGAAATTCAGTAGGCATGAAGAAAAGTTTAGATTCGTAGTTCACTTAAAGAGGAAAAAAGACATTGGACAGCGTAGCCGGTGTTAAATTGCCCCTTAGGGATTTATAAAATCATATTGTACTGTAAACTTTGGATATGACCCATGCAATAGAAACTGTGCTTTTTATCTTCTAAAACACTAACATCTTTAACACTGTCCAAATCTGTAGCAATACTCATAAATCAAAAATTATTTAATACGAAGAAAATACGCAATAACATTTTAAGCAAACATTTGTAGTTTATTGACGACATCTGGTACAAAATGTGTTGGATACCATTGTCACAACATCACATAAAAGTAAAATTAAGTTAACTAACAAAAGGTAGGTTTAAAAGTACAAATTTAGAGTTATTAACTAAATGTATAATTGGAACCATTATAACCAGATCTCATCCAGTTCTGTCATGATTCAGAGCGAATTTGCTAGGTTAAGGCATATATGTGAATTCACACTAAATTTGAATCCTTCTAACGTTTATTTTAGAAAAGAGATATAATTATATAGATATTAAATGTTATATTGCATGCTATTCTTTATCAGTGATGACTGTGATGATTTATTAACAAAAAGAAAACCGTTAGAACTATACACTGCATGTAATGTTATACATGTGTGATTTTGCCAGCTGTGATTGACAGAAAAGATCACTCCGATTACGGAATTGAAAAACGAAAGGACAGGTAATCAATCCACTCACAACCACATCAAGGCAGGCTGATTATGTAAGAGCACACACAATTACCCTGCTTTTATGCTTTTAGCCTTAAAGGTGAAGTGTGTCATTTCTGAAGCACTAGTGTCACCAAATGGAATTGCAAAAATAATGACCCAACCAATGGCAGAATCCCTGTCAGTCAAACAAATAGCCCTGTCCCAAACTCACCACTGGTTCAGTGAATATTGCTGTGCGAATATGGTCGAGACGCTTAAAGTAAAGTAATGTAATAATAGCACAGCCGAATTACAATTTAAACTTTTTGGAGGAAATGCTGTACAAATTTAGTGATCAGTTAATAAGTGTACCTGTTTAACAGATGAACAGAATTTTGTCAAAACCATTGAAAAACGCATATTGTTAAGATATTTTAGAGATTTTTAAAAATAAACAGGTGAGCAGAACTTCACTAACAAAACTGTTGTTCACAGTAAAGTCAATTGTGCCCTCTGGTGGCTGATTTATCACATTTTTGTTTAATAAAGGGGTAAATATTTCACTTAATACTAAAGTTTCAATAGATTATCAAACCAAAATTATAATTAATAAGTAACTCACTTTCCAGGATAGATAAATTGGCAACACTTAATTTTACAGTGCCCATATAATGAATTAATAAAAAAAATAAAAAAAACAAGAACTATGTGCAATTACACACAGCACTACGAAAAGTATTACATTAAACATATGTGGTTTATTAGTATTATGCAGTAGTAAAAATAAAAAATAAAAGTTACAAAATTATGCCATTTTTGGTTCCCCAAAGAAACGTTCAGTAACCAGTTCTGAAAAGAACCATTTTTTCTTGGTGTAAAGAGCATTTTAATAATCAGAAGAACCTTTTTCCACTATAATGAAACTTTTGTGGAATGGAAAGGTTCCAGGGATGTTAAAGGTCCTTTATGGAACCATCAATGCCAATAAAGAACCTTTATTTTTAGGGGAGAGTAATAACAAACACTGTAATACAAAGTGTGACCAACATATTTGCGAATCTGTATGTCATTTACATCACTCGATCCCATGTCATTGTAAGTGGTCATTTAAAGCCAGATTAGAAATAACCAATAAAAGCTTTTGTTTTTACATCTATGTATCAAAACAACATAAAAATGGCATTTCTAAGGCACTTATTATTGTGTAAACAGCACTAACTACTACTAGACAGACAGCATTTAAATTATACAATATTGCACAAAAAAAACAATATTGCATTTAAAAAAACTTGATATGAAAACAATTTCAAGTTGTGATAACTCTTTGGGATACCTCCCAAAGTTGCTCAGCATCACTGCAATATTCAGAAAACATTATGACTTGGTATATAACTGTTCAGCTGCAGAATTGCTGATTCCTACTGTAATGTACATGTTTGTCAGTCATTTGACTGTATCCTCATAATTAACACAACTTGATTTGTGTTTAATTTGATACCAATCTATGCACCACATGGGTCAGATTCCACAGAAAATCATACCCTAGGGTGTTTGTAGTGACTTGCGGATGTCTAACAGCAGCGTTTGGTGGAGGGAGGAGGCTGTCGTGTCAGTTTAAAGGATTCTTGACTGTCAGCGTCTGTGTTCTCCAGCGGAGGGATCTGTCGACCTGCACACAGATGCGAGAACATCAACAATTATGCCACATCTAGTTAGTGTGCGCATGTCATTGCATTAGATGAAATACAGCGGCCGCTAATGAAACTCAATCTTTCAAAACACAAACTGATGTCAAATGTGACACAGAGGTGATGGAGATGACTAAGAAATATTTGCAACAAGTTAAAATGAGCGTTGTGTCATCGTCGCGGACAGCTAGAATTAAATACTCCACTAAAAGAGTTATTTTAACTTGCATACATTTATTAATGTGCAAAGCCCTGAAATTTGGGGTCGGTATGAGTTTTTAATGATTTTGAAAGAAGTCTCTTAATCTCACCAAAGCTGCATTTAATTGAAGAAAAACAAATACAGTAAAAAATGAAATTGTAAAATATAATTTAAAATGTGTTTTGCTTTGCTGCTCAAGAAACATTTATGATTATAATTTTTGGTTATTTTTGAACAGTTTATTTAAAAAAGAAATCTTTTATAACATTATATATGTTTTTACTCTCACTTTTGATCAATTTAATGCATCCTCGCTGAACAAAATTCGAACAATTTTTGTTTTCGAACAAAATTGAGCATTTGAGAGTTATTGAGCATTAGTGTGTTTTGGTAAGCCTTCCTCTGCAAGCATGTCAAAAAATAAGCAGATCAGATTTTGACATAGGATGGGGATTTTATTAAAATATTACTGCCCCTTAATCTGCACATTTCCACCCACGGCGCCGCCATTTGGTTTTAGCAAGCGACAACAGTGTAACCAGTTCTAATGCAATGGCAAAAGTTCAAGCAAAGCATGAAAACTGTTGTTGTTGTTGCACAGACTAGCAAAGAACAAAAAAACAAAAATCACAGCTGTCTTATAAAGACCTCAGGGAACTGTGTCAACTTGTGTAAAAGTAAAACATGAAGGTACATGCAAGTCGATGAGATGACTCCACAACAACTATATAAATGCACTAACTATTCAGAAACATCCAGGTGCGTCTAAAAGTTGCAACCTCTTCCTGAGTCGCTCCATAAGGCTGCACTCCGCTACTGTTATTTCTGAAATTTGACTGAAATTTGCGTGTTTTGTTATTGGTGAGTATCCGAAGCTTGTGTGTAAAGGATCGCCCGTCTTCTGAACGGAGGCGGGGCGCAGCAGCTCATTTGAATTTAAAGGGACACACAAAAACAGCACGTTTTTGTTCACACCCAAAATGGGGCAAATTTGACAAGCTATAATAAATGATCTGGGGGGTATTTTGAGCTAATATTTCACAGACACATTCTGAGGACACCATAGATTTATATTACATCTTGTGAAAGTGAAAGTGACTTTTCTATTAGTATAGTAAATCACTAACTTGAGAACTCTTCACAAAATACTGGAAAATGAGAGTACATGAGGGAGAAGATGATACAGTGTCCAAAAAAAAATTCTCTAGAAATCCCTATAGCTATAGTGTTTCGGGTTTGCTACGGTGGGTCAGGTGTAGCGTGGACACTTGACTAGTTTTAGTGATACTTACTGATTTTCTGGAACAGCTCCTCTATGTTAACTGCATTTCTGGCACTGGTCTCCATAAATAT
This sequence comes from Gila orcuttii, assembly GCA_026230005.1. Classification (NCBI taxonomy): domain Eukaryota; kingdom Metazoa; phylum Chordata; class Actinopteri; order Cypriniformes; family Leuciscidae; genus Gila; species Gila orcuttii. Next base: position 5,252,612 of record JAPDVR010000008.1, on the reverse strand, counting down.
GGCAGCAATTGACTCGGCAAAATCTTTCGCCTCTTTAGTTGGAACTTCCCTAAAAAAAAAACATTGAATATGAGTAAATAATGAGCTTGCAGACATCATCGCTCGCAGAGCGTTTGCTTAGCATGAGGGGCTCGTCCAAACAAGGGCAGGACCGAAAAAAACAGCAGAGGGGTTCATCGAAAATGGACTGCCTGCAAATGTCGTGTAATTATACAGACGCAAAGACCGACAGTCCAGTTTATCCATTAGGAGTTGACTGGATTGCAAGTTATTATGAAAGATTATACTTTAATTTCTTGAATACTAGGGGTGGCACGGTACATGAAAAAACATCCGAACCGTTCGGTTCGCTTGTCTCGGTTCAGTGCGTGCGTGCGTCGCACGGTTCGACGCATGCGCAATGTAACCTCGTGCCCGTGACCTCAGACAGTGCGTTTACTTTTCGCGTGAAATAAGAGATGTGTGGACAATGGACATACATATGAGGCTTGTTCGACTTGAACCGGCGCTGCACAGACCGATCGATGAATAACATCAAAGTACCGCGAGAGCAACGGCTCCGTATGCTTTTCAATCACTCTCGCGGTACTTTGATGTCATAAACCGATCGGTCTGTGCAGCGCAGGTTCAAGTCGAACGAGCCTAAAACTGGAGTATGGAGTGCTGCAGGTCTCGTCACTTATAGAAATGGCAAGTGGGAGATGTAAGGAAGGCTAACCGGAGTTGGAGGATGCGCCAGCGTCGTGTAAGTCCGGTGTGTGGGAACATTTTGGATTTCATGTTACCTATGATATTTTAAAATATACAGCAGTGAAACCAAGTTTAGATAAGAACTCCAGTCATATGTTTCCAAATACTGCACTTTAATTTCAAGTGAAAAAAATGTATCCTCACTCTCAGGGAATAGAAGCATTGTTGATACTGTTTTTGTGTTGAGGTTGAACTTATGTTTCACTTTATGGTTATGCCTTTGCTATTGTTATAGCCTCATTATAGGCAATTATTTGTAACATATTTTGACTTATTTAAAAGATAGTGCTTTAAGAGTTCCTCTCTTTTTCTTTTAAAAGATAAACATTTTGTAAGAGCTACACTGAAGTTGACAGTTTGATAAATACAAGTTAATTTTAATCTTTGTGGGCTAAAAATGCACATAAGTACCTGTAGAGATAGCAATACACATTCTCCTTTTTTGCCAAATAAACAAAAGCATTTCATCAATGTCTTCTCTCTTGCTGTATCAAAATGTCACCTAGCTTTCCTCAGAGATGGTCTCAATAATGTGCTTAAAGTCAAGTCAAATTCAGTTTGTGCATGATTACATGATATACATTTTTTTTAATACTGTATCCTGAATTGTGGATAATTAAGCTATAGCCTATATCATATGCTGAAGTACATTTATGGAGTGTTAAAGATTAAAAGAAAAAATAACAACAAGAACCGTACAGAACCGAAAACCGTGACCCTAAAACCGTGACACGAACCGAACCGTGGGTTTTGTGAACCGTGCCACCCCTATTGAATACTGATGAATCATGCACATTAAGAGCAATTTCTGTTTTAAGATTGTCAATAGGGTCAGTTTTGATTTAATGCATGTCAACTTCAAGTACAATTATCACACAATATACATGTATACGACATGAAAATCTAAGCAGGAGCGGCTGGATCGGTTTTGGAAAGAAATTTCACAGACTATAATACGTTCTCAGAGAGAGCAAGAGGGTTTTATCAACCTGATGTCACCCAGATCGTTCTTATTTCCTGCTATGGCCACAACAATATCCTCTGGCCCATGTTCCTTCAGCTCCTTTACCCACTTCTTTAACGTCTGGAAAGAATCCTGCAGAAACCAGACACATCACAAAACATGCAACACAAAAAACACAAGCTGCTGTTTCATAGATCAGAGAAACAACTGAGATACAAAAGAGGTTGCATTTGTAATGAGTTTTGTAATGCGTTTTCTCCAACAATTATAAACAAATAAACAACCAAAATGACATATTTCCGTAAAAAACAGTTAAACATGCTTTTAAAATAGAAACAACTTGGAAAGGAATTGCACAAACACACTATGACGCAACTTACGAGCTTTGTGATGTCATACACAATGACGGCTGCTGCAGAGCCTCTGTAATACATGGGAGCCAACGAATGAAACTGGAGGAAAATAAGATACGCTCTGTTGATGTTGGGAGCTTTTAAAGATTGTAAAATCTCATTTTGATTACTATATTAACATAAATGTTATGTTTAAATAAGGCAAACATCACTATTGCTCATACTTCAGGCAAGGTTTCACCGGACAACACCACTCACATTTTCTTAAAGCATGATGTAGTTACTGTAAACAGCATTAATGATAAATAAAGCATATAAGGATCAGACAGATGCAGGAGATTTGCTGTAAAGAAGTAGATGGCAATTACGTCTGAGCGAGTTCAAAAGGGGACGCGCTAAAAAGGCACAAGCTAATAGTTAACAAAGACGTGAACACAAAGTCATGCCAGCACTTCTCAAACTCACACACACACACACACACACACATTTCCACCGCACCCAATGAGTCACACCTACAGTGAACCCTGAACTGTGAGTGTATGTTGGAAACTAAATTAAATTTCTCTAAATACGGATGACAAAGGTCTGACCTAGAATGGTCTTGCAGCCTTAAATCTCGTGTTAAAGGGATAGTTCATCCAAAAATAAATTTCTTTCATCATTTACTCACTCACAAGATGTTCCAAATGTAAATGACAGAATTTTCCTTTTTGAGTGAATTATACACTGACAGGAATCCGTTGTGTGCATATGTGGGAACAAACGCTGAATGCTATGGATCATGGGATGGAGTGAGAGTTATCAGATGAACTATCTCAGAACTGATGGTGCATCGTTTATTATTTTTATTGTTTGTGTGGTTGTATGAAGCTTTAAGACAGAAGTAGATGCATGAATCTGCTCAAAGATCAACAAAACACAAATGTATGGAATTAGAAATAAAAAGTGCGTTGGGTGAAATAAAAACAAACAAACACATAAATGAGTAAAGCACATACAAGTACAACCCCAAATCAGAAAAAGTTGGGACATTTTGTAAAATGCATTAAAATCAAGAATCTGTGATTTGTTAATTCTATTTAAACTTTTTTAACTGACAAAAGTTTTCCAATGTTTTCACTGACCAACATAATTGTATTTTGTAAATATGAACAAATTTTGATTTTGATGGCTGCAACACACCCCAAAAAAGTTGGGACAGAGACGTGTTTACCACTGTCACTTCACCTTTACTTTTAATTAGGGATGCACCGGATCCAGGATTCGGATTCGGCCGAATATTGGACTTTTTAACGGGGTTCGGTTTCTGCCGAAACTCAGAATTTTTTTCCAGCGAACCGAACCCTAGGCTTGCACTACGCGCGCCACGTCGAAGTCACCGATCAGTGAATGACATCAAAGTACCGCGTGAACGAATAGAGAGCAGACGGCTCCTTATGCTTTTGAATTGCTCTCGCGGTACTCTGATGTCATAAACTGATCTGTCTGTGCAGCGCCGGTTCAAGTCGAACAAGCCTGTAGTGTAACGCGTTGTGTCAGCAAGAAAAATAGGGATAGCTCACAGCTAAAGTTATTGCAGAGGCCAGACAGACTCACGGAGGCGATTTTTTTTTTTTTATTCCACAATCTAACTTGTGTAACTGTCTGTCACACGTTCTACCGTCCACAGCGTAAGGATGGCTGGCGCGAAACAGACGTTCCGAAGCTTTGCGAGATCCCGAAGCAAAGATGATTCGAAACACTGATCCGAAGCGTGATTCAAAACACCCACGTCACGTGACAACGGCTAAATGAAGCGTCTAAGTGTTTCATCAGGTGGAGTGCTCCGCCGAATCAGGGTTTCATTGATCGGTCGGTTCGGGAACAAATCACACAGTATAAAAGTTTTGTCAACGCATTTTCATATCGTGGGTTTTTGTGAGAGGAGTTTGGTTTTGAGATAGCGGATTTTTGGTGATATAGTGACATTTATAGTGCGATTTGTTTAGTTATATTTAGGATTTAATTTACATTTACACATTGACTTAGAGACACACAGAGTACATATAGTGACACATTAATAGATGCATTGATAGAAATATATATATAGATTAATAGATAGATACATATATTACAGATACATATAGATTATTAGATAGATAGGCTACATATAAAATAGATAGATAGATAGATAGACAGATAGATAGATAGATAGATAGATAGAAATGGAGGCTCCACAGAAGAGATGCCGTACATCTGTGGTGTGGGAGCATTTCCATTTGGAAACCCCAAATAAAGTGAGATGTGTGTATTGTGATCGGCAGCTAGCCTACTGCAACAATACATCATCCATGATGCGCCATTTGAGGAGCATTCATTCTGCAGGGTGCAGAGGATGGTAGTGTTCCCCCTGTACCAAGGCCTGCTACTGACACTGCTGGGCCATCTAAGCAAGGTATGCATTGTTTTATGATTTGTTACTAATTGCCGTTTTCTTTTAATTCAGAACCACAAATGTCAACATCAGGCCCATCATCATCAACACCAGTTGAAACACAAGACAGTTTATGGGAACATTTTGCAAATCGTATCCGTGAGACCCAGATGATACACAATCCTACAGCTGATGCCACAGTGGAAGTGAAAAAATACCTCAGCGATGCGTTTTTGCCCAGAACTCATGATCCTCTAACTTACTGGAAAGAGAGAGCAGTAATCTTTCCTCATTTGTATGTCCTAGCTAAAAAATATCTTTGTATGCCAGCAACAAGTGTCCCTTGTGAGAGAATTTTTTCAAAGGCTGGAGAAATTATCTGTAAAAAAAGAAGTAGGCTGAGTCCTTCAACAGCAGAGAAATTAATATTTTTGAATAAAAATCTATAAGAAAGGGAGACATTGTGGCTTGATTTATTTTTTAATAATATTCATTTTTCATGACCAAAATCACATTATGCAATGTGAAGAGACTACAGGTTACAAGCTTCATATATTACAAAAATACAATAATAATAAAAAAAAAAACCAACACATTTTTTTATTAGCTCTTTGTAAAGGTTGTTTCAGATCAACACCTGCAAGTGACCACTAGGTGTCACCGTGGAGATGGGTTTCGGATTGATTCGAAGCCTCGAAACAAAATGGCACATTTGCGTCGACTGTTTCATTGCTTCACGAAGCCTCGATCTGCCCATCACTACCACAGCGTTACTTAACAAAATAAGGTAAAAATGAGCATCAAACAGAATAACGTTCGAGGCGCACGGCACATACAATACGGACTGCAGACAGTTCAACAGGGGAGCGCGCAGTTCTTAAAGGGGCCACAACCTTATTTCCACTCGTTACAGTAGGTGGACCGTTCGAATGCAGTAGGCTGTGAGAAAGTGAAAATGGAACTTGTGAGCAGAAAAAGTGTTGTTTGGCAGTAGGCTACTTTCAGTGAAAAGAAGGAAATTCAAGTCGAGCTACATGTTCAATTTGTAATGCCGATTTGTCTCATGGTGGCAAGAACTCTAAACAATAGGCTACACAACATCGCCGCTATTAAAATGCATAATGTTGCTTATTCTTTTTTTTTTACAGTTATAAAAGTAAAAGTAGTGTTTATTATTTACAGTAATAAAATAAAATGAAAAATCCACTTTGTTTACTTCATTAAAGGTGCCATATGTAAAAATTGAGGTAAAAATATCCAAAAAATGAGCTACACGGATCAAAAGAATGAGAAGAAATAAGTGCAATGATGTCATTAAAAAAATGACAAGTTATAGTGCTGCCGAGATATAAACCTGAATTAGCATGCTAAATTACTAGCCCCGGCCCGGCCGGTGTCTAATACCAGTTTCGGCCATGGGAGGCGGTATGCGGGCAACATACATAACCACCAGCCAAACTGCAACACACGAATAACTCGCACGGCTTGTATCTCTTTAATCTCTAAAAATCTCCAAATGCTCCACGTGAAACTGCGGTCTTACTATAGTGTCAATTGATTTGATTAATATGCACAAGGGAGAGAGAGCAGGACCGCTCTCTCTCTCTCTCTCTCTCTCTCTGCTCGTAATGCGCCCTGTCAAGCGCAGCGGCAGCAGTCATTCTATTCTACATCCCTCACCGATCAAAATAGGCTTTGGTGGGACAAAGCGGACTATTTGACGGTTTTAGAAGATTAACAACCTGAAACTAATGTGTTTACTGTGTTAATGGACTGAGGATGAGAGTTGGATTCCGTATTCGGTTTCGGATTCGGCAGAATCTTAACCAGTGGATTCGGTATTCGGCCGAACCCCACAAATCTGGATTCGGTGCATCCCTACTTTTAATTACACTTTTTAATCATTTGGGAGTTGAGGATACTAATTGTTGGAGTTTTGCTAGTGGAATATTTGCCCATTCTTGTCTGATACAAGACAGCCGCTCAACAGTCTGTGGTCATCGTTGCCTGATTCTCCTTTTCATGATGGGTCATACATTTTCCATAAGAGACATATCTGGACTGCAGTAAACAGGCAGGCACATCCCTTTTATGGTGCAGAGTGTCTAGAAACCACTCAGTTTTAGCATGTGCAGAATGAGGCCTGGCATTGTCTTGCTTCCCAGGAAAGATGTCATCTTGATGGCAGTTTTTGTCTCTGTACAATCCAAATACATGCCTCCATGTCAATGGTACCTTCACAATAATGCAAGTTACCCATACCGTTTGCAATGACGCACCTCAATACCAGCACAGATGTTTGCTTTTGCACCTGTCGCTGGTGAAAGTCTGGTTGGTCCCTTTCGTCTTTGGGACTGAGAACTCGGTGTCCATTTTTTTCCAAAAACAAGCTGAAACATGGACTCATCTGACCACAGCACACATTTCCACTGTCTTCTAGACCATCTGAGATGAGCTCAGGCCCAGAGAACTCGCCGGCATCTCCACATAGAACTGATGTAAAGCTTTCTCCTTGCGTAACAGAGATTCAAGTGGCATTTCTTAATGCAGAGTCAGACTGTGTTCAGTGAAAATGGTGTTCAATGGAAAACTCCTGAGCACGTGTCTGTATTTAACGGATTAGCATGATGGTATCTTGTGCAATGCCATCTGAGAGCTCAAAGGTCACGCACATTCAACAGAGGTCTACTGCCTTGCCCTACACAGACTGAGATTTCTCTGGATTCCATGAATCTTGTGACAATATTATGTATGGAAGATGATGAAAGACATAAATTCTTTGCAATCTTGCATTGAGAAATGGGATTTTTTAATTGTTTGACATTTCTCTCATGATATTTGGCACAAAGTGATGAGCCATGACCCATCTTTGCTTAAAAAGACTGAAGCACTTTTACACCCAAACACGATACCCTCAACTATTACCAATTGACCTGCTCATTGTGGACTGTTTCAAAAGAGTTGGATAATCTAATTTGGATAATCTTTTTACTTTTATTTTGTCTCTGTCCCAACTTTTTTGGGGTGTGTTGCAACCATCAAAATCAAAATTTGTTCATATTTACAAATTACAATTATGTTGGTCAGTGAAAACACTGGAAAACTTTTCTTTGTACTTTTGTCAGTTAAAAAAAGTTTAAATAGAATTAACAAATCACAGATTCTTGATTTTAATGCATTTTACAAAATGTCCCAACTTTTTCTGATTTGGGGGTTGTATGATATTGGCCATAGAGGCCGCAAAAACAAGGTTAGACACACTTTTCATAAAACATTCATACACCTAAACTCTAATTTATGAATAAAACAAACTGAATAAAACAAACTGAACATTCTCACCCGTTCCTGCCCTGCGGTGTCCCAGATCAGAAACTTGTGAAGTTCATTTCCACATGGGACAGTCTTAGTTAAAAATGATGCACTGAAAAACAAATAATTATCTATATCATTATGATAAAAATATGGTAATACACACACAAAAAAGTCACTGTTTGGATTTAAATAGGCAAATTCTTAAGAGTCTATGATTGGATCATTATTGCTGTGATTATGTTTCATGCACCTCTTGATGGAAATAAATGTTGTGATGTTATTTCCATCAAGAGGTGCATTCATTTCTGCTCAAGATCTTGTATTGCCAATGCAAGAGTCCAGCACTCTGTAAAGTCTCCTCCAGCACATCCCAAAGACTTTCAATGAATTTAAGCTCTGGACTCAGAGGATCAATTCATGTGTGAAAATTATTCTTCATGCTCCTCCCAACCATTCTTTCACAGTTTTATCCTGATGAATCTTGACATTGTCATCCTGGAATATGGCCATGATGTGTCTTCCTACATGGGTGTTTAAGAAATGAAAAGCTACACACTCCCATCATTTAGGGTTAGAAGACATATTACATGCTAGAAACATTAATCACTGCAATAATGATTCATCCAATCATTGACTCTTAAACATTTGCTTATTTAGATTCAAACAGTGACTTTTTTTTTGTCCGGACAGTGTGCATTAAATGCAATAATAAAAATGAATAATAATCAATAATCAAAAAAGCAAAATTGCACAATGCCCTAAACTAATACTACACAGACATCATTTAAAGGCACACTATGCAGGAATTTTACCTTAATATAACAGCTTCAAAGTCATTTCGGTGGTAAACAAACTCATATTAGGGCGAATCATGCTGGTAGTAAAGCTTGGGGGGGACGCCGCTGGAAAAACCAGCAATGCAAGTTTGAGAGGAGCGCCCCCGACAAATCTCGCGAGAATCACGAAATGCTTTACGGCAACGACGTCACACACATCCATAGATCAACAACAACATATGAAGCATGAAGACACTTGCGCGCATTTCAGACGTGATACTCGAGTCGAAGATGGAAAAAGTAAAGAAAACGCGGTCGGAAGAGACTAGGAAAAGGAAAAGAGAATCTGACCGCGTGAGGAACCGGACAAGAGTCCCACTCAGTCGGGCATTTACTCGTTGGCGCGAGGTAAAAAAGCAGCACTGGATGCAACAGCAATGCTGACCTGGCGATCTTGTTGATGGACTAGTAAGTAAATATCTTATTTGTAAACTTGTTTGCGTTCTATATTGTATGTTGTTGCGCTTGCATTGCGATGCTGTTCATTCATCCATTGTTGATAATTAGACCAGTCAAATAATTTATCATGAGATTATCATGAGAACAGTTGTCAATATCTCACAAAGTTATCAGGACACAAATAAAGTTAAGCCTAGAGGTTGTACGAGCACAATTTGCAAACTATTATGATAAATTGCAATAATCATGTCTAATGACATCACAACGGCGAATGTTATGAAATAATGCGACGTACATTTAACTTTATTGATGTTATCTGGCATTTTGTAATGTTTACATTACAATCAAAAAATACAAATGAAATTATACAGTAGTGCTAGACTATAGGCTATTTACTTGTGATTTAGCAGCAATCATGTAAAAACGTTATAAGCCAGCAAACGCGGTAGGCTACTTTATTATTATAAAGTAGTCTAACACTTGACATATAGTTATTATTATCCTTTTACCATCATCAGTAGTTCAGTAGACTATGCAGTAGCCTAATATTTGTATGAAATCGTGAAACATTACCTGGTCAATATCTTCCGAGTCTATCTGTGCCTGTTGCATGCCCGACGCTTCTATCCTACCGAACAGGTACCAGTGTGTGTGTGTGTGTGTGGTGGTGGGGGGGGGGGGTCATTTACGACAGTGCAAGTATTCCACAGCGACTCTAGGTGTCGCTGTTTGACAAAAACAGAATTCCTGCATAGTGTGCCTTTAAAGAGGAAATGACAATGTTAACCATGACTAAAATATGAAAAAAAAAAAAAAAATTCTGACAATATTTTGCAAGAGCTTCTGTGTAAAGTGCAAATGGTGCAAAATAGAAAAGCTAAAAATATTCTCTAGTCTAAAAGTAATGACTAACCCAACCGAGAAACCAGCATGTGCTGATGTAAACGAAACTGAGAAGAAACAAACTGACTCCGAATCAGCTGTTCAAACAAAACAGTGTTGGATACGGAGTGTTTGACTCATAAAGGAATATTTAGACAGATTTATCCAGCAGAGCAGAAAGAAGGTGGTCTCATGCTTTACCTCAATTATGTGTAAATCCCTATAAATATGATTTTTAGTAAACAGATGCCCCTACCCTATTGTTGGACTGATGTTGTGGTCAAAGTGATCTTGAACAAAGCGACACACAATACTTGATTTCCCGACACCTGTGTCCTGTGATTAGGAGAAAAAGAAAAACAAACATATATCATAAAATATCAAATATATTAAATAGTGACGTCTAAATGTGCCTCACTGATAAAGTGCCTCACTTGATGATGTGTAGCCTACTTAAGTAATGTGTGACTTCAAGTGAAGTAAAAAAAAAAAAATGATTGCAGCAGACAGTAGAGTGTGACTTCAAAAATAACATACAATACTACAAGGAGTAGACTACATCTGCAGAATGCATACCGTACCCTGCATGAAAATTTTCTGGATGTATAAAATACCTGGATGACCTACATTTGCTATGATAGACAACTATAAGGCACTTGATCAGAATACTTTTGTTTTCAGTGTGACAAATGAACCAGAAGTAAAATGAACAAATATGAGATGACACCAACTTGAATCATTATTTTATCTGATTGCTAGTAGGCTAAATTATATTTAGTGTGTCATAGTGTACTAATACTAACTGCTTACTGTATACTAGTACAGGAGTATACCGTAATACTGCCTACTATTTTTCTTTTAAAATATGTAAAAGAGTATGTCACTAAAAGTTTCAAACTTTAGTAAGCTACATTGCTGTCACATGACCTCATTACATTAATCCAGTCTTAACTTTAGGTTCATTTTAATCAAGTCATAAAGATGTTACAAATCAGTTACAACTACTGTAGGCAATCTGGGAATTCCATGTGAACTGAAAATCTGTATACTTCGTACAGTATACATACTGCAGAAATAGTAAGAGTAGTATACAGTAGTGTGCTCTTCCAAAGCAATGTATCCTGTTTAACATTCTGTTTTTTTAAACAGTATGCGACATGCACTATATACTGCAGAGTACGCTAGAATTCCATTTCGAACACTGCCAGTCTCCAGCAGGCGCTGACGTCAAGGCCGCAAACATTCCAAAATAATGAATTTATGCGAAAACACTTCCAACTCTCTCATAAAAAAAAAAAACAAATAAGTTATTTGTGTTCGCGTTTCACGAAGCTTTGCGTAACTCAAAGAGGACATTCGTGACGGTAAAACATCTCTCAGCGAGTTAATTATGAGAAAAGGAAGCAGGAATCACCACAGTTCCAGTCAGTCTGTTGTGTCTGTCGATGGAACCTGAAGCGTTTGAAGCCGCAGACAGACAGAGGAATCTCAACACTCACCCCTAGCAGACAAACTTTCAATTCCCTGATGGCCATTGTAAAGCACGTTATGGCAGCTGAAGCATTATTCTAACAGTCTCCGGTCTTGTTCTGTCGACTCTCATCTATCACGGTCACAGCAGCAGAATGTTGTTCATTTATAAAACACAAACTCTGACCATCTCCCCTCCCAGATCTAACGGAAACCGACTGGAGAAATTCGGCTAAGCTGTCACTCACATCACGTGATGACATAACCCCCGCCTTAAAGAGAGAGGCACTGCTGAACGACTCATAACAACAATTCTAATTCCAATTACAATAAAACCGAGAGTGCTCTGAATAATGATCCATTATTACTAATTGGCATATAGTTTTATCATTCTAAAGTAGTCGTTTAATTATTAATATTTTCTCTGCATGGTAAAGTACACTGATAGTCTGTGCAATCAAACAAACAGTTAAAACCTGTTTAGGCAGAGAAAACCTTCATCTCTAAGCTTCGTGTGTTAAATTAGACCACATACCTCGGCTCTTTTTATGAATCATTGTGTTAATAAATCACTAAACACACCATTACACCATCACCGTGGCCTTCATCGCAGGAGGAGCAACAGGCTGATCCATGATATTCTGCATTCCAGTGAAAAACTTTCAAACTTAAGTTACTGTCCAACCTATAATTTTATTTAGATGGCAGCTTTCTGTTCGCAATGATCACAATCTACAAAAGCTTTGTCTATAATATGAAAAACTATGATTTCCAAAAGTAGATGAGCAGGTTCGTATCTCTTTGAGATCAATTCTAGCAGAGAGACATTAAGGAAAAAAGAGCTTTTTTTTTTTTACATCTGATATAATTGACAATCAGTTTGTCAATAGCTTTGATTAGAATTATACAGTATTGAAATGCATCTCACTTACTTGACATCATGACAAGAAAGAAAGAGGGGAAAACAAAGCAAAAATGAGGATGGAAATGGGTTATATCTGAAAAAGAATAATAATGCACAATCATCCAGTAATACGTTAGCATTCAACAAGACAAAAATAATAATAATAATAATAATAAAGTGAAATTGACAGAATATCAGTATTAAAAAGAAAAGAATTGGTAACAATCTAGTGCAAGTTTCCACTAAAACATCAATCAGTGTGTCAGAACATCTGTAACAACTGTGCCAAAACTTCAGGAGCGGCTGGCTTGATCTCACAAAAACTGAATGTTCATATTTCACCCCAAATCAAAAGAAAAATAAGACCTTTTGCAGAAAGAAAACAAAGCCTTTTTTAGTGCCGTCTAATTGATTGATCACAATTAATTTGCATCTAACATAAAAGTTTGTTATAATATATGTGTATATATATATATATATATATATATATATACACACACACATTATATAAATAAACTTTTATGTCAGATGCGATTAATAGATTTGACAGCACTACCTTTTTCCATTGTGATTTAATTTTCTTGACCTTTTACTGTAAAAAAAAAGCTTCATTTTTATTTATGCAAAATATTCTTTTGATTTTGCGGTTAAACATTTCTTTTTGAGATACACCGCATCACCTACACTTATTAAAACATCCCATACTACCCCTCGAAATTCATCATTAATCAAAAATATTTGTCTTAAAAAACAGTGACATAACGTGAAAGCACGGAAACGAACAAAAATGTTACCAATTCCACACAAAAAAAACGTTCTGGAAGTGCACATCTGCACACTTTAGTGCAGTTACAGGCCTGTATATATTGACTATTAATTTAGAATAAATGTTCAAAACCGATTCCTTTGAATATCTTAATAGCTAAAAATACAATCTGGTTGCATTACAATGTCTTCAGAGTAATTCTTCTGTGCGGAAGCACACAGTCACCTATGGCACAGTGGTTTCAGAACACACACAACTTCATTTCCACTGATCGAGGTTCTAGACCTCGACCTACAGCTGGAGAACTGGCAGTCCACCAGGATTTCTGCACTTTTTTTCCCACATTGGTAATAGACATCCAGGATACTTCTTGGTGTACTTTCTCATTTTCTCATCTAAACTGCATAAATAAAGTGAAGCATTTGTTAATAATAACCAATAAGATAAATTGCATGTTAAGCCAGGCGTCTAAAAAGATGATTGCAGTTTTTGCACTGAATGTCACATGAATACAGAAGATACGGATGTTCGTCGCAGGTGGTTTGCAATTACATTTGCTGCATCATAACAACCTATTATGCTCAATATTTCATGGCTTAGTTTCTTGAAATGCTGAGGTGAATAATAAGAAAAGATGTCCAGAGGTTACATTTAAACCCAAATTGAAACGGAAAAATATGTTTGCATTAAGAAAATGCAAACTAGTGTTAGGACCATTAAGATTGTTTTATTTTTTTTGCATTACAGCATAATTTTCATGACTATTAAGAACAATTTGCCACTAAATTACTATACAATATACAGCATAAAGGCAGCACAACAAATAATGATGTGATCTATACTTTCTAATGTAAATAATATATCATAATTTTTTATTCTTCACATTTCAGTAATGAGATTGATGTTTTATTTGCATTAAGGTAATGAGAATTATGGGAAAATGTGCTTAATTGTCATGCTAATAATTTTATAATGCAATATATATATATATATATATATATTTTTTTAATGGTCCTAAAAAAAGCTTAATTTTCTTCATGCAAAATATAATTACAAAATGTTTTGGCGGGGGATCGTGGGGTGCAACGTGAGCTGGACAGATAATATTCACTTTTATTTTTTAAACAAAACCCCCTGATACTCTTAACTGTTTGGGAAAAAAAATTATGAAGAGAATTACCCTGTCCATTTAGGCACGGGTCAACGGGCAGATCTAACAAATCCGAGCACTCACAAAGATCTGATTGTGCTGCTGCAACTTCACATATAAACTTAAACGTGTCAAAAGAATCCAATTTCAGTCTATTGTAGATAATGACCAATCAGAAATGTTTCCAATACTCGTCTGTCTTTTGACCTACTGACCTACGTTTCACAGATTGAGTCCGATCACATCTTCCCTCTGTTATCTGCTGTCCAGTTTTCTCCCAGTGTAATGTACATCTCATTTCACCTTGTTGACCCAAGATGTCACAGTCATGTGATAAGCAAACACAAGAACAGCTGAAGTATTTCACGATGGTCAGATGGTTTACAGGTTGGCCTCCCTCTTGTCTTTGCTGGGCGATGGCTTCATAGCATCTTTTCCAGACTTCCCATTGGTTGAGGCGGCAGCTGCAGCAGCAGTGGATTCTATGGCGACTGCTGCAACACGTTTGATTGGTTCATCCGCTTTAGATCGTTCCTCTGGGCTGGGCTGGGAGGGCGGGGCCTGTTCAGCAGAGGGCGGGGCTATGAGCTCCTGCTGTAGCTTGTGACTCTGAAGGAGGCGGAGCTGAACACGCAGTTCCAATATGGCCTCCTGTTCCTCATGGATGGCCTGATTCAGATGAGTGTTTTTATTCTAGAGAGAAAATCAAAAACATACAGCACTCATCATGAGACTGATACATCGAACTCGATGAGTAGTCAGTCCTTTCTTCCCTATTGCGACAAGTGAAGTGGCTTCTCAAACAAGAAATACTGTTGATTTTCGCTATGGGGAATTGATTGGATCATTGTTGTTTGCCAATTGCAGCGATCTCATATGAGTGACAGGTTGCTCGAGGCATTTTTGTCCCGCCCTCACACTGATGTACTCATCAAAAGAGAAGAGATATCATTGTGAGGGAAAGAGGAAGTTAATGTTTTTTATTAAAGATTATGAGGATACATGAACAAAAAATAATGATGAGCACGGATAAATAATTCAATACTGCAATATTCCATAAAAAAATTATTTTGTGATCACAGATGTGTTGACATCACAGTAGGGGGAAATTTGTAACATCTTATTTTCAGGCGTATTTGCAAACCCCACCCATGACTGATGACCATCAGCCCTAGGAGCATAGATCACACCCCGAGTGAGCCACATACAGTCTGCCATGATTATATAATGTCAGCGCCACATAAACATTAAAATGTTCTGTTTTTAGATGTACTAATGAACATAAGAGTATCCATAGACTCCTGGCATTCGAGCCACTGAGGACACATTGGATGAAGTGTTTTATGAAGTAAATGTGCCGAAGAAACTAGGTTTGTTCAAATCATTTTACACCTGACTGCTTCACAAACGAGGGTCAGTTCAATGCTGGATTTGTGGATTCAATGCTGGTCAATACCGACTTCCTACTACAGTTCCCACATGAGCACCTGTACAACAATTTATGATGGAACATGCTAAGCGATAAGTTGAATAAAGTTAAATTCATCAACTGAACATTCAGAAACGTCCTGTTGTTTTCTAAAAGTCATAACTCCTTCCTGAGTCTCTCCATCTGTGTTTGACTGTGTAGCTGAACACCGCTACTGACAATTTCTGACATTTTGGCTGCGTGAGGTTCTCCAGTTTTGTTGTTGCTGGAGTATCCGAAGCACGAGCTGTAAAGGCTCTTCCCTCTTCTGGAAAGTGGGCGGAGAGCAGCAGCTCATTTGCATTTAAAGGTACATACACGAAAATGGTGCGTTTTTGCTCACCCAAATAGGGACAAATTGGACATGATATAATAAATGATCTGTGGGGCATTTTGAGCTGAAACTTTACAGACACATTATGAGGAGACCTGAGACTTATATGACATCTTGTAAAAAGGGGCATAATATGTCCCCTTTAAAGTTAGCAGCAGTAACTAAAGAGGACAGAGCTCAGAAAACGGTCAATTAAATTAGAATTGTCACAAATCTTGTGTTCCTTCTTCTCACCTCTAATTCTTCGTTCTGTTTCTGCAGGTCTTCCAGAATCATCTGCAGTTCCTCTTCATCTTCACTCTCGCTCTCACTATCTGATGAATACTCCTCTGTTTCACTGCGGCCCTGCTGACGGCTGTGTGTGTGTCATTTCAAGCAGAAAATGGAAGATAAAGAGTAATAATGACCCTTGCATGTTTCAGATCTGCTGTACAGCAGCCATAACTATAAAACCAAAACGTTGTTTCCCACAGAAATCAAATGAATACAAACAAGCATAATAATTAGCAACAGATTTCCCTGTGGGTGAACTCTCACCTTTGTATATCTGCGATCTCAGCACGCAATCGTTCAATTTCTTCTTTCTCTGTGGCGATTTGCCGCCGCAGAACCTGCTCCAGAGATATCAGTTCCTCCTGCTCTGTTAGGATCTCATTCTCCTGCAGGGGGCGGCAGAGAAACAAATCAAACATCACACAGACAGAATCTTTGGCTGCATCTCAATTCACATACTACAATTTGTAAAATGATTTTTTTTTAGTATGTAGCAGAACAGTAGGGTAGAATTTGGACTGAAAAAAGGCCCTTTTGTCACATGCTGCTTGCACGCAGTCATCTGTACATTTTCTGTGACTTACTGTATATGTTACAAACGGCTGTATAATACGCAAAGTACAATGCAACCATTTCTTGCTTATCATTGACCAGCTGATTTGTTTATCTGTCAGAGAGCTGTTTGAGTGTCGAACCAGCATCTAAAACGCAGTGAAAGTAGCAGTAGCGTCTGAGCAGGTGGTCTCACCTGAGCCAGGAGAAGGTTAATGACTTCCTCCTCGTTCTCAGACATCTCCTCCTTTGATACGTCCTCTTTAGACAGGCTGGCGATTTCCTGTGCAATTTTAGTCTCGCACTCCTGCAGATTCAGAAGGACAGAAGAAATGAGACATCAGGACGTTTCTGGAAGTGCGGCATGATAAATAATGTGGTGTAAATTAAAGTTTATAGTTGCAAATATTTGTTTTTAGTGGCCAGTTTCTTAAAGAAATGGAACTACAATAAAGTTTGTTGTGAGTTAGTTGTGATCTGTTCATTAATATACACAAACATTCAAAAGTTTGGGGTCGGTATAATTTGTTAATGTTTTTGAAAGTCTTTTATGCTCACCAAGACTTCCTTTATGTGATCAAAAATTCATGTTTTTTTCTGTATTTTCAGCATCATTACTCCAGTCTTCAGTGTCACATGATCCTTCAGAAATCATTGTAATATACTGATTTGCTGCTCAAGAAACATTTATTATTATTATCAATGTTGAAAACAGTTGTGCTGCTTCATATTTTTGTGGAAACCCTGATCTTTGATGAATAGAAAGTTCAAAAGAACAGCATTTAATTGAAATAGAAAGCTTTGGTAACATTATAAATATCTTTAGTGGAACTTTTGATCATTTTAATGCATCTTTGCTGAATCAAAAAAGTATTCATTTAATTTCTTTAAAAAAAAAACAAAAAAAAAAACTGAAACTTCTGATCCCAAACTATTGAATGGTAGTATAGTGCATTACTCTCAATCTCTCTCTTACCTTTTCTTTTGAACATTATTTTTATTACTGATTTTTCAACTAAACGTATTAAAGAAATATAGCTGAAAAAAAACCAAGGGCTATACATTGTTTACATTACAGTACTCAATCCATTTCTCCCAATAAATTATAAATAGATCCAATTTGAAGGTCAAAATAAAAGTCATTTCTTCCATATAGTATATTTCCTTAACAATTTCTACCCATTCTCTCTCTTGCTATCTCTATTTGGGTTTATAACTTTTCAAACTCTCATTTTATCTAAAACATCAAAAATATTCTTTCTGTAAGGATGCAAATCTAGTTTTCTGCTAAAAACTCATCAGTTGCATTTGATGCTTCTCTTGCTCAGACAAACTGATTGTGAGATTCTATGTGTTCTCATGTGCAGTACAGCAGGGGTGAGGGGTCAGGGGTCAGAGTGTCGTAGTGTTAATTTCGTCAGACGAGACGAGACTAAATATGTTCGTCAACGAGCTTTTTTTCCATGACTAAGACGAGACGATGACGAGACTGCACCAATGTCCAAAAACGATGACTAAGACTAAATTAACATGCATTATTGTTGACGAAAAAAGACGAGACTAAAATGTTTTGCAGAAAATAAAAACTAAGATAAAATCTCTCTTCATTTTCGTCTACAATCGTCTTTTTTATCATGAGATAGAATATTCAGCGGTTACTAGGGATGAGTCACGATTTTCGAATATTCCATTAGTTGATTTTATTATAGAATATCGAATAGGTTGTGCAATTGTCGTCTATAAAAAATCCCCATGTTTTCGGGTCTGATGCGGTGACACGTTCATGTAACCAGAGGGTGACGATGCCAATAATGCATCTAAAAGCTGTCAATCAACTCTCAGACAACAGAAGAAGATACACATTGTCTCACACCAGAGCATGTGAGCGGAGTTTATTTACTCTAGAGCGGAGAGCACATTTCTGAAGATTACGCGCCGCTCGCTCAGAACGCCCACAGTGGCGCACAAAAAAACGTCATTGTAATGATGCATTAAACATTTGATTTGTTTATTAATAAACTAGTGTTTTATGTCAGTGTTGGCTGCAAAGATAAAGTTGACGATGCTGACTCGCCATCTTCGCAGTAGTGAACGCGCCTATAGAGAGAAATGCACACTTCATAGCCTACGGATTAGCCTACATAAACAGAGAGCAGCCCATTTCTTTTCGTTTTGAATTGTTTTGTTTAAAAGTAGGCCTACACATTTCAAGCTTTCTATAGATATTCTTCTCAGGTCTGTGAGGCAAGTATCTTATAAGCTGAGTTTCAGTTCATTTATGAGACGCGCTCCAGTTCACGCGCCCGCGCCTTCGTGTCCGGATTATATTGTGTACTATTTGCTTCTTCTCGTTTATTAATCCAGGCAATTTGTTGATGAAACTTTTATTAAAAGGAAGATACAATTTATACAAAACGAAATTCACTTTAAAGAAAGGCTTTCTACAAAACAAAACTTAATAAGTGGTCAAAATCATGTGTCATAACTGACGGGAAGCACTGCGGACGGGGGAAAACATCTACGCTGTAAATCAACCAGTCACCTAGCAGAAATATTAATTGTTAAGCCTTGCAAAATCTAATTTGTTTGTTATTTCTCAAGACCAACCTAGAATGTAAATAGGTTGTATTTTAGGCCTACATTTTTCTACTATTTAACCAATATTTGAGAAGCGTGAAACACTATTTGACTGAAATGGTTATCAGAAATAATCTCAGAAATGATTTGTTATTTAAAAAAAAGACTAAAATGTTTTGACTAAAACTTGACTAAGATATATTGAGTTTTCTTTTGACTAAAACGACGAGACTTTTAGTCGACTAAAACTTGACTAACAAAAAAAGATATGTGAATGACTAAATATGACTAAAACTAACAAGGACATTTGGCACAAGACTAAGACTAAATTAAAAATTGGTGACAAAATTAACACTAGAGTGTCGAGCTCTTGCCTGTCTCTTGGCCTCGCGGAGTTTGCGTTTCAGCGCGGTGACGATCCGCTGCACCTCCCAGAGTCTCTCCTCCTTGGACAGATCCTTCACACCGGCCTGCAGATCTCTGTGCAGACGGTTCAAGAGGAACTCCTGCAGAAAGACAAGTGGACAGATGTGAAGAACGAACACAATATCACTAGTGATGCACTGAAATTAATTTTTTTTATTGAAGTTTTCATTTAGCTGAAACCCAAAACCCAATTTATTTTACAATCAATAATCACAAACATTTAAATTGGACACAAGACTAGAATTATGTTTCTACTCCAATTTGGATTTTAAACAGTGGCTGTAATAAAAAAAGATTTATTCAAACACACATTAAATTAGACATCACTAACAGGTTAAGTAGACATTTAATACGCGCCATCGGAGAGGAGCCAATTAAACGTCACTGTTTCTGCTGTAGGTGATCACTACAAATTAGATCTCTTTAAAATCTCAGTTGTCCTACAGCAAAATTTTCTCATGCTCTGTTTCGCTTTCCTCCTGAGAAAAACACATCAGTAATCTTTCTACTAGAGTTTCAGAAGAGATCTCAACAATGTTTCAAGTTGTGTTCGGCAATCTGCAATCAAAAGTTAGGGATCTCAATATGAACTCGAAGATTTCTCATCAAATTCTCCCAAGACCAAATGATCCAAACTGTTATGTACATTTTATAGCTCTAACTGTATGAAAACGATCAACTCATTTGTGTCTATTCTTATTTCTCCTACAGAATTTTAGGAAAAACATCTGAGAAAGTTGATACCTTTGTCAAACATAACTTGAAAAAACATTAAGTTTCCAGAGATATGAAAGAGCAACCTCTGAGTGATAATATGTAGTTTTAGATTCACACACTGAAGCGTCACATCAGGGCTGTTTACGCTGTTCCAACTGTTTTTGTTTCCAGTCTCTCCACACTCACAGAGTTTGGATTCATCTCCTGTTTTGAATATTACACGCATTTCCCTGTTCATGAAGGACACATTTGCCTTTGACACATTCAAACTTTTCATTTTATGTAAAGCATAAAACAAAACTTCTTCCATGATACAGATTCCTCTTCCAGGTAGAAGATACAATGTGAATCTATTTTTTAATGAAATTACGTACATTGCTTTTAGTACTAAATGTCTTTATGCATAAATTAAAAGCACTATAACAAATACTACTGTGTTTTTTTAATACAGATGTATTTTATTTTTTTTTTGTATTGATGAGATTTGAAATGAAAGTGCAAAATTGCATTTTCTGAAAAGGTGCATTATTTTTCCTTCATGCAAAACAATTTATTTTCTTTAGCAATTTATTCCTTCCTTCTTTAGGGTGAACTGTCACCTGTTGAAGGGTTTTGTGAGATTCACATGCTTGAAGGCATTTTTAAACTACATTGTACAGAGCAAAGTAACCAACTAGTTGATTGGACTTCCATAGAATGGGAAAAAAAGAAATACTATGGAAGTCAATGGCAACCGTCAACTACTTGGTAACCCACATTCTTCAAAATATCATCTTCTGTGTTTAGCAGAAGAAGAAAATTCATATGATTTGGATTGAAACAACTTGAGGATGAGTAAATTATGAAAAACTCTTTTTTTTTTTAAATACTTTTGATGGGAAAAATCAGTTATATAAATCTAAACCAGTCACAAATATAACGTCCTGTGTGTTTGAGTCCTGTGAATCACCTGTCTGCGGATCTCTTCTTTAATGCTCTTCTGGGTCTCAGGTAGGGTCGGCATGGTGGCCATATTGGACCAGCGCAAAGGATGGACGACCGGCTTCAGAGGCACATCACCGAACAGCTCACGGACGTGCGTGAAAAACACGTACAGCACGCGGTTCCCGATCTAGAAACCAGAGAGTGTTGTGTCATACAAGAATATGCAGTCATGGTAAACCTTAAAAAAGGTTTATGGGAGTATGGTGTTTATTTATTTTTATTTTTTTATTTTATATTTTTTAAACAGGAAAAGATTTAAGACAATCGGGCCTGACTCAGTATAAAACTGATTTTCAGCAGGTTCCTGTTCTGCAGAACATAAATACCTCATATACAACAGAACTCCTAGACAAGACAACAACAAACACACAAACCAAGAGAATAAGCATCAGAGGGAGGCCATGAAGCCATCTCAGTGGTCAAAGACATACCTATCCATTAGATGGCGAGCAAATGTTTTTTTAAATAGTCTTATTGATGTTATAGTTCTGATGTGCGGTGGAGTCTCATTCCAGGCTTTAGTGAGCACATGAAAAAAAGATCTCTGTCCATAGCAGTTCCTAAATGCCGGTATAGGCAGAAGTCCATTTGTAACAGATCTCGTAGTACGCTCGAGCCTTGAGCTGAGTTTTGGAACCAACGCAGTAAATGCTGCTGAATTGTGTCCATTTAAGATTTTATAATACAAGTTTATCCCATGGCTTATTTTATAGTTCTGAAATGTCAAGGCATTACACAAAGATAGTGCAATACAGTGGTTATTGCCCAATAATATTCCACCCCCCTCTTCTCCACATAATTTGCAGTCGCTTCTCAAATAAAACTGACCCCAAACAAAGACCTCATTAGCAGTATGAGGGCACCTCCATCCTACATGTCTCCTGTGGGACTGTAAAGTAGAACAACCTTCAGTTTGAGAGCAGAAACAAATCAAAAACTCTGTACTGGAACAGTGAATGTATATCATGATTTTATTATACTAAACTTCCCATCAGAGAATCTTTACTGTGCAGTATGCATCCATACAGGGTACAAAAGTAGCTTTTTGCCAAAACTGTACATAATATATTGAAAATGTACAAAATATTACATATGGAAAAATAATCTGTATTATTTATGATATTTAATCTGAGAGGAAAGATTATTGAGTAATATGAGAAAGTTGAAATGTTGAATTTAAGATAATAATAATAATTCTTGCCAATCAATCAAATCTAATTAGATTAAATGTTTATCCATTGGCCTACATCCAAAATTTTGTAAATGTTTAACACATTATATATAATTTAGTGAAATATTTTTAACTTCTTAATATATATTATATATATATATATTATTCATGATATTTACTCAGCTAAAACGAACGGATAACAAATGTTCTTCTATAGAACTAAAAAGTATTTATGCATTTTAATTTATTTTATATATATATATATATATACACACACACACACATATAATTTTTGATATATTTGTCAGATGGACATGCCACTACAACCGTAGTATGATCCATATCACATCTAGAACTGATGATCAAAACATCCCCTGTATATTCTAAGCTCACCTGTACAGTGGGATTGAGTACAATAGAGATGTTCTGGATGTTCATCTTGGTGTCGATTTCGCGGGCGATGACGTGGTCCATGTGAGTGATGAGCCAGGCCAGGAGGAGTCTGCTCCCCGAGGGCACTTCCCCCAGAAGCCTCTGAAACTCCTGCAGTTTCTCTGCCTCGCTGGGCCGCCCGCAGGCCTCCTCGAAGCGCAGGACCAGCTCTTTACCCAGCAGACTATCGGGCAGCTCTCGCAGGTACTGCTTCAACAGGCTGGCCACTGTGTGTGGATCATACTCCTCCAGACACGGACACTCCTCACGGTCGTACGCCGCTTTCAGCTCGTCAACCTTAGACTTCATACCTATAGAAACAACACCAGAGTGAACACAAGATTCAAAAGCTGCAAGGCGCATTTGATTTTGACTTTTTATGTCTTTGAAAAGAGCGGATAAAAGAAAAGCTGCTGAGGCACATGTATTCACTGTCCATTCAGATATTCGTAACACATTTCAGATATTAGTCTTCAAACATTCGCTTCGTTTCAGCAGTCTAGCTTTGCATTAAACATCATAAATGGAAAGTAGACTAATACTCTTTTATCACAAGAGGACCAAAAAGAGATCCAAGCCCACTTATGAGGTAGAGACGATTTAAATTTTTGTACAAGTTCAAATTATTGTCTGAAATAACTGACTTCAAGGGTTAGTTCATCCAAAAATGAAAATTTTCCCATATTTTACTCACCCTCAAGCCATCCTGTGTATATGACCTTCATCTTTCAGCCAAACACAATTAGAGTTATAATAAAAAAATATCCTGGATCTTCACAGCTTTATAATTGGAGTGAATGGTCCAAATATTTTGAAGCCCAAAAAAGCGCCTCCATCCAACATAAAAGTAATCCATACGGCTACAGAGGGTTAATAAAGGCCTTCTAAAGTAAAGCGATGCGTTTTTGTAAGAAAAATATCCATATTTATAACTTCACAAACTATAATCAATGGCTTCCAGTGACGGCTGTATGCGAGTCTAGTTCCGGCAGAAGAGTGATCTCTGAACCGACGTGTGATGGATTACTTTTATGATGGATGCGCTTTTTTTTGGGCTTCAAAATCTATTGTACCTTTCACTCCCATTATAAAGCTTGGAAGAGCCTGGATATTTTTTTATATAACTCAAATTGTGTTTGGCTGAAAGAAGAAAGTCGCTTGATGGCTTGAGGGTGAGTAAAATATGGGATAATTTAAATTTTTTGGGTGAACTAACCCTTTAAAGTTGAAAACAACCCAGAATATTCCTTTTAATAAATATAAACAAACATAAAATTTCAGTTCACAGAAAGTAGAAAAGGGTCATACCAGAGACACGATAGATGCCTTCACATTTCATGCCGTAGCTCTCGATGTAGTCCACACACTCTCTGAAGACGGCCGGGAGCTGAATACCATCGTACAGCGCTGTTCTCCTCACCGCTTCCACTAAAGGCGCTCCGAAGATCGGCCGCAATGTCGTCGTCGTCGCCGTCGTCTCCGTGATTACGGGTTCAGGCTCTGTGCTGGGCTTTTTCTTCTTTTTCTTCTCTTTCCATTGTTTCACCACGTCCGCTGCTGTCAAGTCTTTGGACTTCTTGTCCTTGGCCTTCTCCTCTTTAGGTCCCTTCTCCTTCACTTTGAAATCCTTTTCTTTCTTCTTGGAGAAACTGGGCTTCTTGAAGACGTGAATGCCCTTGGAGCGCTTCATCTTAGACGGGCTCTCGGCCTCATCGGCAGAGCTGTCCTCCTGGAAAGCGGCGTATCCCTCAGCTACAGGGAGAGGAGATAAAAAAGAAGAGATAAAGAGACTAAATGAGAAGAGAAGAGACCTGATGCTGAACAAAAAACGTCCTATTAACTGCTGTGCAAAATTTACTGTCCCACCATCTGTGACTCTCTCAAGGTTAGGCGACACTGAAATGAGCAGAACGAAATGAGACAGAGAGAAAGGCACAGAAAAACTGCTCTAAAGAGGTCAGCAATAACCCCGTGTGCCAGTTCTTTTTTTAGTGATCCATTTCCTCGTCCTGACACCGACTTCACCCTGAACAGAACAGTATTCGGCTGCTCACTAACACTCCTCGTGACGCCCCTCCTCAGCCACAGTAACACACCTACAGGGTGTGTCTTTAAAGCTCCATCACTTCCTGCTTGTGTGCAATAGGCTGCTGTACGGCAGCTAAATAAAGTGGCAGGAAAATAAAGAATTCACTCTGAAGCGGCACAGAAACTGGAACATTTGCACATCGAGGGCAGAAGTCCAATACTACGAACTAGATCTCTCTCTCTCTCTCTCTCTCTCTCTCTCTCTCTCTCTCTCTCTCATATATATAAACATTTTCCAACCTTTTGATGACATTTGATACATACAGTACCAGTCAAAAGTTTGGGGTTGGTAAGATTTTTTTTAGGTTTTTGAAAGAAGCCTCTTTTGCTCACTAAGGCAGCAATTATTTGATTAAAATTACTGTAAAAACAGTAATTTTGTGAAATATTATTAAAATTTAAATTGTTTTCTATTTTAATATATTTTAAAATGTAACTTATTCCTGTGATCAAAACTGAATTTTTTTCAGCATCATTACTCCAGTCTTCAGTGTCACATGATCCTTCAGAAATCATTCTAATATGCTGATTTGCTGCTCAAGAAACATTTATGATTATTATTAATAATAAAGCAGTTGTGCTACTTAATATGTTTGTGGAAATTGTGATTTAATTCCTTTTTTTAGGATTTTTCTTTGATAAATCAAAAAAGAAATTTGTTTATTTGAAATAGAAAACATTATAACTGTCTTTTCTGAATTTTTTTTATCAATTTAATGCATCCTTGCTGAATAAAAGTATTAATAATTACGTTTTTTTTTTTTATTTTACTTTTGAACGATAGTGTACGTCAAATAGAGGAACCATACTTTCAACCAAAAACTTATTGCTAAAATAATCCAGGCATGTTTCCCAGAACCAATTGAACAGAAGCAAGAAATCCATTTTCGCATTTTCATTTAAATTCATATTTAATATGCACATATATACTGTAGTTTTGAAAATTAGCGCACAGAGTCTGATTTGTGCTAATAAACATTAACAGTAAAATTAGTTAATTGTGATGACGCAAATGAATAACTGAATCGTAATATTGATTTGATTTATTGAAACGACAGTTTGAACTGATTCACAAAAATCAGTATCTAACAGAATTTAGAAGTATCTAAAAAAGCATGTTTGCTACTGAAATTCAAAATTATAAATGAAAGACAAGAAATGATTGTGACACAATCTAATGACTTGAAAAGCAAAGATCTACAGTGGCTCCAAAACGCATTCAGATACTAAAAACATCTGAATATGATTGCACTAAATGAATATGATTGCAGCTGAAATGCTGCAAGATTCAAAACAAACAAACAAACAACTTTTTGTAAAATGTTTTGCATGAAAAGTGTGCCTGTTCTTTCTCTATGCCCTTTCTTTTTATGTAATAACATTCAAGTATTTATTTACATCAGTATAAGGCATTGTTGAGTGTAAATATTGTGTGTGTGTGTGTGTGTGTGTTTATCTTACTGCGTTTCTCCTTCTTCTTAAACTTGTTCTTCTTCTTGTTGTGCTCCTTCTCATCATCGGACACCACGTCGGGCGGCTCATGGTGGTGTCCGTCGTGAGGGGGCGAGGGGTCGCCCGTACGGTATAGACCTGGGAACTTCGTAGGGCTGATCTCTTCAGAGCTCGGGGTACGAGCCACACCCCCGGGATGCTCCGCCCTCCTCTGCTCCACAGGACTGCTACTGGGTGGCAGGAAACACTCGGTCATCTCTGCGCTGCCCTGCTATTGGCTCCTCGCAGCACGATGCCCTGGGATTGGCTGCTCGCTCTGATGACGCATCACCTCTCCATGTCACCTGAACAGGGGAAAAATAGACAAGTTGTTTCAGATTCTCATACTTTAAATACAATTGGCATTTTTATTGACACTCTTTCTGACGCACAATGATGAATCTGAAATGTAAGAACTGCGCAAAAAAATCTACGCTGTGTTTGTTGAAACACATTTTGAGCACATGAACGCCTCATAGCAGCAGTCTGTTTTGTAAACAGCAATTTTCTTAAATCAGATGAACGGATAACCTTCAAATAAATGATCAGGATGTCTCTCAAAACCCATTCTGTAAACTGTGTGACTAAATGTTCAAATCTGCCAATGTAACTTTTTAACACTGAAAACACTGCCCTCTAGTGACCATAATGCTTTTTGCATCTTTATTGCTATAAAAGGACCAGTGAATTCTGTCACTAAAAATAAAAAAGGGGTTTCTTGGTCCAGAAGTACAAACTTCAAACCACAAAAGCCGCTTTCTTCATATCCAACGATATAAATTCTTTGATAATTTATTGAATTATTACAATTATGATTAAAGACCCCCCAAAAAAATGAAATTAGAGAAAGCAATAACAATTCTGTCATCATTTACTCACCCTCATGTTGTTCCAAACCTGTATGAGTTTCTTTCTTCTGCTGAACACAAAAGAAGATATTTTAAAGATTGTTGGTCACCAGACAGTTAACGGCACCCATTGACTTCCATAGTATTTTTTCCCAACTATGGAAGTCAATGGCTACCGTCAAATTGTTTGATTACTAACATTCTTTAAAATATCTTCTTTTGTGTTCAACAGAAGAAAGAAACTCATGAAGGTTTGGAACAACATGTGGGTGAGTAAATGATGACAAATTTATAATTTTTGGGTGAACTATCCCTTTAAATAAACACTCTCAGTCTCATATTGTGAACACTAAAAATATAGTACCAACTAGTAGCACTTTGAGCAACAATCTTTGTCATCTAGGAAATTATTATCTTATTTAAGTAAAAATAATTAACTGTACAACCATATTTTGTTAGGCCCACACCCAAAACAGCCCATTTGTATCCATAAACAAAAGCTCAAACATTACCTACAAGATTAGGCTAGATCTCATTAAAACCAAAAAAGGGGGTGGAAAAATAAGAATGCCAGTTGAAAAAGTACAATCATATCAGAAGCGGAGCAAGTTATTACATATCAATGTAAAAAAAAATTACGAGGACCATTTTTTTTAATAGAAAAACATGCATTTGTGAATTCTCTCAAATGAATAATCTCAATTTGCTAGACCTAAAACGTGTATTTAGATAGTAAATAGGGTCACTTTTGCGTTTGTTGATTTTAAAATAGTTCAGATCAATCACAAAAGTCTCTAAATCATGATAACATTCATTTACAACTGAGTACAAAAATTAAGACAATTAAAAGGTGCATGTAAAATGATTATATATATATATATATATGTGTGTGTGTGTGTGTGAGAGAGAGAGAGAGAGAGAGAGAGAGAGAGAGAGAGAGAGAGAGAGAGAGAGAGAGAGAGAGAGAGAGAGAGAGAGAGAGAGAGATTTTATTTTATCTGCGGCCCTGCCCCTAATAAATCAACAACAACAAAAAAGCACCGTAAGAAGTCACCTTACATTCAAAACAGAGGTACACGGCTTTACCTCACACAACCATAGTGATTTAAAGGTATTTCAACAGATTATGAAGAAAAGATTTTCTCCACTAAAGAACAGAATAAATCTTTCCTGACAGCAGCTGTTTCGTTGAATTGAACACAAGCCAGACCACATGACAGATTATTTTAAAAAACAATGAATGAAACGCACTTAAAAGATGCATTTCCAACGAGAAAACGTATAATAACAACGATGATTATAACTAAATATTCAAAAGTACATAAAGGTAGATTCATAGCTTAGCATGTCCGCTAACGAACCTCGGATTTTATGGACAAAGTCGACATTTAAAATTATTACGCTGAAAGATTAATACGCTGTATAAACGAGAAAATAAGCCATAATGCTGATAAAATATTAGAGCATAATTATAAATATATTAAGAAAAATAATCCGTGCACAAACCTGCTATGATCAATGTAACAGCTGCACTTCCTGTAGCTTGTTTACGTCCCATTTGACACGTGCGCATGCGCAGTTGCAGCCGCCTTGAATTATGGGAGCCCTAGTTTGAGTTCTCTCTGCACTTACCACCTGCTAAAATGATTGTAACTTTTTATTTTAATCTAATGTTTGGATAAGATTGAGGCTTATCCAAACTAGGCTTCTATTTTATATTACAAATAATAAAAAGAAGATGTAAGGATTTTGTTTCTCCATATTATTTTTAGTGTTTTCTATGCGCCAGCAGATGAAGCTGTTGAGCAACAGACAGACAGTGCAGTATTACAACTCAATGAATGATAGGTGAGTTCATTCATGTCGATGATGTGGGGAAAATATTTTCCTGAGTAACAGAAAAACAGGTGTTTTTTCCTCTGGGTAGATCATTTCAGGGATTGAAATGAAATCACACTCATGATTCAGGCATTATCGTTTTGTTTATGGTTGTGAGAAACATTATCTGAGATGCCAGATAAGAGTTTGGACATATTTTACAGCATCCATCATAAAACTGCAGTAGAACATGCTTAAGTGTATGAGTCAGTGGTTACAGTCAAAACTGGTAACAGTGCTATTTAATATAATTGAGAGATACTAGAGTTTTTAGTCATATTTTGAATCAGGTTTCATTTTTATATTTTCCATTTTAATTTTAGTTAAAGTTTTAGTAATTTAGTTGTGTGTTCGCCATTATTGTAAGTAACAATTTTTTTTAATATATATATATATATATGTATAGTTTTTATTATTTTTTATTTCAGTTTTAGTTTTTTGCTTGAAATGTTTTACATCATCTTACTTGACCTTCGAACCTCCTTCCATCTTGATTAAACCACATGACAATAAAACCCTTTTAAGAGCATCTGGCAGGAATGTTCGGTGTTTCTTCACTGCATTTGGCCAAACATTGCTTTCAAAAATTCATGACAGCTCTGATGTTTATTATAACAAATACCTGGAAATAAATGAACGTTATTCTTCATTGGATTTTTTTGATGCCATAGTAGAGCATTATTTCTGCAGACTGTGAATGATGTTTAAATTGGTTTCTGTAAAACCACAGAAATACACACACACACACACACTTTTTTCAACATTGTTAATAAGAGCAGCAAATCATCATATTATACTGATTTCTGAAGGATCATGTGACACTGAAGACTGGAGTAATGATGCTGAAAATTCAGCTTTGATCACAGGAATAAATGACATTTTAAAAGATATTCACACAGAAAACTTTTTTATATAACTGTTTTAGCTTGCATTAGAACGTAGTGTGTTTAGTAATCCGTTTTCCAGGTTTTTACTATATCCTTATGGAGACATTTGGCCATCAAAATGAAGGCAACACCAGACACACACAAACACATACAATCAGACAAATAGATACAATCTAAATCATATTCTCTTCTTTTTAATCTCAATTCCTCTTTTGTGGATCCAGGATTTGCAGCAACGAGTAAATTGGTTTTCTTGATCTTTTTTTTTTGTGGTAGATTATATCTGAACCATTTCTGTAGAAGAATTGCTCTGATGTGAGACTTTAACTTGCAGACGTTCCACCTTCACCATTCACGCACACGGGAGTCAATAATATCAAAGATCCTCCTAATACCTTCAGTTAAAGTTAACAAAAAGCAAAGCCTCACTGTTTGACAGAGCCAATATGACCTTTGCCCTTGAATGTAAGTTTGCTGAAAGAGCGTCCCGTCTGGCTTGTTCGCAGGCATGTCTGGGAGGCATAAAGAAATGTATTCTGACCCAGTGTTATTTTAGTTTTTATTATAGTTTTATTCATATTTTGAATTGTTTTTAAACTATATTTTTTTATATTTTCCATGTTTAAATATTTTATGTCATGTCGTTTTATTTATTTATTTAAAATATTGCTATTTAGGTTTAATTTAGATTTTATTGAATTTTTAGTTTTTTATTTATTTCCAGTTTAATAATTTTAGTGCTTCGACTAAAACTTATTTCAGATCATTGCCAAGGCAACATCTCTAGTTTAAGTTTTTCAACTAATAATTGTATTTGAATTTATTTTAGCTTTATTTTAATTAACAGAAATGTTTTAATAGTTTTAGATTTGGTTATATCAATCATCAATAATAACAATGTTCTGACCTTTAAATGAACTTATTTTGTTTGTTTGCTTGTTTGTTTGTTTGTTTTAAAGTAAACAGGCTGACAATAAACATCATGGGATAATGTTTACCCCAAAGACTTGTAAATTCATTTCTGTAAATGCTTTTTCTTTGTTTTTACAACCTGAGTTGAAATTATTTTCTCTGGAAATTGACAGTATATGTCACATAGAGCTGTAGCTGTAATGGATATTCGTTTCTGTTTAACTACTATATGAATATTGTTTAGTTAATAACTGTTTAGTTGCTAATGTAAACGTGGCTAAAAGTGGTTCTGAGGCTGTTTGCAGAATACTTTTGCACAATAAAAGTGCTGATTTTGTCAAGCCGAACTTAAATAATCGCTAAAACATGTCTGGAGTTTGTGCATGAGTTATGTAACACTTCCCTCTTGTTTTCTGATGACTATGGGCAGTTCCCAATAATAGCCTTATCCTCTGTGATAACAGCTGGGACAAATACAGGATAAGCGTGCACTGATGGCATGCAGTTCAGACTTATTTAGTTTAAGGTTTCGGTTTATCTGTGTGCAGGTTAAGAGTCACAGAGTCTGAATGCACATGTCTCTGCATATGCAGCGTGTCTATTGCAGATTTCAGTATGCTAATACATACGGCAAGTATACAAACATTTTACCTCATGGAATAAAAAAGAGAGATCACTTCTAATGCAATGCATTGAAAATGCAAAGAGATCAAATAGAGGTTTTCTCCCAAAAGTCTCTCACATCTCCTCTACAGCCGTGGTTGGCAGTAACACCTTTTTGCAAAGATTCCTCTAGTTTATTGTACAGATTGATCATGCATTTTAAACAATTGCAAAAAAGCATCATTGGCCAAATTAAAAATTAACTCTATCGCAAAAAAACAAACAAAACAAATTTCACTGTTTTTGGCCCTGGCACATAATGACCAGCTATAAAAATGATATGATCAATAAGTTATGACAACATATGTTTTTTTTTTTTTTTTAACTTTAATTCATCAAAATAAATGAAGCAACTTTCAACTTTTTTTAAATAAGTTATACAAGATTCAACTAATTTTTTAAAAGTCAGATTAATGTAGTTTAAGTTGAAATGACTTAAACATCCAATTTGATTGTAATAAAAAGTTTAAGGCAGCAACTTTTTTTTTACAGAGTAACATCATCTAATCTAACTAATCATATCATGTGAACGCGTATTCAGGTAAGATCACTCTCATTCTGACTGGATTATAAGAGCAGGCTGATGGCCTCGCATGCAAGGAAATATTGCACCTGAAAGAACCATTTACTGGATCATCAAGAACTTCAAGGAGAGGTTCAACGGCAGTAAAGCAGTTTTCAGGACATCCCAGAATGTCCAGACAGCACCAGAACGTCTCCTCCTCCGGAGTCGACTACAGAATTGTGCAGAGCTAGCCAAACACACCGCCATGAATGCAAGCACAACTTCTCCCAACGAACCAGGAGAATTTGGTGATGATCTGTGCATTTTCGAGCATGATGAAGCACCATGTCACAAGGTAAGAGTGATAATGTGGCTCAGAGATCATTACACTGAAATTTTGGAATCACGGCCAGGCGACTCCCCGGATCTTAATCCCATAGAACCTGTGGTCTATCCTCAAAAGGAGAGTGGACAAGCAGAAGTCCACAAATTGTGATCAACTCTGGACACTAATTAGGAAAAAAGTGATCGCCATCATTCAGGATTTGGCCCAGAAGCTGATATGCGAATTGAATGTTTTTGGATGTTGAATGTATGAAATGCTTATCATTGCTTTCTAGTTTACCATAAAATAATCTAAAAATACCAAAAGCAGCAAACTTTGTGAAACACAAACTTTATGTCAAAGATCTCAACAATGTCTCAGACCATGTTAAGATTTGTCAAGATACCAAAAGCCTTATTCAAAAGTGAAAGATCTCAATAAGAACTCAATACTTCTCAAAGAATCGATCCACATTCGTTTTATAGCTCTTTGCTCTCACTGGAAGTCAACTATTAACCCATGTGGATCTATTTTTATCTATATCTTTTACAGAGAAACATATGAGACAAAGTTGACACTCAAAACATAACTTAAGTCTCTTGAGATGTGAAAGAGAAACCTCAGTAAAAAGAAAAAAAATTCCACACACAAGAAAAGGTTATACTGTATATGGAACATTAAAGGGATAGTTCGCCCAAAAATGAATAATTCTGTCATCATTTACTAACCCTCATGTTGTTTCCAAACCTGTATGAGTTTCTTTCTTCTATTGAACACAAAATAAGATATTTTGAAGAATGTTGGGAATCAAACAGTAGATAGCCATTGACTTCCATGGTATTTTTTTTTTTTTGCCTTCTATGGAAGTCAATGGTTACGGTCAACTGTTTGATTACCAACATTCCCATAATGGGATTTAGCTTAGTTGTAATGTATTTTGTTTTAATTAATTAATTAATTAATTAATTAATATATTATTTATTTATTAATATATTTATTTAAAAGTTATGAATAAAACAGTTCATCATACTTCAACAAAAGTAAAAAAAAAAAAAAAA
Organism: Gila orcuttii; assembly: GCA_026230005.1. Classification (NCBI taxonomy): domain Eukaryota; kingdom Metazoa; phylum Chordata; class Actinopteri; order Cypriniformes; family Leuciscidae; genus Gila; species Gila orcuttii. Next base: position 5,218,824 of record JAPDVR010000008.1, on the reverse strand, counting down.
AAAGGAAATAACCCATTAAATATGATATTATGCAACCATTTAAGACATTTCTCCTCATATAGAACCTTTTTGCATAAAGCGTTTTTTTAAAATGGAGTCAAGAACCCTAGAGCTCTATATAAACCCACTGAACCTTTTATCTAAGAGTGGATGTTTCCACTTAATTTACATTTAATTTAGACAACGATGTCATCCTCTCCTGTTATCGTGTTTATTTAATTTGATGAGATCATCGTCCTCTCCTCAGATAAACAGAATGCAGATCCTGTCAGTCAAAGCCCTAAACATTAACAATCTAATTGAATCATAGGCTCATTTTTATCTGGAGTTTATCTTGAGTTTCAACTTTGTCCTAGAACAGAGAACACATCCAGGAACACAACTGTGCAGAGAACAGCACCACACTGACACACTGTATTTTTCTCTCTGGATTTTAATCATCTGTTTTCTTGTACATGGATTCTACCTGGAACATGGCACTTCTCTCAGACAAGGTGAAGTATTGCATTCCCATTACTTTTACTGTGATTTTACTGAGATTTTTTGAAAGAAGTCTTTTATGCTCACCTTATGCTCTTATGCTGTAAAACAATACAGTAAAAATTTAATTTATTCCTGTGATCAAAGCTGATTTTTCAGCATCATTATTCCAGTCTTCAGTGTCACATGATCCTTCAGAAATCATTCTAAAATGATTTTTAAAAGAGACTTCTTTTAAAAACATTGCTCACATTAAAAAATGATTCCAAACTTTTGACCGGTAGACCGGTACTGTATAAATAGTAGCCTATATAGTAGGATATATGATATATGATGTGTTTGAATGAGGACATGCAAAATGTTTGATGATCCATTGAAAAACATTTCAAATCTTTGTTCTCTTTTTCTTTTCTTTTTTTTTCATTACACACTAAACACACAGCTTTTTGAGAATAACCCAAAGAATGTGGTTGAGCTTAATGAATAACCCAGAGAAAAATTATTATCTTGGAAGAATTTGATTAAAAAATGTTTGAGTTCTCTGGCAGATCTTGGCAAATCTTAGATATTATTGAGATCTATTATGAAACTCTAGTTAAGATATGTGTGAGATTATAGGGCTCTTTCAAAATTGCTCTCCATTTATATCTCATCAATCGAGAACAAAATAGCATCCTGCTATTTTGAGGTTTTATTGAACCAGTGTATTTGCTGTGCTTGAAAGCTTGTGGAAATGACAATAATACAAACCCTGAGGATAATTATCTTTTCCTAATTAGTCTAGTAACTCATCGGCGTGCACGTAAACAAGAATAAAACCCAAGGCTCCTCTCAGAGTTTTTCCATCAACAACAAGATGAGGCAGAGAATATGGCAAGCTGTTTTAACATTTAATCATTTAAACCTAGTCTCAATTTTCATGCTACTAGTACTTATTTTTTAGATACTAGTATCTATTCCATTAAGTAGGCCTACTAGTACTTATTCATTAGGTACTAGTGCCTTTTATTTAGATTCTAGTGCTTATTCTTTAGGTAGTTCCTTTTTAAAGATACTAATCCTTATTCATTAGATACTAGTACTTATTCATTAGATACTAGTACTTATTCATTAGATACTAGTCCTTATTCATTAGATACTAGTCCTTATTCATTACAAACTAGTACTTCAGACCTGCCAACCTTGACATTATTTTTTGAGTACTATGGGGGGGGGCGGGGGGTGGGGTGGGGGGGTGGGTAAAAAAAATTATTCATTATTAATATTGCATTGTATATAATGTGTGCTGGTCAATAGTCTAAAATTAAGAAACCCCTAGAAAACAGTAAATAAAAAATCACTAACATCGGAACGTTGTACATGTAAGATAGGCTACATAATTTATTATTCCAATATCTAAATATGATACTAAATCTCACAGGAAAAAAAGGCTTTTATTTAAGACGTGGTGTCTTTGCATTTGTACATTTTAAACAGGACACGCATTAGCTGAATAAACGTTAGCCAATACAAACATATTTATAGAAAATAGTTGACAATGAATAGACAGGAGTCCAATAATAGCAAAACGAACCACTTATTCTAAAGAGAATATCAAGTAGACAATAAGTTAGACGAATCCGACATATACTGAGGGCTGTGTTGACAGTAAAACGTCCGTCATTTAACGAATTTAAAAAACACGGATGGATCAAACAAAATGGTTTCTGACATTTTGTCAGAAAAAAAACACAACCAAGAACAAAATTTAAACTTAGCCCGTCAATTTTCATTTTCCAATCATCTTCTCTCTCTGCGTGCGCGCGTCAGTGTTTGTGAGAGAGCTCGCGCAGCACTGATACAACGTACTTTTTAATCCATAAGTAACTAACGCGCTAGTTTTCATACAAAATAAATATGTAACATTAGTTTAGTTATTATTAACGCAATAACGTAACACATGCAGGCTACGTTTCTCAACACTGAGAATGAATAAATAAACGCCTGTTTCTCCAGACTCGGGTTTTATCAGTAATCCACAAATCACAGAACTGTCATAATCACTAAGCCATAGCGATTTAAATTTTATTCAGATTTACTGTTAAGCATTACTTAAGCATTTTATAATTTGCATGGATGAATGATGTTTTCCTCTTATCTGAGTGACCATGATGAATTACGGAGTATTTTAAGATAATACATGCGATTGCGATCACTCATGTGATCATCGAATCCAGATTTAGTTAACTCAATACAATATTTAAACTTTCCACATCCACCCCAGCCCGTTTACCTTCAGGAGTCAGAAGTGCTGTGACTACTGTAACGTAACTGTCCTCGCTGACGAACTCAGTCAGACGGCGGAAGAGGGATCGAGCGGGATTACTTTATTGCTGTCGATTTTCATTCTCTTTTTAATGATAGGTCTTACGCATCTGTCAATCTTCCTCCCTTGCTAGTTGGGGAATGAACTCAGCGCTATGATTGGTCGAACTCTTCTTCTTTTGCTCTTGCTTGATTTGAGGACTGCGCGTGCACAGAGGCGCGTCACCAGGTTTTTGCGTAGTTTAGAGTGACAAATCGTACCAGCGTACTTTGAGGTCAAAACGCGTATCCCCTAGGCAAAATGCGTACAGGTTGGCAGGTCTGGTACTTATTAATTAGATACTAGTCCTTATTCATTAGATACTAGTCCTTATTCATTAGATACTAGTACTTATTCATTAGATACTAGTACTTATTCATTAGATACTAGTCCTTATTCATTAGATACTAGTACTTATTCATTAGATACTAGTACTTATTCATTAGATACTAGTCCTTATTCATTAGATACTAGTCCTTATTCATTAGAAACTAGTACTTATTAATTACATACTAGTCCTTATTCATTAGATACTAGTCCTTATTCATTAGAAACTAGTACTTATTCATTAGATACTAGTCCTTATTCATTAGATACTAGTCCTTATTCATTAGAAACTAGTACTTATTCATTAGATACTAGTCCTTATTCATTAGATACTAGTCCTTATTCATTAGAAACTAGTACTTATTCATTAGATACTAGTCCTTATTCATTAGATACTAGTCCTTATTCATTAGAAACTAGTACTTATTCATTAGATACTAGTACTTATTCATTAGATACTAGTCCTTATTCATTAGATACTAGTCCTTATTCATTAGATACTAGTACTTATTCATTAGAAACTAGTACTTATTCATTAGATACTAGTCCTTTTTCATTAGATACTAGTACTTATTCATTAGATACTAGTCCTTATTCATTAGATACTAGTCCTTATTCATTAGATGCTAGTACTTATTCATTAGATGCTAGTACTTATTCATTAGATACTAGTCCTTATTCATTAGATACTAGTACTTATTCATTAGATAATAGTACTTATTCATTAGATACTAGTCCTTATTCATTAGATACTAGTACTTATTCATTAGATACTAGTCCTTATTCATTAGATACTAGTCCTTATTCATTAGAAACTAGTACTTATTCATTAGATACTAGTCCTTATTCATTAGATACTAGTACTTATTCATTAGATAATAGTCCTTATTCATTAGATACTAGTACTTATTCATTAGATACTAGTACTTATTCATTAGATACTAGTCCTTATTCATTAGAAACTAGTACTTATTAATTAGATACTAGTACTTATTTCAATAGTGACTAGTAACTATTCTTTTGTTACTAGTAACAAATAAAACAATTTTGCCATTGACTTCTATGGGGATCTGTCATTCAGATGTCAACTATTCAGTTCTGACTAGTATGTATTCCAATTGTGACTAGTACATATATATTAGATACTAGTAATTCATTAGGTACTAGTACTTATTTTTTAGATACTAGTACCTATTACTAGATACTAGTATTTATTCAATAAATACTAGTATTAAGTCATTAGATTCTAGTACATATTAAATAGATACTAGTACTTATTCATTAGCTACAAGTACTTATTCAATATATACTAGTACTTATTCAATATATACTAGTACTTATTCATTAGATACTAGTACTTATTCAATATATACTAGTACTTATTCAATATATACTAGTACTTATTCATTAGCTACTAGTACTTATTCATTAGATACTAGTACCTATTTATTAGACACTAGTATCTTACAAGTCACAACTACTTTTTTCCTAGACTTATGTTATGACTAGTGAGAACGGCCACTGTAGAGTTCAATTAAAAATCTTACTAGTAAAATAAAAAATCTTAATAGTAACATTTGGAATAGATACTAGTATGTAAAAAAACAAGTACTAGTAGCATGAAAATAGAGACTAGCAGGTTTAAATGATTAAATGTTAAAACAGCTTGCCATAGTGAGAAAGTTCAACAGATCTACTCAATTAGACTAAAATGTCATAATTACTCACACGCACTCATCCATGAGAGATGTTTGTTCTGTCAGTGTTACTTTGCCATCTAGAATCTTAATTTAGTACAGCAATCAGTTTATATAAAACGTTTGCTCTTTTGCATGTTTAGCTTTCCTTTGTTTGATGACAAAATTCAAATCAACCCATCATGGCTTTGAATCTCACTTCACAAACATCCTTGAAACTACATGAAACTGCTCTTTAGAGGTTGATTCAAGTATGCCGTGGTTTTGTGTGACTCTTCTGTGCTATTAGCACGAGCCGTACAAAACTTTGCTCAGATGAGATAAGCTTATCTTCACTGCTAAACCGCATGACCAGGAGCGATGTAGGTCGCAGACTCGCAGGCTGCTGAAGAATCCTGTAAATGAAACAAATAAACTGAAGGTTGAGAAAACATGCCCGTCAGGGATGAAAACTAAGCTGAGGTTTAAAGATCCCAAGGGTTTGGTATTCGTTGGAGGAATTGATCTGTTTTGGTATTAGATACCCACTGCCACCTTCTCATTCTAAGCACGAGCTATCATAGTTTTCCTTTTGGAAATCCATCAATAAGCCACAGCCGTCCATGCAAGGACAATGGAAAGTTTAATTGCTCATTTATCAGTAAAGTATTTCTACTTTTGGAAATATTTTAAGTATCTGTATTTTATCAGAGTATTTTTATTTTGGGAAACTTACGTTTACTTCACTACATTCCATAAAAACATGCCAATCCCATGTCAAAAACATGTTTAAAAACAGCCGATGATCAGGGCCGATTATATCCTGTCAATCAAAAGTGGGCGGAAAAACGTGTTCAAACGTGTTCAGACTGCGACATTGACGCATTAACAGTCAAAAAATAGCGATGTCCAATTCATTCTTTCCAATGAACCTGTTGAATTGGTTCACAAATAACACTGCAAATATGGACCAATCTTTCTTATTAGTGCTGGCTAGTCTGACTAGTGCTGGCTAGAATAAATAGCTATTTGGTTCATTGATCAGTACTCATTCAGTACTTTTAATACTTAATAAGTACATTTAAAAATCAAGTACTTTTGTACTTTTAAATATAACTTCAAAAGTAATATTTTAATAGGGTATCTGTACTTTTACTCAAGTACTTGATTTGTGACATTTGTCCACCACTGTCTTTTATAGCTCAGGAAACTTCTCATTTATTTTTCAAGTATCAAATTTGTTTTTTAAAGGGGTGGTTTACTGCTTTTTTTCTTTGCATGACTGTGTTTATGGGGTGCAATATAACATGTCTTCATGTTTTTTATTTTTTAAGCCTTATTTTTCATAAATTTCACCTTTGTTGTAAGCCGCTTTCTCCTCTGTCATTTGAACGACCGGTTGACTTCCTGATTCTATGAAACCACTCCCTCAGAAACAGGCAATGGGCTCAGATTGGTTAGTTGGGCCGGTGCGTTGCAATTGGCTAAACTGCATGGTGGAAACTTCACGCCCATTACCTTTACGGGCGAAAGCTGCATGTGCTCCGGCTCCAGTCAAATGTAAATAATGGTGTCAATACTGCGTATCAGCTTGAGCCATTTCTGAATGGTACATTTTTGAATCATTATTATTATTCTATTCTACTATTATTATATAAGAATTTTGATATGCTGTTACTTGAAAATGCTTTTGAGATACGGTTTTCTCCTGATTAAATGTTTAATATAACTGAATAAATGACTGAGTAATACCGTTTTTTAAAGTTATTGTTTTGTCGATATGAACAACCGTTTATCTATTCACAAACCTTAGTTTACGTTTTCTTTAGGTGTACATGTGGCAACTGTGTTAAAATGCCAACAGAACGTGAAAACATCTGATAACAGCAGCTGAAGTTTGCTGTTGCAATTACATATAATTTTTGAACTTTATACACGTTTGTCTTATACACACAAAATAGCAAAGAACTAACTAGCTACAAACAGCGTTGGCATTGGTTTACTTTCTTGATCAAATCGAAAAATTACGTCATAAAGTATACATGGAAAATACATTTACAAAATTAGTACATAATTACAAATTTAGGTCCAAAATGTTTGTACGCGTTTGTCATAGACACACGAAATAGCATAACTAAGTGGCTACTAAAGCCAGCACATGGCATTTGTTTACGTCCTTGATAAAAACTAAAGCATTACGTCTAAAATTACACATGCAAATACATTTAAAATGATTAAGTCTTACTTACTGGCTGTGGCCCAACAACTGCTGCCTCTGGTTTTAAAGTTGGAACTGCTTCATGCTTTAGTAACAGTTGAATCCGGTGTTGCACCAACATTGAATTTGTGGAGACTCTGGAAGCTGTTTTCCGTAAAATGCGCAGCACAGAGAGCTAAATTACGATTGTAATTTTCAGGAACATAATCAAACATAAATTGACGAACTACAGCGTCCGTAGGAAGCCCGAACACAGAAGACCTGACAGCTGGGTGAAAATAACACACTTTCGACGGTATGGCTACTGCTCTCCACTATAACTCTTCCTCTTCCACAAAGCAGCAGAAATGTGGCCACGCCCCCTTTTTTGAATATTCCGGAGGGAGGGTTGGTTATGGGTTAGTTACGTATAAAACCCGGGAGTATCTCGTTGTAGTCCCATTCGAGTCGTTTTTGTAGGCATTAAACTTCCTGATTTTTCAAAGACAATATCTCTGCTTACATTGAACTTTCAGCGCAGAAACTTTGCACATACTGTTCATGCACCAACAGCAACATTACACACTATTTAAAATGAAAAAAGTGAAATCGCAATCAACCACCCCTTTAAATAAAGTGGCATAAAGGCATTGTTGAAATCTCTACTGAAACTCTAGATATGTTTTTTATAGGAGAAAAATCAGAGACTAAAGTCTTTGGGCCAGATTTACTAAACAGGGCAGATTATCGTGAGAGCGCAATTCCATAAAAGCGCCGGTGGGAATGGAAAGTTCAGCGTGTGATTTACTGACGACAAGCAAATTAAAGAACACCGACGCATCCGGATCATTTAATGACCAACGCAATCTAACAAGAACAGCGCAAATTAGCGTCACGTTTAAGACATGATTTTATTTTTGGTGGTAAATAATGACACAAATACCAGCAAACCTGAGTTAAGCAAAAATAACCATGTCCATGCCTTTTTGATGCTAATTTTTCACTAGGTTTTAGTAAACTATCAGCTTTAGTAAACTATCAGCTTGCCAGATAGTAAATCTGGCAAGCTGTTAGTAAATCTAGCCCCTTATTTGATCTCCATTCATTTGTATTGCTGTTTGGAAAAAAAACTGTTGAGATACTCAAGAGAGACAAATATTATACATATTGCTCAAATTGTTTGGTCTTGGCAACATTTGATTTCATGTTGAACATTTTGACTGTAGTTTTTGATACCAGCATGCACACTTTGAAACATTGCTATTGGAATCTCATTGTTGAGACAAATATTACTGCTACATGTTTTTCAGAAGATAAATCTGAGCGGCAGGAGATTTACAGTAAGCAAAGGTCTCGATTTTATCTCCAACAAATCTAATTGCTGTCTGCAAAAAGCAACTGAGATCAAATGAATAGATCTAATTAATGATTTTCCTTCCCGAAGGCCTTTATAAACTCATTGAGGAGTTTGGTCTACCAAGATAGAAAGAGTACATTTAGGAGTTTGGTGAGAGAAACTGTCGCTAGAAATCCCCTTAGCAAAGCTACATCAGTATTTGTCTTATTTTACAAACATCGAAACATTCTGAAATCAAGAGATAATTTCTTGAGAATCAAAATGTTTTCTGAAAAATGTATAAAATATACGCTTAAATCAAGAAAAAAATAAAAAATAAAGTTTTCTCTTTAAATTAAGTTTTTCCTGTTTTAAGGATAAACTCATTTAATTTACATACGTTGTTAAGTAACAAGACTTAATATCTTAAGTAATTTTCCTTCTCAATAAATGTATCTTATTTAAGAATGTTTAGATATTTGTACAGGGAAGCAAGACAAAAATACACAGGAAGAAAAACTTTTTTTGCCTAACAACCTAATTTAATTCTGCACAGATAGCTAATCAACTAAACCATCTTAACCAGAAAACCAATAAAACAGTGACTCAAAGCCAATCTTTTCTGTCTCGAGTGTGTGTGTAATTCTGAATCAGGTATCGACTATCGAGTTTGCTTTCTCTGGCAGAGGGAATCTTAACTCTTGGTTGTTGAGAGCATGATATTATTATTCTTTTGTATTTCTCTCCTTTCTGAGTTAGCAGACTTCAACATGTAAAGCACGATCTAGGTCACAAGTTTTTGTGTCCTCGTGCTCATTATATCAGGTGCATGGCCTGGTCACATGGATTCATTCATTTTCTCATCTTTTCCTGGCACATTTGATGCTCTCCTGTTGCTTTGTGCTGTAACCAGGCTTGAAGAGAGATGTTTCTGTCGGCTGTGTCACAAATAGCCAGCTGTGCTTCAAATGTCATCTTCTTTACAATAACTACAGGTGTTCTCTGTGCTACAGCACTAACAATGACACTGAAGACTTTCAAATGAATACTTAATACTGCCCAATGGACATGGTTAAACTTTAATGGGCTCTTCAATAAATTGTGGAGGGAAGTTTTATATTCAGGACCGCAGACATGCGAAAGTAATGAAGAATCTTTCTGAAGAAAATCTGAGTGGTCACCACCCTGTTGCAGGGTGGTTTCTAGAAGAATGCTTACAATCCTAAGACAAAAAAGTCTCTATGATATTTTTCTTCCAAGGATAACCCCAGTAATCTCATGTGTCTTTCTCAACAAAGTCTCAAACTGTGCTCAGATTTGCTAAAGACTATGGATGTGTCCTTAATGGTGAACGTGATTTCACCAAGTACCACATGTTCCTGGATCAACATCTTTGTTGATCCTGGAACAACTTTCAGATCAACCAATCAGATTTGAGGGACAAGTTTACAGTTTATGTCAAGTTTAGGCCTAGAACCAGGGTAAGGTTATGGGTATGGTTAGGTTTAGGGGTAGGGATAGGGTAAGGACTACATTTTGGGACAGGAATGTTGTTCCAGGATCAACAAAATATGTTGATCCAGGATTCAGGAACATGCCTTACTTGGCAAAATCACGGTGACCGTCATGAATCCGGATAGGATATGACGTTAACGCTACGTTTTGCCCTTCCGTCCACACTGAGATAGTGTTTTTGACCTGTGAAAACTGAGCTTGAAGAACAAAAAATGTTTTTAATGTTTTATTCAATTTATGAAGGTGCTGTAAATTGAATCACTAAATATTTTGTTGTTATTGTACAATATATGGTATTTTCTATATGCAATTTACCATTAATACAGACACTGGATCCTGTGCGTCTGGCATGTTTTCTCACTGAGGCGACCTCAAATCAGGGCTCAAAGAAAATCCTGAGTTTCTTACTCGTAACTACGACTTTGAAGTGACATTCAATTTGTAAACACGATCATTAGGACATGACTTGAATGCACTAAAAGACAGAACGCCATTGCTTTTGTGAATGGCACATATGTGTATTAAATGCTTAAAACCTATTTCAGATGGTTGATTAGCCTGATTCGCCGAAAGTGCCTAAAACCCCTTCAAAACCAGCAAACCAGATTAGCATGGCCAGCTAAGGCCACATTTAGCCGGGTATTTAGAGAAACAAATATTTCACCCCCTCCATTTTCAATAATAACATCGTGCACACAACATCGTTTTCAAAAAAGTTACATTTACATCAACCCGCATATATACACCATCGAGCGCCATCATAACTATGACAAACTGGGCGCTCGCATGACGTTAAGCATTTTCTAGCGCATAATGTGACGTTTGAGAACCTAAAACCCCGTTTCTCCCAGTTGACACAACAACACATAACCGCCGTTATCAGAAATCTCCACTTTGGCCGGAGTTTTTAGAAATAATCGTTTTCGTGTAAATGAGAGGCCAAACCGCAGGGAAATATCTGCGTCTTCCCTTCGTGTAAACAGGGCATAAAACAAGCAAACCACATTTATTAGATGCTGTTTTTAGGATATTTCACCTGGTTTAATGGTCAGCAGCTTTTCTTCAAACCTGACCAGCTGATATCTGCCCAAAACCTCTTTAAAACCAGAAAACCAGATCAGCTCGGCCAGATAAAAAGCTATTGCCGGATCTCATGTGATTGACAGGTTGCATTTCATCAGAGAAGAGATGTCGCTGCAAGAGGGAGGGGAAGGTTCATGTGACTTTATTTTGTGAAAGAACCTTAATTTACATTTGTTTTTCTCCCATGTTTCCTCCATCTTTTCATCTTTCCTCTACATCTCAGGGTTATTCCGGGATTGAACTCCTAGACCTGCTCCTCGAGCCCCATAAGGTCTCTCATATGGAGAGCAATGGTGATCTCCCTACGTGGTCAATCACAGATCAAAGCGTGAGTGAAATGCCATTTGATATTTGTGAGTTTATCTGATCAATCACAAGACAACCGTCCTACAGAGAGGATGTTTTTTAGTTATTTTAATAAATGAGGCACCCTGAAATTCTTCTTGTAAACACAGTGACAGCACATGCCATGTCTGACCCAGATTTGTCTGTCAACTTCTGTGTGTGTTTGTATCTGATATGAAACTGTTGTGTATTATTCAAAAAACCTATAGTGAACGGTTGAGTTTTTTTTTTATATATATATATTTTTGAAAGGAGTCTCTTGTGCTCACGGAAGCTGCATTTATTTGATCAAAAATACAGTGTAAACATTAATATTGTGAAATATTATTACAATTTTAAATACCGGTCTTCTATTTAAATACATTTTAAACTGTAATTTGTTCCTGTGATGAAAGCTGAATTTTCAGCATCATTACTCCAGTCTTCAGTGTCACATGATCCTTCAGAAATCTTTGTAATATGCTGATTTGCTGTGCATCTATTTAGGAAAGCATTGCATGCTTTAATTTCCCTTGAAATATGCTGCTACATGAGGGAAATTGATGGATGTTATAGCTGGTTGGGTTCATTTGTTAAAGATGCCATTAGTACATACTAACAAGGGTGCAAAGCAATACTGGAGACATGAAGAAAACATGCTACTGTTGAGCACTGAACAATTCAATACAAACAAGGACTTATTAACTGATCGAACTAGAAACATTACGGTTTTTTTTACAATTTAAAAATTTGTTTATGACTAAGAATAAGTTTATTTAGCAAGATGACAAAATGCACCTACTGTAAAATAACCACATTTTTGTTGGACGGAAATGATGACAATATTTGTATCAAAATATATATTAAAAATGTATATATTTTTATATTATATTATAAAGGGAAATATTTGTTTTCTTTTTTTGTTATATATTTTGTATAAATATAGATGTATTTTTTATTTTATTTTATTCTCTTACACTCAAAGTATAAAGGTCCTTTATTGGCATTGATGGTTCCATAAAGAAACATTTACATCCATAGAATTTATAGAGGGAAAAGGGTATTTCGATTTTTTTAAATGCTTTTTACTCCCCCCAAAAAAGAGGTTCTTTATGAACTGTTCACTGAGAGGTTATTTGGGGAACCAAAAATGGTTCTTATAGCATCGCTATGAAAACCAGTTTTAATTTTTTGTAGGGAAATTTAAGTCCATGTTAAAATAAATGTTACATGAGAGATTGTACTTTATGACCCATCTGCAATGTGTGTGTATCATGGTTGTACATGTGTGTTTGCTCTATGACACAGATGTGTATTTATTCTCAGTGTATTTGTGTCTGTATCCCTGCAGAGTCAGTGTCATGATGAAGGTGTTGTTGATAGCTTCCTGGACTCCCTGATGTCAGAGCCCTGCTCTCCTCTCTGGGTCTCTTCACCCTGTGACAGTGGAATCAGTGACGACACCCCGTCAGACCACCTGGACAGCCCCCCACCACCCCCCACCAGCCCGCTCTTCGACTCCATCTTCCTCCCTCAGCATCCTCATCTTCTTCCTCAGCCGGCCGCTCATGCCACAAACACAGAGCCGGATATCTCCATTGATCTGGGTGAGATTTCACTCTTCAAACAGAAGGCCCACCAGATTCTTGTTGATTATTTTACAGTCAAAACAACATCAACAATCATTGTCAATACAAATTTAAAGAGTACAGTTAGGGTGACTATACACACTGCATCAGAGATGCAATAAAGTAGAGATGCACCGATGTATCGGCCAATAATCGGTATCGGCCGATAAAAGCAATTATTTTCATTATCGGCCATCGGCTGATTGTTTAAAATCATGGTTGATTACTTCCTGTCAATCAAAAGGGGGCGGAAAAACGTGTTCAGACTGCAACTCATAGTGTGTGTGAAGAAAATCTCGTGTTGAATTTAAGACAAGTTAACGCGACAATAACGCATTAACAGTTTAAAAATAGCAATGTTAAAGCAGGCTCTATTTGACCCTATGAATTGCCTGTAGTTCAAGCCAGGGTTGCCAGATCCACAGTTTGTCCCTACACTAAACATTATTTGTAGCACGCCCATATTCGCAAAGAGCTTTGTTACTTAAAAACAAGTAAACAAGACTTGTAAACAAGTCTCAGCTTTGAAATTGTGCATTTTATCATTTTATGCATGAATATCAGAAGGTATGTTGAAAGATACAGTACAACTAACTGAAATGAATCAGGTCTCATATAATCGCTTAATCAATGTTGAAAGATGTCAATAATTTAATGTTACATTTACCTCAGGAAAGTTATCCAATGTTCACAGTTCGTTAGTTAGCTATTAAAACACCAGTGGAACTTATTTACTGGTAATTATATATGCTTAAATAAATTTAAATAAAGTGTTTATGAAATCTACTGCGCAACCGAGTTGCATAGGCTACCAACATTTCAGTTTTTATTTGAGATCAAGAAATCAACTCAACTCTGTAAGAAAACAGACATTTTTGTTTTTGTTAACACGATCATAGGGTTTTTATTGTTCAATTGTACCATTCTCTGAGTAGGCCACTTTGATGCTCATTTGCTGTAATACACCAGCAGGACAGATCAATTTGAGTAGCCTGGGATTTATGTATCTGATATTGACCTTCTACAAATGTTTGAGTGGAAAATTGCAGAAATAAGGCAAAATTGCAGGCTATCGAATGTCCAAATTACAAAAACCTGTAAAGCTTGCAAAACCATCAGAACACACAACAGACTTTCAAAGCTTTCAGAGTTCAAAGCCTGAGTAAATGTAGTGAAGAATCAACCCTTAATACGCTTATAATTCTGAGCAACCTGTGATCTTCCTGAGGAAGCAGACCATAATAACGGACACCTTTTACTTACTGCTGCCAAATGTGTTTTTCAAATGTCTTTCTGTACTACAATCACATTACAAACAAGTTTGACTTTTTTTTTACTTGGGCCAGTAAGCAACCACCTATCAACCACTCACAACACCCTATCAACCATCCAGAACAGCAGCAACCACATAGAAATGTGACAAGAACGGCTCAGAACACCTGTGATAAACACTCAGAATACCTTAACAGCTGCATAGCAACGCCTAGGCAGCCACTTAGAAATAGGGTAACGACCCCTTGGAACCCATTAGTGCTAACAACCATCAGAACACCTTGGCAACTGCACAGCAATGGGCTAGCAAATGTGATAAACACTTAGAACACATTAACAACTGAATAGCAATGCCCTAGCAACCACCTAGAAATGGGATAACCACCAATTGGAACGCATTAGTGCCAATAACCATCAGAACACTTTGGCAACTGCACAGCAATGGCATAGCAACCACCTAAAAATGTGATAAACACTTTGAACACCTTAGCAACTGCATAGTAACAGCCTAGCAACCTCCTAGAAATGTGATCAACACTCAGAACACTTTAGCAACTGCATAGCAATACACTAGCAACCACCTAGATTTGGGGTAACGACCCATTGGAACCCATTAGTGCCAACAACCATCAGAACACATTGGCAACTGAACAGAAATTGCCTAGCAACCACCTATAAATTTGATAAACACTTAGAACACCTTAGCAACAGTCTAGCAACCTCCTAGAAATGTGATCAACACTTAGAACACCTTAGCAACAGCCTAGCAACCACCTAGTGGTAAACTCTCAGAACAACCTAACTATTTGCCAACACCCTAAAAACCACCAAAACTAACTCAACCTAATTCTGAGAAAAAGACAGGATATGTTTTGTATATTTGTCTTCAGACAGCGCGAAGTAAACGCATTCTGTGATGTAAAACGCTCCTGTCTGTGTGTGTGTTGTCCGTGTAGCAGATTGGGAGGGCTGTCTGTTCACTGACGGTCTGACAGACTCTCACTACACGAGAACTCAACCAACCCCCGTTTATCAGCTCACTGTAAAAGACCTACTGCTCTCCAACATCACAGAACCGGTGAGTACTGACAGAACATGAACAGAACCCATGTTGTGTATGTGACTAAACAGTCCTGCTGTGACATTCAGTGTGACCTATACAGCTGAGTGTGACATCCACATGGATGCTATTGGCAACCAGGAGAGAGAGAGAGAGAGAGAGAGAGAGAGAAGGAGAGAGAGAGAGAGTGAGAGAGAGTGAGAGAGAGAGAGAGAGAGAGAGAGAGAGAGAGATCAGTGGAGATGTCAGATTTCATACTAGAAAACAGGAGATGTGGAGGAACTCGGGAAGATATACATGACAGAGAAAGAGAGAAACACACAATAGCTCTAAAACCTAGCAAGTTACTTAGACAACATTTTAAGGCTTGTAAGAAAACAAATTTTGATTTTGGCTAAAATTAAAGGCAGCTTTGCATGCGTTGTTCACTGAGATACGGAAGCTTGTTTCAGCCACTGAATAAAATAATTGTAAAGATAATTGCGACTTTTTCCTCACAATCCTGAAGTTTTTTTTCTCTCTCTCACAATTGCCGAATATAAACTTGCAATTGCGGGAAATAAACTTTAAAAATAAATCTGAGATTTTTTCTCAGAATTTTTAGATATAAACTGGCAATTGCAAGTTATAAAGTCAAATTCTGAGGTAAAAAAAAAAGTCAGAATGGCGAGAAAAAAAAGTCAGAATTGTGAAATAAAAAGGCGCAACCTTTTTATTTTTTATTCAGTGGCGGAAACAAGCTTCCGTACTGAGAAGTCAATCCCAGAGTGACAAAAAAAATGTCATGCATTCTTCAGGCAAGAATGGGCAAGCAGCTTGCACGGGGCGCTGGATGGGGTCAGCAGCTGTGGCCCTTTGGTAGGGATTCCTATTCGTCAGTCACATTGTACGTCAAGAGTGACCGACTGATAGGGAACGTCTCGGTTACATATGGTAACCCTCGTTCCCTGAAGGAGGGAAAAGAGACGTACGTCCCGTCGCCACATCTGCTGAAAAAAAACTGTTTTCAGCAAAAAACTGAAGTGCAATCGCATCAAATGATTGCACGCCAATGTACATTGGCTCGTTTAGTTTCACTCGAAGTAGATTGGCCTCTCTAGCGAGATTCCTATTCGTCGTCCCGACATAAGTATTCGTTCCCTCCTTCAGGGTTACCATATGTAACCGAGACGTTTTTTTTCCCAAAGACTAAAATGCTTGTTTCTGCTTCTTCGCCTGTGTTTTGATCTGGAGATTATTTACCTTTTCAGGAGATGCGTAATAGCTCCCCCTACCGTATAACAGTGAAAACACGGAAAACCGGAAAATTCCTTCAATAGGCCAATTTCACAAGAATCAGAAATTACGTCACGCTGTGTAAAGTTAGTTCCGCTACGGGTTTTGCGGCTATCACATAATATGCCCTTTTCTCAAATAATGCTTCTTACCTTTTCTGTTTTGTCTGTTTTCCAAGTTGGTGCTAATCTACAAAGAAATTAATTTGTAGCTTGTACGGCCACTCAGAATGTGCTCAAATTAACCGGCGGGTGATTTTAATTCACTGGCTGTCATGTCACAGAAATATGTACTTATATAAAAAAGTCTAAATTCCCAGTAAACACAGTTATATACAGGTATGTATTCACACATGTACTGTATATATGTATATATATTAGGGGTGGCACGGTACATGAAAAAACATCCGAACCGTTCGGTTCGCTTGTCTCGGTTCGGTGCGTGTGTGCGTCGCACGGTTTGCACGGTTCGACGCATGCGCAATGTAGCCTCGTGCCCGTGCTAATACAATGCTAAATCATAAATCAGATGTATGTAGAATAACATTACGATGTCCAGCAATCGATTTAAATAGTGCACTGGGTTTACTTAGACATTTAATGAGATCTACTCCACTATATGTTGTTTTTTCACGTGAATAAATACATAGATCGACTGTTCCACAAACGTACTTTAATGGTCCAGTGGCATAACTTTTGCCAAGCGTGTCATAGGTTCTGAGTTCTAATCCGCACTCGTATATTTATTTTATTTTTTTCATCAAGCAAGGACAGATTTGTGTGAATTTTGTTTTGTGATTTTACCGGAACGAATAGAGTCTCCTCAGCGGATGGAAGCGCGCGTCCGAGTGAAGACGTGTGCGCGAGCCACGAGAGAACACTGTATCAGCGCCACTGATCGCAGCGGCAACGAGCACTGTGATCACTTGATTAAAAAAACACATTTCAGCGCTAGATTGCTTCTTATTTAACAAACGAACGAATAATTTGCTAGTTAACTGGAGATGTTTTATTTATTTGTATTGGTACATCCGTGCCGCGAGATGTTTCAAAAGTGGTGGGGACAATATCCACCCTGGCAAAAAATGGTGGGGACATGTCCCACCCGCAAATTACGCCTATGATGACGAGACACGAGGTGAAAAATTGCAAACTGTCCGACATAGCCCACATAGCTCTCACTACAGATGGATGGACCTCCCAACTGGACCTCCAGGGCCACTGAAAGTGTCCCCACAGTGACCGCTCACTCACTATATTACTTCGAAATGGTAAATGAGAAGCTGCGTTTTGCAAACACGCCCCATTTATGAAATAAATAAATTAATAATTAGATAATTAAGCTATATAACAGCTATATATGCTGAAGTAATTTTTTGGAGTGTTAAAGATTAAAAGAAAAAATAACAACAAGAACCGTACAGAACCGAAAACCGTGACCCTAAAACCGTGATATGAACCGAACCGTGGGTTTTGTGAACCGTGCCACCCCTGATATAATATATATACACCTGAAAAAGTTTACCCAGCGTGGGCCAATGTGGTAGCCAAAAACCCAGATGTGTGAAATTGGCCTTTGGCGGGGAAGCGTTGTCTCATAAATGACAGAAAATTCTGTAAATGGCCGGGAAAGAGTTAAGAGTGCATTATGTAACAATGCCCCCTTAGAAAGCAGCGGCCTGTGTAGACAGTAAACAGCTTAATAGTGTTCTTTGAACAGATAAAAGCATGTTGAGGGGCAATGTGTTCAATCAAACAGCGTAAAAACAGCTCGTCCTGTAGCATACTGGTAATGACTGTGACCTGTAAACATTACTGGGCAACATAAAGCAAAATAGAGAGCTGTTAGTGCTTTTCTCAGTGCTTTAACACCTCCACAGATGCTGTTTCAGTGTGGCATTGCGTCTGATTTATGCATTGAGATGCATGCTGGATACAATCAGATGAACAAATGTATCTGCAGCACTTCTGTTGTCATAATGCATTGCATTGAAACTTGAGACTGAAAAAGCGTGAATAGGATTATTTTTGCAGCTGAACTTATTATGCATTTGTAGGAGTTTCCCTTTCAGACGCAAATTTATGGGAGGAGAATATTTAAATGAATCATGCAAGGTGATTTACTAAGGTATGCGCTTGTCAATTTACTGGTGTTTGCGCCATTATTTACCGCCCAAAAAAAAAACATGTCTTGAACCAGACGCTGATTTGTGCAGATTGTCTTGGTCATTATAGAAATGAGGCGGCCGTGTCTTTAATTTGCGTATCTCAGTCGGCAGATCTCACGCAGAATTTTCCACTCCCATCGGTGCTTTTTTGGAATTACGCTCTGACGCTTATTTGCCCTGTTTAGTAAATCTGGCCCTAAGTAAAGTGTCATCATTAATCATTATCAAAACATCCTAAAGTTTTTGAACAAGCGCATGAAATGATATGTGTGTTTCTGTGTCTAGACAAAACCCTCCGACCAGCAATCCCAGCAAGAACTGATGCTCAATGAAGATGAGAAGAAACTTTTAGCCAAGGAAGGAGTCAATCTTCCCAGCCAACTGCCTCTAAACAAGGTATTGAACACACACACGTTCCACCTGAATTAGACCAAGGTCACATGGCCACATGTAATACTCTATCCATGTCCTACACATGTCATTGCTCCATGTCTCTATATGTACTGCTGGAAGCCAGATCAGACATCAGCAGGGAGGAAAGAGGCTTTATAAGAGGCTGAGATGAAGGAAGTCAGTGATGAAAGGCAAAGGCAGCGCTCATCGTAATAACACATTTTCAGCCGAAGAGGTTTTTCCCTCTGTGTGTACGATAATGATAATGACATGATCAAGCTGATTTGATTCAACTCACATGCCGCATACTTCAGACCTTCTACTAAAATCTGTATCAAAATAAATGTTTGAATGTGCCATCTCAATTCAAGATGAATTCCTCTTAACATTTTGTCTGACTTGTTCTCTCATGTTTTTATTAGTACGAAGAAAAGATTCTGAAGAAGATTCGAAGGAAAATACGAAACAAGCAGTCGGCACAGGAGAGCCGCAAGAAAAAGAAAGAATATATAGATGGACTGGAGGGCAGGTACAAATAGACAAACACAAATAGAGACAGAAACACACACACACACACGTTGGGTTTTCATGTTTTATGGGGACTTTCCATAGGCATAATATGAAGGCATATGATGACATTTATACTGTATATTCTATCCCATGACTTTCTGCATTTTTACATTGATTTATAAGCTGCTTTCCCCATGGGGACCAAAAAGTATTCATTTATTTACATTTTCTTAATTGGATTGTAAAAGATTCTCTCTCTCTCTCTCTCTCTCTCTCTCTCTCTCTCTCTCTCTCTATATATATATATATATATATATATATATATATATATATATATATATATATATATATATAAAACCACCATTATCTAATGTTATTGATGCTGCAGCACCACACACACACACACACACACACACACACACACACACACACACACACACACACACACACACACACACACACACACACACACACACACACACAGTTGGGGACATTTAATTTAATATTCAACAATATTATTGATCTGCCTGCATTGACACCATTATATGAGAACTGAACTGAGCTGGACGATGGCATCACGTTTTTCTCCAGAGTGGCTATATATATACATGAACTAAATTAATTACTTTTTTACAACAAAAATGAAACATCACTGAACTTAATAAAGTTGGACAGTGACGCTATTTTCTTCTGGAAACAAACTTTATTGCATTATTTTCCTGTTATCTCTGTAAAGCTGCTTTGAAACAATCTGTATTGTAAAAAGCACTATTTAAATAAATGTGACTTGACCTGACTTGCATGAATGCAGACATAATTTCTACAATTTCAGCTTACTCTTTTTTGTTTGTTTTTTACTCGCGTATGTAAAAAGTTCAAAAGTTTAGGGGCAATGTTTTTTTTAGTTTTTTTTTTAGAATTGTTTAAATTCAGAAAAGACATGCTAAATTAAAGTGACAGCACAATATTTTACATTGTTACAAATATTTATATTTCAAATAGATTCAATGCAGTTATTTTGAGTAAATCAGCATATTAGAATGTTGTCTGAAGGATCATGTGACACTGAAGACTGATGATAGTAATGATGCTGAAAATTCAGATTTGATCACAAGAATAAATTACATTCAAAAATATATTCAAAAAGAAGTTATTTCAAATTGTAATAATATTTCCCAAACTTTTGAACGGTAGTGTATATTGTAAACAACTGTACCAGACTTTACCTCAGATGTCCTGTTTGTGGTACAACTACAAGTAGTCTCAATGAATGAATATGACATCAAAGAAGAACTCATTACGAAGTAAACTTGCAGTGAAGTTGAAATTGAGGTTGAAAATCATTAAAAACCCAGGCTCAAACTTATCTTAACTTGGGATCAAAGGAATCTAATATCCTCCGAGAGGCTGGAGAAATTATTTAGAGCACACTTCTGCACAAACTTCGGGCATGAAATTGGCCTTTAAGGAAGAGCCTGTGGGTTTATCTGTCCAAAGGACAAACTCATTTCACAGCAGGAGCTGCAGTCTTCAAAAGCACCACAGCCATCTTGCTGTTTTTTATTCACAGTCACAAAAAAGTCTTGTGAACTTACACATACCGTCTGCTAACAGACACCTGATTGTACAGACCTCAAAGAAATCAGAATTTTCTCATTTTCATATTTTGTCAATAAACATAAAATTATAAGATTAAAACACAATTTAAACATATTAGCATTTTCTTAATTGGATTGTAAAAGATTCTCTCTCTCTCTCTCTCTCTCTATATATATATATATATATATATATATATATAAAACCACCATTATCTAATGTTATTGATGCTGCAGCACCACACACACACACACACACACACACACACACACACACACACACACACACACACACACACACACACACACACACACACTTGCTTAGTTGGGGACATTTAATATTCAACAATATTATTGATCTGCCTGCATTGACACCATTACATGAAAACTGAACTGAGCTGGACGATGACATCACGATTTTCTACAGAGCGGCTATATATATATATATAAATGAACTAAATTAATAACTTTACAACAAAAATGAACCAGCACTGAACTTACATAAGGTTGACTATGACGCTATTTTCTTCTAGAAACAAACTTTGTTGCATTATTTTCCTGTTATCACTGTAAAGCTGCTTAGAAACAATCTATATTGTAAAAAGCGCTTTATAAATAAAGATGACTTGACTTGACTATATAGGGAGTGTTTGTGTGTGTATGTACACAGGCTGCTGTGACAGACAGAGGGTGTGTGTGTGTGAGTGTTTGTATGCATGTCAGATTTATCACTGTGAGTAATTTGCCAATATACTCTGGTCTAGGATGGCTGCCTGCAGTGCTCAGAATATGCAATTACAGCGGAAAGTCATCCAGCTGGAGAAGACCAACACGTAAGTGTCGTTTTACAACAATATCAGATCCGCTCCGCTCTGACAAGGCTATAAATCAGTGGTTCTCAACTGGTTTTGCTCTATTTTCCCGACATCAAGTGGTCACAGAGTACTGAAATTGCTTAAAAGGAAACTAAGGGTGCTTTCACACTTGATTCGAGTGCCTGGTCCAAACCCTAGTTATATTATTTAGGCCCGAACTGCAGTTCGTTTAAAGCAACTCTGTTTACCCCTGTTGTTTGGTAGCAGGAGACAGTAGCAAAAGCATAGCGCCGATCACTTTACTTTTATACTTTTGTTTTTTAAGTGGAAAAAACACATGCCTTTGGTGTGAGAGACCCGGGTTCGAATCCACTGTGAGACACCAATGTGTCCCTGAGCAAGACACTTAACCCCTAGTTGCTCCAGAGGCGTGCGACCTCTGACATATATAGCAATTGTAAGTCGCTTTGGATAAAAGCGTCAGCTAAATGAATAAAATAAATGTAACTTGTGGTTTTGTTTTCAGAATATAATAACACTTAATTGCGTCTATCTACCGTCAATGTAATGCAAATGTTTTAAAGACTGTTGGAGTCCATTACTGCTGAAGGCGAGACGAAATGACATTAAATGAATGATAGATTCTCTCTGCTTGCAGTGCGTCAGTCACTCTTGTCAGGAAAGTGAGTGAGACGCACACAAATACACAGTTTTATCGAATCATAAGGCATCAATGGCAGTTCACCACAACGACTTAGTACGGTTGCATTCATATCATCAGCAAACTGGAGTTCACCCGACCAATTAGATTGTGAACGTATCCCTATGCTACTGCCAATCCGAACGCTAATAGGACCAGGACTAAAATTCTAATTTTTTTGGTCTGGACCAAACGAACCAAGCAAACCAAACTACAACAGTGAACACACTCCTA
Source organism: Gila orcuttii (assembly GCA_026230005.1). Taxonomy (NCBI): domain Eukaryota; kingdom Metazoa; phylum Chordata; class Actinopteri; order Cypriniformes; family Leuciscidae; genus Gila; species Gila orcuttii. The sequence goes on along the minus strand of JAPDVR010000008.1, from coordinate 5,195,893 downwards.
TTCAAATGAGCCGCATTATAGAGCAATCGAACCAAACATGAAAAGTGTGAACAGTGCAATTTTTTCCCTACAGTCTTCAAAAATAACATTTCACACAGCCTTCTTTATATTTACCTTTATGCATTTAGCAGACAATTCTATCCCAAGCAATTTTATTATATGCAGCTTCTACATTTTCTGATTTGAAAAAATCATACAATTTGATGTAACACTTCACAAAATAAGGTCTGATTGGTTAACATTAGTTTATGCAATCAACTAACATGAACTAACAATGAGCAATATATTAAAGCATTTATTACATTTTGTTCATGTTAATTGATAAAAATGTCCATGTTAGTTCACAGGGCATTATCTAATAAGTAACACTTTTGATCAAGTGTTTCTAAATTTAATTGGATATACAACCTGTGGTGGATGCAACAGATTATTGGAAGCTCTTTCTCTTTATAAAATGATTTATTTTGCTATTTGATCTATGCAAGATTATATACAGTAGTTATTTAATCTTGTACTATATGTCAGTACTGTATTTTACTATTTATACATTTCCTACTTTTTATGCTCTTCTTGTCTGTAATGTATGCATGTTTTTATGTGAATGAACCACTGAGAAGCACAAAATTTTGTTGCACAGTTAAAAGTAACAATAAGTATTCTATTTTACTCTATTCTATTCTGCTCTTTGCATGTTATTATTTGCATTTAGCATTGTTTTCTCCCTGCTCTCTTCGATCAGAACGCAGCCCACCAGTTTAGATCCACCGCTGTAAAATATGCAGGTTTTATAACCAGCTCATGCACACAGCTCTTTCACTGTGCTATAAACCCGACCCTCCTGAAATCATGTTCTATTATAAGATCATTTACATAAGGTCTCTTCTTTCAGTCTTTTATTGGTTATTTTACAGGCTATTTAAGATGCCATGAAATCAGCTATTAAATTTAAAGGAGAAGTCTAGTGAAAACGGTCATAAAATTGAGCAATAAACCACGAGAGGCTGTGCATTATAATGATTTTTACCACAGTTGAAGGGTGTTATTAGGCAAGACGCAAAGACAATTTGTTTGTTATATGCATTCAAGACCCCAGAATATGTCATACTGAACCAATCAGCACAGAAAATGTTTAATGCAATTCAGTTTTGATGCTTTTTGCAAGGTTTACGCCATCAGTATTTCACTCAGAATTCAACATGAAAAATGTTTTCAGAATCAGTCCCTTGTCAAATAAACCTATGAATCTTTAATGAACATATATATATATATATATATATATATATATATATATATACACGTATATTACATATAAGAGAGAGAGAATTTATTCAGAATTTCAGTAGAATCACTTTGAGAATACTTGTTTGATCCTATTAGAATTGGCTTCAAATTGATTGTATTCAAAATAATATATTGGTTTAATGGACTTTTAAAACTTATTTTATCCATCTTGACTTTTTTTTTTAAAACACTTTGCTGCACTCTGAAATCCTCCCACTCTCATATTTGATGAGGCCATTTGCTTTTAAAGCGTGACTTTACACTTCCTAAGTTCACATCAAATGAAAGTTTTGCTACTTCCTTCCTGTAACTCATAACGCACTCTCACCATCTATATCTCAGGTCTCTGGTGGAGCAGTTACGTCGCCTGCAGTCTCTGGTGATGAACGGCTCCTGTAAACCGGCTCAAACGGGAACCTGCATCCTGGTAAGATGACAGCGGAGGAGGGAGGAAGGAAGGGAAGGAAAGGAAAAGAAATGAAGCAATAAAGGTAGCATATGCTTTGAAGGAACCCGCTCCAAGGGTTTCTAGAACTCAAGCACAATCAAAGTAAACATTGGCAGAAGAGGTAGACAAAAGAATCAAACAAATCTTCAGTGACACATCGACCAGAGCAGAGAGATTTCAGCCGTGTCGTCAGAAAAGTCACTTTTCTTCTTCATTACAACTGATTACATCATTGACTGGTCATGAAAACTGTCTGCCACCTTCCATTAGAGCCCCACAACATCTCAGACTGAGCTCACATTTGCCAAGATGTCTGCAGTCAGAAGTCAGAAATATCAAACATTTCTTCCAAATAATCTCAACTGTGCTCTTCACATACTCCTCTGAAAGAGAATTAAAGAAGACCTATTGCTTTTTAACATTTTAAACTTTTGTCTTTAGTGTGTAATGTTGCTGTTTGAGCATGAAAAAGGGTCTGCAAAGTTACAAAGTTACACAGTCCCTCCAGCGGGAGTTATTCTCTATATCAGTGTCAGTGTTTCTGAACTCCCTGAAACGCCTCCATTGTAGTCTTGAGTTTTCTTCCGGGAATGAACACGTCACTATATTCCTCATTTAAATAATACCCGCCCAAGGCAAGCGCAGAATAAAGGGGCGGGGCCTGGTTGAGTTAGTTAGTAGTGTGTTGAATCTCACAGTTATAAGGGGCGGGACATTTCCCAAACCCTTGACCAATCACAACACACTGATCCAGCCGACCAATCAGAGCACAGTGTGCTTTTCAGAAGGAGGGGCTTCATAGAGACAGGAACGAAACAGAGCGTTACTGACAGACTGGTGCTGTGTAAACAATCGTGTTGCATTGTGGTATATGGAGCTGCCGGAAGTGTACATATGAAGTAGACTCGCTCTGTCTGTCCATATAAACTGCCCTCATCCACTTCACGAGGTGGAACGCACTTCAAAATGGCGGCAGGGATTCCCCCGAGGGAAAGTGCTTAGGGAAGTTCGCAAGTGCGTGTCTAAAAGTGGACTGGAACACAGCATGGGAAGAGACGAGCTGCAAGAGAATATGGGAAAAATAATCTGTTTTTGAACCTTCAAGCATGAAAACCTATTCTAGTATAACAAAATCAAGACTTTGTAAATAGGTTCTCTTTAAAATGAAATGCATTGACAGTGAAACTAAATAAACCAAGAGAAATAATAATCAAAGTTCATGTTTTGTGGTTTGTGCTCACTGCTGTCCGTGCTCTGTTGAGATGTGCCGGTCGAAATCTATTAATAAATTCAAGCATCAATCTCTCCCTTAAGCAGATAAATGAACAATTTCAAAAGTGACTCGAGAGGCAACGGTAGGGTAGGCTATTTGAAATTCAAATGAACACAGATGCCATGAAGATAAATGAACTGTCTGGATAATACAATATTGCTGACGGGTGTAAAAGCAGACTTTGAAGGCCACATTTACACATAGCCGGGTATTTAGAGAAACGAATATTTCCACCCCCTCCGTTTTCAATAATAACATCGTGCACACAACATCATTTTCAAAAAAGGTGTCATTTACATCAACCCGCATAAATACACCGTCAAGTGCCATCATAACTATGCCAAACTGGGTGTTTTTCTGCATTTTCTAGCGCATAATGTGACGTTTGAGAACCTAAAACCCCGTTTCTCCCAGTTGACACGGCAACACATAACCGGCGTTATCAAAATCTCCACTTTGGCCGGAGTTTTTAGAAATAATCGTTTTCTGTGATAAAAACAGGGTTTTCGTGTAAATGAGAGGCCGAACCGCAGGGAAATATCTGCGTCGTCTCAAAAACATGTTTAGAAAAGAAAGAGGTGAAAAAGAAGGAAGAGCAAAAAAAGAAAATAAGTTATGGCCAAGAGAAAAAAAAAGGAAAATAAAGGATGGAATGTTATTATATTACCGACCCCAAACTATTAAACAGCAGTACATATAAAAAATATTTTTCATTATAAGTATCAGAGGGGATATTGCAAATTATAATATGGAACATTTATTTTTATCTTTCCTGTGCATATGGCAGAGAACCAAAAAGATGTGATGATTATAATGAAAGTGTTGATTATACAAGCCTGTTTTTAATGGATGTAGGTCATAAGCTGACCCATATAGCAGGACTTGTTTATTTACTTCCTCTCGTTTAATATTCCTTCTTTTCCTAGGTGCTGGTCATCTCTTTCTCTCTCATTCTCATCCCGAGCCTCCAGCCCAGGAGGACCGCGGACCCCGGGGACTTCAGCACTGCCAAAGGTTCGTCCACATCAACAGCGTTGCAGACAGCATCATGAAACTGTGAATTGACTTCATTTACATATGCTCCCGAATGCATTTCAGAAAACTGTGTATCTACCAAACATCTCTGTTTACCATCTGAGGCGTGTAGTGATTTTGTTTACTGACCTGAGATGTCAATATAAACATATAATCTGCAGTTTTTATTTAAAGAGACTGTATAGTACAGACACATAAGCACTAGGAATCTACATCAAGGTGTAACCTGATTTATATTCAGGTTCTTGAACAGGACAAAGTGGGAGGCTGCAGCATTGAAGTGAACAGACAAGCTCACACTCAGGCTGTTGTTCTTTTAGAGCAGTGACAGCAATCAGAAAGCAACGGGTTCGTGGCTGTCAGACAGTATACAATGCCTGCTTTTCACAATCACAGAAGTTCAGAACGCTCAGCTGCATTCATTTTTCATGTGGCATGACTTTTCTTCTCAACTCGTGTTTGACCTTTCTCAAACTCTGCTTGGTTTAATCTCTGACAGTGTTAGTTTGGATGTCTTGCACTCCACAAAACAAGGTTAGGCACAGTATTCGGAGATGCTGAAAACAAAGTACCTCGGTACTTTTTTATTCTCTATCTCTAGAAAGCATCTGGTGTTTTAAAGCAGGGGTTTACAGCTTCAGAAAAGGGTTCAAAGGCTATGTTCACACTGTCAGTCCAAATTCGATTACTTCGGCAACTGTTCAGATCCGATTTGTATGTCCATGCCGCTCTTTCGTTTTCTGGAATATCTGCATTGGTTTCTATGGCAAAGACGTTGCATTGGTAGGTATACGCCAAAAAACACATAAACTGCAACATGGAGGGTTTGCAATACAGATGACTTATTTACAACATGACAATGTGCATTCACTGGATTACTGTGTTTTATGAGGCAGAAACAAAAGAGGCTGGTATGATCGGCTTTATTACGCTCTGTTGTCTCCGAAAGTCTCAAACACGTCTCCTTTATTGTAATGTTCTGCTCGTCCGGCACTTTGCATCAACTTTGCATGTGTCCTAACAACGTCTGAAGTTTACGTTTTACGTGGCGTGAGAAAGTCACATAAAGCACGCGAAATCCGATCAGAGCGATCAGACTGAAACGGATTTCCAGAAATGCGATTTGAATAAGATTTCAAACCACATTTGAATGTAGCTTGAAACTGATTTGTAAAAAATCGCATTTCATGTGATTTTTTGCAGTTCACTCTTGCTAATTCTGATCGGATTTCAATTGGATTTGCACAAAAATTGGATTTGAACTGACAGGCGGAACGTAGCCTAAGAAGTCTGAAAAAATTGACATGAAAAATGTTTTAACAAATTTTACAAAATGACTGCTTTAGAAATGTTACATTTTACATTCACCAATCTTACATTTTTAGTAACATCTATAATTCTATGAAAGAGCAAAGTAAATTCAAGAGTAAATTCATATATATATATATATATATGTTTTAAATACACATTTTGTTTTTTTATTAAATTAATATTTTACAAAATGACCAATGTATCACATATATCATACTATTTCTCACACGATTTAAATGGGTCTCACATGAAAATATATAGTCTGCCATTATATTTTAGCAAGAGGATACTTATATTTGGGGGTTAATGTCATCAAAAACTTTGAAACCCCTTCATTAAAAAACCCAGAAATCAAAACACTGATCTGAAGAACCTATAATGTCGCAATCTAGAAATTATTTTAATCTCCAGAGAACTGTATAGCTCAACTCAAGAGCACTATACAGCCAAAAATTATTCTGGATAGAAAATTATTCCTAGAACCTAAAAGTACTGAAAAGAACTATTGAAAAAACATGTTTTTAAACCGAGAGTCCCAAAAGTCATTTTACCCTTGTACACTCTCAGAGAAAAAAGGTACAAACACTGCAGCTTTTGTTCTTTTTTTGTACAGACACTTCGGACATTTTTTAAAGGTAGACTTTTGTATCTGAAGGTGCATATTAGTACCTAAAAGGAACAAAAGTCTACCTTTTGAAAAGGTACTCGCCTCAGTGAAAGCTTTTGTCCCTTTTTTCCTGAGAGTTTATCATTCTGGCTCTAAAGGCTGAGAAAATTATGAAAGAATAAATCCAAAAGAGTGTTACAGTGAGTATATCAGACATTTATGATAGTACACACCATTATTTTTCTTAAATCTATAGATAGTATACTATGGCAAAATCCAGTTTTTTTTCTTATGTGTGATGGAACTGCTCTTGGGAGAAGGTTTAATTCTATGTACATATAAATTAAAAAATTCACTGACTGAAACCTCACTGAATATACAGCTGTGAGTCACTGAAATGATGGAGCGACTCAAAAGAAGGTCTGTTTTACTCTTCCCCTCTCTCCTGCAGTTCAGGCCAGGTCACTGCGCTCGGTAATGGAGGTGTACAGCATTCAGCCTGGCTACTCAGTCAACAGGGATTTGGAAGTGTCCTCGTCCCCTAACAGCAAGCTTCAACTCAGGCCCGAGTACGCCGACATGAACGCTCTCCATCACAACCACAGCTACAGAGACCGTGAGCATCACCACAGCGACCCCATCACCGGCCACACTGCCTCACTGAGCTGGCTAACACATCAGGAGAAAGACAGGAAGTGATGTAACCGACTGGCGCACATTACACCAGACTTTTGACTAAGGAAACGCAGCTCATTTCGGACACATGTGTGAAGTGACCGACCGTCTGACTGACACGCTTCTATGTGGCATTTAGTTGTTTATCTGAATAGATCTGACCACAATAACAGACTGGAATGGAAAAAATAATTCAAATAATGATGCAGCAGTCAATGCAAAAAGTTGTACAGAAAACACAAAGATAGTGCAAAAGGTTGCAGGATTATGTGAATAGATTTTACCCCAATAACATACTGGAATGGAAACATAAATCATGCAAATAATGATGCAGCAGCCTACGCAAAATTTTTATTTTTTTTACAGAAAACAAAAAAATTGTAAAATATAGTAAAATGTCACAGGTTTATCTGAATAGGTTTTTTTTTACACAGTAACATAATGGAATGGCAAAATAAATATTTCAAATAATAATGTAGCAGCCTATGCAAAACGTGCAGAAAACAATGTATATAAAAAATGTACATTCACAGATGCTTAAAGGGTTAGTTCACCCAAAAATGAAAATTATGTCATTAATGACTCACCCTCATGTCGTTCCAAGCCCGTAAGACCTCCGTTCATCTTCAGAACACAGTTTAAGATATTTGAGATTTTGTCCGAGAGCTCTCTGTCCCTCCATTTAAAATGTATGTACGGTATACTGTCCTTGTCCAGAAAGGAAATAAAAACATCATCAAAGTAGTCCATGTGACCTCAGTGGGTTAGTTAATTTTTTTAAGCATCGAAAATACATTTTGGTCCAAAAATAACAAAAACCACGACTTTATTCATCATTGTATTCTCTTCCGGTTCTGTTGTCATTCTCTCTTCACGAGTCCGCGGTGACGCTGTTTATGTAAGACGCTGCTCACGTGTGTCTGGTAACCAGTTATCTGGCAGCGTCTTACGTCAACAGCGTCACCGCGGACTCGTATACCGTACATACATTTTAAATGGAGGGACAGAGAGCTCTCGGACAAAATCTCAAATATCTTAAACTGTGTTCTGAAGATGAACGGAGGTCTTACGGGCTTGGAACGACATGAGGGTGAGTCATTAATTACATCATTTTCATTTTTGGGTGAACTAACCCTTTAAGCTGACTTGGGAATAACGTGCCTTAAAACTCAAATTATGTGACAATTTTTATATTCAAGCGTTCATTGCATCAACATTTGTAAACATGACTCTGTTCTCAGTTCTACTGCTACCTTAAATTGCATAAAACCAGCCACTCAGATTCGATTAGATCAAGGAAGTGTTTTCTGTGCAATATGCATCAGTGAGCCATGCATCCACAGATTTGCAGGAAAATTAAACACTGCCCTGTGTTTTAAATGTTGCAATTGGGGAAGAGATTAATCATTCGGAAATGGCCTAAAACGACACATCGTATCAAAAGCGAAAGCTCCTGCCACGCGTTGTGTGGATCGCCGTGCCAAGATCACCTTCGCTTCTTTTTTTTAATAACGTTTAATAACTCAGATTAATGCGCAGACAGGTAATCTCATTCGTGCAGAATCAACCACAAGCACAATGTACCAACACACGACTGGGTGTTAATTCCAGACGTTCGTTAATGTGAATTTTTTTCCAGCAATATTTTTTTACTTCATTTACTTTTTTTATACTTATAGGTTAGTTAGGCTAATCCTTTTCAGAGGGGTCGTTTTTATCTCTAATTTTGTTCTCTAAGGCTGCATTTTAACTCAGATTTGTTGACTAAATCAAAAAAATTTTATGACCAGCTTACATCCACACCACACAATAGCCTACACTTGCCGAAACAACCCAAGGAAGACTGACCAGGAAAACCTTAGACCGAAAAGGAAGTAAAAACGGCGCGATTTGCAATGGACGCAGATGAAATGATAATACAAGTTTTTGCTTTCCTCAAAAGGTCAGCCACAAATTGGGATTGAGCCTTCGTCCTCCATTGCGCCATTGAAAAGTGTCATGTGATCGTGGTTGGTGTACACCTGAGTTGATGTCACTTTTTCAATGACGTACGACTTGCATTGACGGGAATATCTGATCAGTCCGCTCACTTGGCAAAAGCAAATGCACACACACACACATACACACACATATATATATATATGTGTGTGTGTGTGTGTGTGTGTGTGTGTGTGTGTGTGTGTGTGTGTGTGTGTGTGTGTGTGTGTGTGTGTGTGTGTGTGTGTGTGTGTGTGTGTGTGTGTGCGTGTGTGTGCGTGTGTGTGTGTGCATTTGCTTTTGCCAAGTGAGCGGACAGATATATAGGATATATCAGATTTATTTCCAGGTCTGAAACTGATCGGAGAATATCAGAATCCACATAAGTTTTTTCCTGCTTACACATTTGTGGGTCATATCCGATCTGTGCCACATGGGAGACAAAATCGGAATTGAATCCCTTGAAGCACGTAATGTAAATGTGGCGTAACCCATTCGGTGCACAGAACTCCCTCGAGTGCTCTGACTCGCGGTCAAGCGCGGTTCCTGAATGCTAAACGACACTTTTACTTTTTGTTGCTAGATTAACTAGATGCCAAATCTATTTAGTATTCCAACAGGCAGCAGCCGTGAAGTGAAGTGAAGTATTATTCGAACTGCAGAATAATAAAGCAGTGAATATGGTAGTTTGTTGAAGCAGGTGTCCACCTCTGTGAACCTCCAGGCAGCTGTTGCCTGACAATAAGAATATGTGTATAATTGGACCCTTGGAGTATTACACAAAACCCCGAGGCCGAAGCATTCATCAGGAGTGGTCAAGGCCACGCGTGTTGAAAGCAACTTTCACTTCGTCATGCACAAGTGTTTCAGGTGCTGAGCCGAATGTGCTACTCATGTGGTGTTGAAGGAAAAGCATGAGGAATAATAATTACCTGTTTCACCCGAGGTCAGTCCTCAAAGCTGCTCGTGTGGAGCCACCGGAAATACAGTGCAACCTTGGGCAGAATGAGCAGTTATCATCTCCCTCATCTGGGTTTTTGTTCTTTAAAATATTGTTCTAATTCTTGGTGGGTTTTTTTTTTTTTACATTTTATACTGCAGTGAGTCTTTAAAACATTACTGCTAAATTGGTAACCACCGTATTATGAATATGTGGCATTATATTTTCCAAGATAAATTTGGAAGCTTTCAAGGTTTTACAATAATGTGTAAGCCTACTATTGAATGTATTTATTTCCTTCTGCTTTGTATTTTTAGAAAATATTCAGACCTAACGGCACCCAGTTGCAAATAAATGACCTCAGGTGTCTATGATTCATGGGAAGTTTCTTTGAGATTTGAAAATCCTCTGATTGACAGTGGTATAATTAATTTGTTCATTTTGCATTCGCAGACTCAATTTATTTGTATCCAGCATTATCTGAGCTTTAACAATGAGCTTTATACATACAAAGATATCCATTTTTAGAAGTGGTTTAATATCTTTACTTCAGTGGATGCATGTAATTCATCTGCAGAATTAATCTCCTTTCATATAGACACCAATAACCAGTCTCTCTTAATTAAAGCTCTCAGTCACAAGGTATTTTAATCAGGTATAAAGGCAACTATTCATTTTAATTTAAAAATTACAAAATGTAAACAATAAACTATTAGCCTAGCCTACATCATAAAACATCTTCCAAACTGTGTTTTTGCCAAACCCAAAATCACTGCGTATGGTAAGCCTATATTTTTTTTCTTTTTTAATCATTATTATTATTTTTATGTATTATGTTTATTTAATTTTTTGATGAGCCTTCCATGCCAGTTTTTTTTTTCTCTGTAACGTTATATTGACTGGTTTATGCCATTTTGTGGTATTCAGATATTGTTTTCAATAAAAAAAATCATAATAATAAAATAGTACGCCTATAATAATTTCCACACTTTCATCATTTGTATGCGTGTTTACATTAGGCTATATCCGTAAATAACGGAAAGAAGACTAGGCTCCATGCATTAACCAAAACGTGAAAGTGACATTCGTAATAAATCATGAATCAACATTGTTTGATAGCATCATATTCGCTGTGCATTGTTTTCAAAACAATGTTTGTTGGTAACAATGCCAATCTCTAAGTCTATTTGACTATAAATTGAAGTTATAGAACTTTACACCGTTACCTGATAAGCGTTGGCAAACTTTTTGTAACGTGAATTTAAAATAGTTAAACAAGCTGCTTACCTGCTCTGCTCATATGAAATACAGTATTTTCAGAAATATCTCTTTCGTTATTGTGAGAGTTTTGAACTCGTCGCGAAACCATCACGGTCATCTCATCTGTGACCTTGAGCACAACGGCGCGCCTCAAGCCATCATCAGATTCATCCGCACACAGCCGAAGCACAACTCGCGTCATTACCAAAACAATGTTCCTCCGCAGTCCGCATGTAACTTGTAGTTTATTGCTTCAACCCCTAGAGGGCCAAAAGCTGTAGTGTAAAAAACATTAAATTATCATATTTTTGGGATTAAAAATGATAATTAATTAGTGTGAAACTGAAAAACTATCCAGTTCGTATTTGATTATTTGAGGATTCTTGTTTGGTCCCACTATAATGATTTAGGATTGATTATTAATTATGACCCTGTGCACATTCCTCATTATATCTTGTTCAATGCACATCAGGGTTCATCAGTTTAGTTTGCGACATAAAACACATTTGTAAATATTATTACTTTATTTGTAAATCTCATTTTATTTAGGCCTATTTGTGAATTTGATACATTTTTGTGAATCTCTTTTTTGTTTGTGAATCTCAATTTATTTGGAATAATGCAACAATTCTAACCCCATACCATCTGGACTAAATATTCAAGAAGAGCCATTTGAACAATTCCCGATGAAATATCTCAGAATCTGCGCAGTCAAAGCCAGTTGTCCTGGAATGAACTCGATTAGTGCATCGGCTGCTTTGAGGGAAAGCCGATTGACCCTCCTCCTCGAACATGATCAATCACCGTCTCAGAGCCCAGGGCCGAGTAATTTGTTCTGGATTATAGGATTCTTCACAAAGAGCCGAGGAGGATGAAGTGTGTGGAGAATCACTGCTCTGATCTCTCACTCTAACACTGCATTCCCTTTGCATTCCAGTAACACTTCTGATGGGATATCAAGTCTGAATACTGGCCCATTTTTACAGGCAAAAGGTCATCAAGGAAGTAAAGTTTATTAACTTAATGTTATTTAAAGATACAAATTAGTTTGCTTGTGTCACAGTTAAGTGAATTTGAAACAATTTTGTTATTTTGGTCTGGGCAGATGTTTTTGATCATATGATTTCTGCTTCACTACTGACAGGAAAAATAAATATTTCAGCATTTCCTATTTTCTATTCTCTAATAATCTTGTTGTTTTAGGAATAAAGTTTAACTGGTAATCAATTTAAAGTTATTTTTTCCTGTCATTAATTTAACTTCATTCTGTTAGACCCTTTAAAAGTCAGTTCATGCAACATCCTCCAAGTGACATTGTTTGAGTGGTATAAAATTATGATCATATCATTTCAAAATGATATACGAATATATAAATTAACAACATACATTTTTTTGTTTAGTTTTTGTTTAGCCCTTAAACGTACTTGTACGGAAAAGCAAGAAGACATCGTTTTTTTTAATAGTTTCAGCAAATAATGACCTAAATATCAGTCTTTGTTTTATGCTCAAGGATTTGCTATAAGAATCTTCATGAATGTGCTGGATGTAAATATACATGTACAAGGAAAAAGGAACACATCCATTCAGAAAAGTCACCTTGTTTGACCTATAAAAGTTTAGGAATATGCATTCTTAGATTATGTTATTAAAAGTGCACACACAGAGATGATTTTCAGGACAAATGGTTTGAGGACAGATTAATAAATCTCTGTATAATTCTCCCAGAAGAGTGAAAAACTAGGAAATTCAATGAATGAACTGCATGTGTTCCAGTTACTGTACTTTGGTTCAGTCAGAAAAGGCTTTTGTGTTTCAACCACAAAAATTCTTCGTCAAGCCCACGATTCTACTTTAGGACGATTTTCATTTTGTATGTGAGTGTGTGTCTGTCCCACGTGTTATTAGTGAAGTTTTCTCAGGGTGAGATAATTTTTAAAGAACGTTTGACTATAGACACACTCTCTAAAGTCTTTGCTGAAACAAGCTATTGGACATTTCCACTGTTATTGACCAGAAGAAAAAAAGTAATTTATGCAACACGGTGGGAACCTGTTTTTTTGTTTGTTTTTTGTGAGAAATATGCCTTAAAAAGAATTTCAGAAGTATTTCTTAAAATATGAAACACCATATAAGAGTAAAAAATATCAATAAAATATCTGTTTAAAATGTATTGTAACATATACAGAACATGGGTGAATATTGCAAAACATGTCTGGGTCATTTTTAACCCCAATAAACAAACAAACAAATAAACAATGTTATATTTTGCTTAAAAATAAACTATTTAATTAATAATTAAAATCTAATTGTGATATTTTAATGACAATTGAGCACATTTCCCCATCAGTTGTCATTACCGTAATGCAAAAATAAATGGCATTAGAGAATCTAAATTATACACTTATAATCATCTTAATGTAAAAAATAATCATAGACATGTTTTATGCCAACTGTAATTTCCAACAGCTATCTTGTAGAATATACATTTATTGATTTAGCAGACGCTTTTATCCATATACTCAATGTCTGTTAAATAATAAGTTAAATAATAAGTAAAAAAAAAACAACTATATTTATGTTCTCCTTTTTAACGCTGTAAGTGGCAACTGCTCCATGTGACAGTGGCAGTCTCCCTATAAAAGCTCAGTGATGCTCCACGAGCTCATTCAGGTGCGGAGAGTCAGAAGAGAGAGAGGAGCAGCACAGATTCACGCAGCTGTATCTGAATCTGGGAATATTAGGATCGCATGCTGTACCTGTAGGATCATTTTTAGGGAAACATTTGTGCAGCACATGGAATGTTATAGAAATCGTATGGGTGCGTAAAGCCGTGCAATGCAGGGGAACAGCAGCGCGTTGGCACCGGGTTTAGCGTCGTGCGGTCCGGCACTGGACGAGGGCGATGCGCTGTCGAACCGGACTCTCCAGAACCTGTCGCTCCGCTGCTGGCTCCAGCTCCTCTCCAAAGAGTCCGCGCAGGAGCTCTACGGCGACAGCTCGAGCATGGCCATGCGCGTCGTGATCGCGCTCGTCTACCTGATCGTGTGCGCACTGGGGCTCGTTGGGAACCTGTTGGCACTTTACCTGCTCCAGTCGCGCCACAGACTCAAGCAGTCATCCATCAACTGCTTCGTCATGAGTTTGGCCGTGACAGACCTGCAGTTCGTCCTGACCCTTCCGTTCTGGGCCGTGGACACACTTTTGGACTTCAGATGGCCGTTTGGAAAGGTGATGTGCAAGATCATCAGCTCGGTGACCACCATGAATATGTACGCGAGCGTGTTCTTCTTGACGGCCATGAGCGTGGCGCGCTACTGCTCTCTGTCCTCTTCCCTACGGATGCAAAGTCCCAAAACAGCCTGGGCCGAGGTCATGTGGGCCAGCTTGGGGATATGGCTCGTGTCTGTGGTAGTCACCATCCCTCACGCGGTGTATTCGACCACGGCGCAGGTGTCCGACGACGAGCTGTGCCTCGTCCGCTTCTCGGACTCCGGTAGCTGGGACCCGCAGCTGCTGCTCGGTCTCTATCAGACACAGAAGGTCCTTTTGGGTTTCGTGATCCCGCTGGTCATCATCTGTGTTTGTTACCTCCTCCTGCTGCGCTTCGTTCTGCGGCGGCGCGTCAGCAGCATTCCCGGCTCGGACAGCGAGAGAGGGCGGCACACGCGCCGCTCCAAAGTCACCAAATCCGTCACCATCGTGGTTCTGTCGTTCTTTCTGTGCTGGCTTCCCAACCAGGCGCTGACCCTTTGGGGAGTGCTCATCAAATTCGACCTGGTGCCGTTCAGTAACGCGTTTTACAACGCGCAAGCTTACGCGTTCCCCATCACCGTGTGCCTGGCGCACGCCAACAGCTGCCTGAACCCGGTGCTGTACTGTCTGATCCGACAGGAGTACCGCACCGGCCTCAAGAAACTGCTGTTTCGAGCCACTCCGTCCATCCGGACCCTGGCCAAACTGGTGTCCAGGAGGAAGAAGGTCGCGGAGGCTCCGCCTGGAGTGGCTGTGGTGCAGATGGAGATCGGGATGTGACGTTACCAAAAAGAAAAAAGACACTGAGACTTGTTTGAACGTTTAAATGCATCATATGTCTCTGCAACATTGATTTATCAGACATTGCTGATTTGAAGTAGCATTGCATTATTATATAACCATTACCAGTTATACAGTTGGACACACTCTTTTGTTTTTTTTTTCCCATGCAAGTTTAAGGAAATATACTTAATTCTTGAGGATGAAACAAAATATCTATCTATCTATCTATCTATCTATCTATCTATCTATCTATCTATCTATCTATCTATCTATCTATCTATCTATCTATCTATCTATCTATCTATCTATTTCTTTTTATTTATTTTAATTGGGTGAATTAAAGCAGATAGTGATGTAAAAGCATTAACAAGTGTCCAGCAGGAATGCAAAAATTATATTTGTTGTAGTTTCCGTTCACAAGAAGTTTTTTCAACTATGAAGATTTCTACTTCTGAGAATCTTGAAAATGTGAAAAGAGTCCATTGTTATAAAATGTCAATAATAGTTATATAAGAAATGAGAAGATGTTTTCATCCTCCTGACTGGTAATGTGATATATGAGACTATGATAGTTAATTCTGTTTCATGGAAACATTTTGTTCCCGCTATCTCAAACATCTCAACATAAACAAACAGTGTTTCCAAAAGCTGAACTTCAGGACTACTATTATTCTCTCCTATTGGGGAAAAAAAGGACAGAAAAATATTGACTGTACTTTTTGGACCTTTAGAGTCATGAGGAGAGAAACAGTTTTTAAACAGTCCTTAAGCTCTTTGAATATTTCAGTCCATCTCTTAAAGTTTTCATTGGAGGACACAAATTCTGAATGCAGTGTGAACAATCTTCACATCATCTAAACAACAACACTGTCTTTTTTTCTGATGGAGTTTCAAAGCAACGTGTCATTTAAAAAATAAAAAATAAAACTTTACATGTGTTTCCACTTCAGATACATCTTCTGATAACACGAGTCAATTGTAATTGTTCACTTTGCTGACTTGTACAATGGCAGTGTAAATAAAACCGTTTCAAGCAAATCTTCCATTTTTTGTTGATTATTTCCTTTTGTTCAAATGATAAAGTCAATGAAATTAAGGAAAATTGGAGTTTGTTATTGGAGGTGCAACATGTTTTGTCAGGTACTCTAAAGATGTGCTTTATTTCTTAACATGCTTTATGGCATCTAAATCCAGTTGCTGATCTTATTAATTTTTAAAATGAAAATTAAACATTATTTGTTATTTCGCCCCAATGGAAAGCATATTTACACTGTCTGAATCATTCCCTATCCCCTATATAGTGCACTATAGTAAATGCGTGAACAAGTGACCGATTTCAGCCGCAGCTTCAGCGTCTATTTAAAATGTAGAGGGCGGAGCTTCAGATTCTACACTCTAAAAAGAGATGTGTCAAAAAACAACACATGTGATGTGTAGATAGCATTTTGACACATGTTGTGTAGATTTTAACACACAATGTGTGTTAAAATGTAACTCTGGATAGAATAGCACTGGGTGGAGGAGAGTTTGTGTTTATGAAAAATTATAGGTATATTTTATATGGTATCCCATAAAATGCTCTAAAATAAATAAAGCAATACATTCAATTAAATAAATTTAATCTTAATTCATGAAAACTTAAAGATTAACGGGTGTTTTTTGGCAGCCAATCACATCATGCGTCTTTTCAATGTCTTTTTCAAATGCTGCTTTCACTTGTTATTAATAACCAGATTATTTATTTATTTCTGTCAGACTCTACAGAAGCTCTTATTGAGAATTAACAGGTTTTGTGTTGACGATTCATTGAATGTTTCATTTAAAGTCACCAGAATCGTGATTAGTGTCAGCTTTATCTGGGCTCTTGACCCTTGACTCTTTAATATTAGTTATCTCTGATTGCTGTAAATATGTTTTTATTTCGACATTCGAAACAGCAGAGAAAATCATGGGTAAAGTATGCTCAGATGATAATGTTATCATCATGAACATGTAAGATTGCTGAGTTCAGCAAGAGTCTATTATTTGAGAAATAAGTGTACTATATGAAAGACGACTTTTAATAAACATGAGCTTATTGCAAATGACTTAATTTTTAAAAGCATAGTTGGTACAGAGTCTTACAGTATAAGGTATCAAACAGACTTCAAGAATCAGCGTATGAATCTCAACAATGGTGACAAATAAAAGCTTCATACCGCAATGCATGATGGGAGCCATTAATGAGTTTTGATTGGTGGCAGCCACTGCAACATGCTTTATTATTGTCACCATTGTTGAGATTCACAGGCTGATTATTGATGTCTGTGTTTCTAAATAAATTCATTTGAAAGTGTTTTGATCAGAATAATGTTTATTAAATATTTTGGATTATAAGAAACATACTGATATTCATACATGCTGTAGAATCACAAAACTGGTGCTTATAAGTTAAACCAACCTATCGCAATAAGTTTCATTTTCAGATCACAGGATGATTATGCCATAACACAACCAACACTATCAGAGCACACATTTCTTTGTTCTTTTGACTGTTATAAAAAAATAACAGCAGAAAAACAAATTTAAAGTGAATGTATAAGGGTCAAGAGCCCAACTAAAGCAAACACTTATCGACATAATGGTTGCTTACAATTTGTGACTTTCTCCTTTAATGATGCTGCTTGTTAACATCAGGTGTCTTCAATAATGCTCAATCATCACTAAATTAATCACTTAATTATCTCATTAACTGTAACACTCTTGAGTGTTAATTTAACACTGGAGTTTGTGCTGTAGAGTAAATGCCGCTCCATCTGAAAGCAGGTGAAGGCTATTTACTACTAATCAAGGAACCAGCTTTACTGACAAGATGCGCATACAATATCGTGCAATATATCACCCATCCCTACATCCATATACTCATAAACTTGTTCAGATCAGCTCTTGCTGATTTTGACATCATCAAGAAACATTTGATCAACTTATCTCTCTCCATAGCAAATGTATTTCATTAAAATACAATTAAAGCAGCCAGAGACAAACTAAAAGAAGAGTAAAGGGTCAAGAGCTCAAATAAAGGAGCCATTAATCACAATTCTGGTGACTTCAAATAAAACATTCAGTGAATCATCAACATCTAAACCTCAGTTAATTCTCAATAAGAGCTTGTCTATGTAGATTAATGATGTCTAAACCATCCAAATGTTCAAACAAACTCTTTATTAAACGTCACTGGACTACATAAACACAAGTTAACAATACGTTTCAGTGTTCATCCAAACACTCAGTTGTAAAAACACAGGAAGTAACTCTGGCAAATACACACCGACTACAGTCACATGTGACACATATCTGACACAAGTTGTGTAACTATAACACATTAGTGTGTAAAAGGTTTCAACACACTTATGTGTAAGAGGAATAACACATTAGTTGTGTTAAGGTAATACAAAATGTGTAGCCCTAAACACAGAGGTGTGTTAAGATATAACACAGGTTGTGTGTTAAATTTGACACAACATGTGTTGTCCCTGAGCACACACACTATATGTGTTAAAATCTACACAACATGTGTTTAAAATCTACACAACATGTGTTGTCCCTGAGCACACACACTACATGTGTTAAAATCTACACAACATGTGTTGTCCCTGAGCTGATTCAGCACATGTGTTAAAATCTACACAACATGTGTAATAGTTAACACATCTCTTTTTACAGGTTGTGTTGTTTTCAACTTATCATTTTATAAGAGCGTGCCGACACTCACCATCACTGTGAATGGTATGCAGTGTTTGCTATGTTCTCAAACATACAGGCCAGTGTAAATACATACAAGTTATTTATATAAAATATATTGTCAGTTGCTACATTTTAAATAATTCAAAGTGGAAACTCTGTTAACTGTTATCTCTCATGAATTTTTGTCAAAAGCAGCATTATCAGTTATGGGTTGAAGTGTGAATAACTGAATAATGTCCAGTACAGTGAGTCTGTCCAGTCATTGAGCTTGAGACATTGTCTTGTACTTTGTGTGCACATGCATTCTGTACTCGACTATTGATTAAACGGTTAATATTTTTGCATCTGGCCCTTTCGCTTTATTTTTTAAAATGACACAATGTGTGTGTTAAAATGACTTGCACATTTATTGTGCTAAATTTGACACAACATGTGTTGTCCCTGAGCACACTCACTATATGTGTTAAAACTGACACAACACATCTCTTTTTAGAGTGTACATTTTTAATTCCGCATTAATCCATCAAAACACTAATAAACACATCTTTGTGTAAAAATAACACATCTTTGTGTTCACCAAGTTGACACAATAGATGTGTTAAAGAAAGGGACACATAAGTTGTGTCAAATTTGACACAATATGTGTTGTCCCTGAGCTGATTCAGCACATGTGTTAAAATTTAACACATTATGTGTTGTTTTTAACACATCTGTTCTAAGAGTGTAGAGAGCATTTGATTGGACAGAAAATCTGATGAGAAGCTGAAATGCAGAGTGATGTCATCAAAACCATTGATCCATAATGGCAGAGGTGAGAGTTTTGAATGCTGTTATCTACTAAATGTGAATTTGGTCATTGTTTTGGAGCACACTAGCTTATAGATAACAGTAAGACTAACATATAGTCATACTAAAAGCCCAAAAACTTTAATTTTGATTTCATGTGGACTTTAATGCAGCATTGCTGAAACTAGTCAGTCATTTCCAGTTCCCAGCAAGCACAGAGAGAGTGAATCTAAAAATAAATATATCCATTTTGTTTCACAGAACAAAGTAACTCATGCAGGATTGAAACGACATGAAGATTTTCATTCTGAGTAAACTATTATCCCTTTGAAAAAATAAATTTCCAGTGTGTGGAACCTTTGGAATCAAATTAGGTTTACCTAAAGAATGATTATTATTTTGAGGGATTGTGCATTTACATTAGCCCGGTTTGTAAACAGGTCAGTGGCAAGAATTGGAATTCTGATAATGGGGTTTCTATGATGCGCGACACACTTGATAAAAGCCATAAAGCTTCATGCACACAGAATAATAATGCAATAAGCTGAATTCTGTTCACTTTGGAGAAAAATTTCACATGCAAGATTGCGACCCCTCATCTGACGATTATCATTGTGAGCTGTCAGTCTTTGTTAAGTCTTCTCATCTCTCCACATAGATTTCATGTGAGACGCACAAACTCAGGTCATGAAGGGGTCTTCATTTATCATGTCTGTCGACTGACAATACAGTTCTTCCCTCTTGCATCTGTTTGTGTTAATCAGTTTCAGATATTACAGCTGTGACTGAACAGTAATATAATGGTTGTGGTTGAGGTGATTCCCCCCTTCCATGTAAATATATAATTATATATATATATATATATATATATACATACTGTATATATCATATATAAATGGAACAAATTATTATTATTATTATTATAAAACTATAACCCCAATACAGTGGATCCTATTTTTTATTTTACATTATTATAAGCATTTAAATCTAAATATTCAGATTTAGATTATGCCTATATGAATTTTAAAAGAGTGCCATGGCATTGCTTTAAAACAGAGCCGGCAGTTGATTTATTTTGGGATTCTGTGGTAAATCTTAAATTTGTTTGCCTGTTAGCAGGAGCTCTGGATGAAATTGCTCTGTGCTGGAAGCTTATTTTTCATGGACTTCAGGAATAAATCAGCATAGCAAATGCATGGGCTTTGGTTTGATTCAGTCGAACAAAAATGCAGCACAGTGTAAATATCTTAATAATCAGTGCCATTATAATCATAATTCTGTATAACTGACCTCTTTGTATGTCATTCTGTTATCATCTTGAATAAAAATGTTATGGACAAACCTTCTCAAATAATTTTAAGACATGAAAAACGTAAAAAAAAGAGTAAAGTTGTGTTTTGAAGTATAAAGAAACATCCATTGTGATTTTTATGATTTAGTAACTTAGGCCCTGTTTACATCTGGTATATAGATGTGTTTTGGTTGACCGGATCAGAAGTGGACGAGGGATTCACATACACGTTTACACCTGGTGTTTTAATCCGTCTCTTTTGTCCACTTTCAACCACTTCTGTCCTGATTTCTCAGAGGGGAGGGTCTATGGGCGGGTAAATGTGGGTTTTTCAGATCTTTCAATCTAATGGATAAAATAAGCTAAACACAATTTACACAGGAACGCAGCCAGAGACAACAGAAAAACACACGGAGAGCATCAGCTTTAGTTTCTGCTCTGACAGCCGCACGCTGCGAGTGTGTGTTAGAAATCAGGAATGATGAGAGAAAATTGTGCTTTATACGTTTTTCATCTTCAAACTAAGCTTGGGTCTCCACTCTCCAGCTGACAAAGTTTAAATCCCGTCTGGCCCGTATTCCTATATTGTAAAGCATTAAGTCAGTAGGCAAAGAGTAGACTGTCTTTGTGGCTGTTTAAAAACATTCAACCACATGAGTGTTTACAGTACGAAAGCAATCCGGTCGAATGCGTTTCGACTACCTCTAGAAGTGGTCGAAAGTGGACAAGCTCAAGATGTTTTAGACCCCGTTCACTATTTAGATCAGATCGACCAAAACGCATCTTAATACCAGGTGTAAACAGGGCCTCACATTGGGATTTTTCAGTGAATTTCTTTGCAAGTTACACAGTTACGCCAGTAGGTGGCGACACATGACTGTGAAAAAAGACAGGACTGAAGAAGAGTCTTTAAGCGTAAACCATTTAATGATTCACTCAACTGATTCGCTCAAACACACTGATTCCCTCAACTGACTCGTTCATTCAAGAACAAATGTAACTGGTTTCAAAATGTAGCCTACTATTTACGGCGAGATTCTCTGAAACGTGCATCCAATAGACATTTTCCTATCCTGTGAAGCCATGTGAGAGGATTTATGTTTGGTCACATGACAATGACAATATGACGAATGTAGTTCGCTCGGATTACAGTCATACAACACACATTTCTACCTAGTACAGAACTTATTTTTTTAACGGTCGCAAAGTAATTATGCGTTCAAAAGCACCTTAGAGAGTAGGCCTGTGCGATTTTGGACGCAGATACCGTCTTTATGAGTGAGTTATTAAATCATTTATTCAAATGATTTGTTCACAAATTAATATTTAAATGAAAAAAAATTGTATGTAGCTAAAACACACATCTGTAATGTTTCAATGCATGGCTCACCATCAAAACGGCAACCTTAACGACTTAAACACAAATGAATGACTTAATTTGCAGTCTTAACACACATCCCTTGCGTTTGTAAATATGTTTGAAACATTTGGCAGTGCTGACAGTGGCATGCCATTACTCACCTCATCTCTCGATGGATTGCCAGAAGAAAATCAGTTTCAGAAGCTGCCGAAGTGACAGATGCTGATAAGATAGAGAACATTTTGACAAGCTTGCTTAAAAAACCAGAGTGCCAAAAAGGTTCACTTCCTCAGTTTCCTGCTGTTTACAGTGCAATGCTGTAATGGAGGATAATTCACTGCAATTAAATGCACATTATCTGCTGTGCTGCTTCTGCTTTGATGGATGGTCTCAAATGCTTACGAATCTACACCAGTCTGTGTACAATCATTCATAAAATAGGCCTATACACACAAAACAAAACTTTTCTCAAAAAACTTGAAATATCGTGGTAATGTGATGCAAGATTTTTTACTCTCATCCTTAACCAAAGTGTCTCACACAACTAAAAATCTTTGCACTATAAAAAAGAAAATGCCTGAAGAAGGCTGTGTTAAGATGAAATGTGTTGTTCTTTTATGTCCGATTTCACAGACAGGGCTTAAGATAGTCCCAGACTAAAATGCATGTTTGATCTGTTTTAACTGAAAACAACTTGCACTGATATATCTTAAAATATGTCAGGGCCATTCTTTTGTCTCAAGATGCACACAAGTAATTTTTTTTTTAAAGGCACGTTTATAAAAGCTTAAATGTCCTAATTGAACTAAGGTCTAATCCTGGCTTAATCTAAGCCCTGTCTTGGAAAATAAGCCTTAATGTTTTTTAATGACTTAGCCTAGTAATGTAATATTTTGTCTATATTTTTTCATATAACTATTTCATCCAGATAAATTTCATAATTTTACAATAAATCTAAAAAATTCTTAATTGAAAAGGAATGCCATTAAAAAAAGTCAGTGTGTATTTTTTTAATAATACATTTTATTTTTGGTATGCTTTAACACTAACACACACATGATATTTTTACTGTATATATATATATATATATATATATATATATACACTTAGAAAAAAACATTACTTGTGTGCATCTTAAGACAAAACAATAACACAGACATATTTTAAGACATATCATTGCAAGTTGCTTTCAGTTAAAACAGCTCAAACATGCATTTTAGTCTAGGACTAGGATCTGGGACAAGACTTGTCTGTGAAACCGGGGGTTTAACACTGTGTGGTGAAGAAGCCAAATCTAAATTTCCACAACGTGGACAAATAAAGTCTCTGAACTGACATATTATAAACTAATATTTTTTTATACCTCAACTTCATGATGAAGCAGCCTTAAAATAAAGAAAAAAATAAATATACTGAGGTTCATTATAGGGCTCAAGGGCATCGCTGGACAATTCACGTAATCGAACAATTTACAGAACCTGTGTATAATTTCCATTCCCGAGAGATCCAGGAGTGAGTGACTCCATTATCAATATCCAGATCAAAACATGTCATTGCATGAAAGCACTGGTTATAATTTAGCAGTCAGACCAGGCAAGACAGTGTAATTTGGTTGGTGTGTTGCTGTCATCGTTGTCTGTTCAGTTTAGCATCACTGTGAGACAAATGCAGTAAGAGCTGTCTTGCCAAAGAGAAGTCTCATGTTACTACCTTTCTTGAATAAAGGTTAAATGAAAAATGAACTGATGTGTTTACTGCAAGAGCGTAAGAGAGGAGAGATGACCCGCTTTCCAATTTTGAATTGGATTTGCCATTTAAAAGTGTCGTTCTTGTGAATCAGGGGGAGCAAGCAGCTGTTTGTTTAAATTAAGTTTTTTTTTTTCTTTTTTTGCAAAGGTCATTGATGCTCTGCTGTCAGTTTAATCATGAGCTCAGAGTGTAATATCTATAGGACATAGAAATATGGCGTTAATATCATGTTATGATGTTACAAATTTAGAATTAAAGTGGTATTAGTCACAACATAATACAAAAAAAATGAAATTGATAATAAATACAATAAGTACACTATATCAAATGACTAATTTAAATGTACATAGTAGTTAAAGACACCTACAATAAAGTGGGACTGCTAATTGACCAATCGGCATGCAGGAACTTCTACAATGCAAAGAAAACAAATACATTTCTGAATCTTGAATAAAATCTGAGCTACAGTAACACAAACACACAACATATTACACGACCTCCAGGCTGAAAATCCTCCTAAAATGCCAAAAATAAGTCGACTGCTTTGTGCTTTGTACTATACATTTGTTATAAAAGGGTTTAATTTGAAGAGGGATCAATAATTGTCTCATAATTCCCTGTGAGACGTGATCCCTCGCTGTTGCTAATTAATGAGTCTGTGCACTAAAATGAGTACTTAACCTTTAACACACACCTTGTATGAAGAACCATGAAGTAGTTCCTACCGCTCGCTCTTGAACATGTGCGCTTATTATGCAGGAAGCAGAAAAACTGTGATTGCAAACGATTGAGAGTTGTCTTTAAGAACACAGTGACATTTGCTCCCTGTGGGCAGCGATTATATAGGTTACAGAGTAAATACTGCAGATGGCTTTATATGAGACCTGAGGAAAGCTGTTAGCAATCACATTCATCTCAATGACAGCTGCTCCCCAAAGATCAGCCACTGCTAAACATTTACACTCGTAAAGTACTTGCAATTTATATATTGCATGGATCATTTGACATCTAAATAACACACAAAACCTATGAGATTTTATTATTTTTTTAGTTTTGTAAAGAAATTCATACATTGGTCAAGAACAGTGTTATTAATTAGCTAATAGCAAAGCACCTCATTCAAATGAGCGATATTACTTACTAGTTCGTTAATCAGAGTTTCTTGTTAGTTAATAGTAGCTACTAGAATGTTAATATTGCGTTACTCATTTGTTCCTGTGTAGTTACTCATTAATGATGGAACCATATTCTAAAGTTACGCATGTTTTCATGTCGAACCACTGTCCATAATTTAATTGAGTTAGTTTAAAGTATAATTTTTTTTAAACGCATGTAGCACTGTAAACAAACAAAAAAAAAAACGAAGAAACTAATTTGTGTATAACTGAGAGCAGGACACTGTTTTGTCCTCAGAGCTTCATTTGTATTAATTGTATTAATTGTATTGAGTCTCAGCTTTGTGAGCACGATCCCTATCTTTGTGTTATAAGGAGTGAATCGAAACTGAAGCCATTGCTGTATTTTCCTCTGTAAAACCACTGAGGAAAACGATCAATGTCTCTCATTACAGTAGAAACACTAAAGGTGACAGGTCATAGAGGACGTGACCAAACTGTGACCAAACAGAATTTAAAGGGCTAACGTTCAGACGGGCCACTCAGAATCAGGATTCGAAGGCTGAAGAGAGAGTATAATGTCCTGAAATCAAGTTAAAAGCTTGCCAAACATTTCTTTAACCAGTGTATCTGACGACCAATAAACAGAGCTCAACCCCACTTGAAGAGCTTTCATAAAATAAACTCAAGCAAACATTTCCGTTTAGCAGGCATTGATGTCTGTCTCTGAAGACCTTCAGCTCTCTTCTGGTCATTGGTGGCAGAAGTGACACAATAAAGATCCTTCACTCACTTTAAAGCAAATGCACAGAGCATCCGATGATCTGATACTCTCAGATCAGATCACTGCTTTATATTTTCATATGCATTGTCACCTACAGGGTCACATTGTATCACTTTCAGAAACTAATATTATTTTGAATATTCTTTTTATTACTATTTTACACATAGAACATTGTAGTCATAAAATCTTTTAAATAATGCAAATACAAGTATGAGAATTATGAAAATACTACTACTACTATGCCTACTACTACTACTACAAATTGTTATATTATTAATAATAATTATTAATAATTATAATAATAAGTATTTGTTTTGTTTAGGCACAATTTATGTTTGTCTACTAACTTCTAAATAATTCTAAAAATGTTTAAGATCACAAGAAACACTGAATAAATAAATTATTTTTAATCAATTGTAATTATACTTGTAAAGACAATTTTTTTGGGGGTTGCTAGAATAGATCATACTCCAACTTTAAACTTCAAAACAACTTTATACAACAATTGTATTTGCTGCTTGTTCAAATTACTGTGTTAAAATGGGCTGAAACACTATTCTTGAACATTTGGTCACAACTTAATTTCATTATGTTAAGTACACTTAAATTTGTGATATTCAAGGTAATAATTTTGTGTTGCAGCTACATTAATCATTTTAGTTGACATAACTACCAGGGTAATGGATCTGTATTTCCCAGCATGCTTAATGTTGAAATAAGTGTAATGTCTCGTGAATACAATTTGTAAGTAATCTACCCAGCTCTGGGCGGATATGTCCGAAAGACACGCACATGACTAACTGGAGCACTGAATGAGTTGGCAAAAACCGGCATCATAGGATCATATACTGCTGGATATTGGCTCATTTTGAGTCTGAGTGACTGTCAGGCACTAAGGGTGTAACGGTTCAAATTTCTCACGGTTCGGCTTATGTCACGGTTTTAGGGTTAGGGTTTCGTTACAGTTTGGCATGTGCTATGTTCAGGGGAAAAAAGGACTTCTGTCAAATAAAAATAAAGAAAATAAGAACAAAGAATCTAACTACAAGCAACAGCACAAATAAAAACAATAGAGCAAAGATGCAAATTAAAGAAACAACACTTCAGTTTTTTCAGGTCTCTAACAGCAATTTTCAGGTGCAGATATTGAACAAAGTAATCAAATGAAAATAACATTGCACTATATAACTTAAATAAAACATGAAACCTTATTAAATTTACAAAAGCTATTCAGTCGGGAGCAGTGACTGATTTACTTGTCTTTTGTTGCTTGATTAACATTAAAAACACAGATAGCAGCAGGAATATTAGGCTGCTGTCACTTTAATAGCTAATGCATGGATCCAGTATACTGATAGGCTACTGTACACATGCGTTGTCTTTCTCAGCTGTTTACATTCACTTATGATATAACCAACTGCTGCGTGTTTGCTAGGATACTCTCCAAGACGGGCATGTAATATTTATAATTTTCATGTGAATTTGTCCATTAAAGGACAAAAAGACTTGAAAGAGAACTTAATATTTGCGTGTGAGTTCTCTTTTGCGATTGAATGTTTAAATTGGCATGGTTTTAAAACACACAAATGAGTATAGTTTAAACACAGATAGCAACGTGTGGAGTTCAGGTCTTACATGCGCTCGTGCGCTATCAACACCCTTGTATGACGGTGTAAATAACTGGTCATATTAGAGCAAGAGCATCACTCGCATTGAACAAAGTTTACAGAGAGTGACTGTTTTGTCTGTTTTTGATCATCGCTGTTGTAACATATTGGGAAGCCAGAATGTGTATCCTTCGGCAGAAACATACATGAGGAACTCTGTCTGTCTGTTTTACGCATTATTTTCAACAAACAATATTATAGATGCGTTGTCATATTTGAGATTAACACTGTGCAAGTGTGTGTCGAACCGTGGGTGGAGAATGGTACGGTTCGATATTTTCGATTGTCAAAGTTAGATTTTTGTGTTGATTGAGTAACTTGTAGATCTGTGCTGACTCAAACCACTGATACCCCTTTTCCACCAAAAAAGAACTGGTTCGGAACTGGTGCTGGTTCAAAGTTGGTTTGGAGTTGGTTCAACTTGCGAACCTTCTCAGAACCTGTTTGTTTTTCCACTGACTAGAGCGCCCAGCGAACGACGTTGTTACGTCACTGTGTACGTCGCTATATGTCTTAGCTAGAAACGCTTGCAAGTACAACATTACTTTGGGATTATCTCTAACTCGTGTACCAAGAAGACTTTAAAAACAATTGAAATATATAAGTCTTTTAATCTTTTCCTTTGATATGTAATCTTTTCTGATTAGTTATGTACCCCTGTCGTGTGTCTTTTTTTTCTTTAAGTTTATTTGTTCTATATTGTGACTGTTTTCTTCTTTGCTTACATAATGTTTTCAATAAAAAAATAAAATAAAAAAAAAGCTAGAAACGCTTGCGCCAACTTCAAGCATAACAATTACAATGGCGGACTACATTGTGTTTCTGCAAATGTTTCTCCTGGCTTTGCGGTCAGAAAAAATATTTAGAACACATCTAACCCCGCCCCCAGCCCCGACGTAAGCATGACGTGGTAAAAGAACGGTTCTAGTCCAGCAAAGAGTTGGTGCCGCTTTGGAACCAGTTTCCCTGGCCGAGAACCGGTTCTTTGGCTGTCGAAACACAAAGAACTGGTTCGCGAGTAGGCACCGGCTCCGAACCGGCTCTCAAAATGCTTTGGTGGAAAAGGAGTGAAACTGGTTCAGACGGTTAAGTACGATTTGGTAAACTGATTCAAAAGGTTTACTAAAAAGAACCAGTTCAAAAGAGCGATTTGTTCACGAATTGTACATCACTATTTCAAATAGTTATGTCCAGTCTCTTGACTCTTCCATGGACTAATCAGCTAATAAATAAATTAAGATAAAATATAGCTGCGAGCAGCGATTACAGGCCCAAGCTGGTGGCACCGCAACCCTGGTGCCTTTAGTTACCTAAAGGCACCGGGGTGGCGGTACCGCCGGCTTTGGCCCTTCATCGCTGCTTGCAGCTATATTTATATATATAAATATATATATATATATATATATATATATATATATATATATATATATATATATATATATATATATATATATATATATACAGGTCCTTCTCAAAAAATGTGCATATTGTGATAAAGTCCATTATTTTCCATAATGTAATGATAAAAATTAAACTTTCATATATTTTAGATTCATTGCACACCAACTGAAATATTTCAGGTCTTTTATTGTTTTAATACTGATGATTTTGGCATACAGCTCATGAAAACCCAAAATTCCTATCTCAAAAAATTAGCATATCATGAAAAGGTTCTCTAAACGAGCTATTAACCTAATCATCTGAATCAACTAATTAACTCTAAACACCTGCAAAAGATTCCTGAGGCTTTTAAAAACTCCCAGCCTGTTTCATTACTCAAAACCGCAATCATGGGTAAGACTGCCAACCTGACTGCTGTCCAGAAGGCCATCATTGACATCCTCAAGCAAGAGGGTGTTTTGGGTTTTCATGAGCTGTATGCCAAAATCATCAGTATTAAAACCATAAAGACCTGAAATATTTCAGTTGGAGTGCAATGAATCTAAAATATATGAAAGTTTAATTTTTATCATTACATTATGGAAAATAATTAACTTTATCACAATATGCAAATTTTTTGAGAAGGACCTGTATATATATATATATATAATATTTATAAAAACACAGAATATTACTGGCTTTACCTGATTAGAATGCTACCTTGAAAAACAATAATTTAAATTAATTCTCACCCAACAGAGAATTCCCCCTCCCCTCCCCTCCCCTCACAGGATTGTCCTCAAACAGAGCACTAATCTGTTTATTTTTAAGTTACACATTCTACATTGATTAAAAAAGAAACATCAAATGTATTTTTAGTCAGAATGTTATTTTATACAGAAATAAATTATTTGTAATTTTGCAGCAAAAATCAGCAACTGGGGTCAAATTTCATTAATTACGAGAGTGAAGAGCTGACTGAAAAGATGATGACGTAATATTTTGTGTAAAAGTGCCTTTACTTTCACTTTTATATTAACGATTTAAAAGCCCCCGCTGGTGTCACACGTCGATTAACCGGTGGGAAAATATCCTCACAGCCACATACCTAATATATTAGGGCTGTGAAAAGATGAATCGCGATTAATCGCATCCAAAATAAAAGTTTGTGTTTACATAATATATGTGTGTGCACTGTGTATGATTATTTTGTATATATAAATACACACACATGTATTATACATTTAAGAATTTTTTTTTATTTATATATAAAATATTTATATTTATTTATAATATAAATTATACATAAATATATACAGTATATACATGCATATATTTCTTAAATACATACATGCAAGGCAAGGCAAGGCAGGTTTATTTATATAGCACATTTCATACACAATGGTAATTCAAAGTGCTTTACATAGAAGAAATTAAAATAATCAAAAGAAATCAGAATAATTAAAACAGTGTAGAATACAAGATAAAATACAGAAATAATCAAAAGAAATCAGAATAATTGAAACAGTTTAGAATAAAAGATAAAATACAGAAATAATCAAAAGAAATCAGAATAATTAAAAACATAAAATAAAATACAGTACAAACAGTCGGACGAACCGTGGTACAGTGCTCATTCATTAAATGCACAGCTAAACAGAAGTGTTTTGAGTCTGGATTTGAATGTGACTACTGTAGGAGCACATCTGATCTCTTCTGGAAGCTGGTTCCAGCTGCGGCTGGCATAGTAGCTAAAAGCAGACTAACCATGCTTAGAGTGAACCCTTGGTATTTCTAGCTGATGTGATCCTAGTGATCTGAGTGATCTGTTGGGTTTATATTCAGTGAGCATATCTGCAATGTATTGAGGTCCTAGGCCATTGAATGATTTATATACCAGTAATAATACCTTAAAATCAATCCTATATGTAACTGGCAGCCAGTGTAAACACCTGATGACTGGTGTGATGTGTTCATATGTTCTGGTTCTGCTCAGCGTTCTGTATGAGCTGCAACTGTCTTATGGTCTTTTTGGGAAGGCCAGTGAGAAGTCCATTACAATAATCCACCCTGCTGGTGATGAAAGCATGCACAAGTTTCTCTAAGTCTTGACTGGAAACAAAGCATCTAATTCTTGCAATATTTTTCAGGTGATAGTATGCTGATTTAGTTATTGCTTTGACATGACTACTGAAACTAAGGTCTGACTCTAGAGACACACCAAGATTCCTGACTTGATTTTTAGTTGTTTGACCCCTAGACTGAAGGTATGCGTTCACCTTGAGAACTTCATCTTTGTTTCCAAACGCAATGACTTCAGTTTTGTCTTTGTTTAACTGAAGAAAGTTTTGGCACATCCAATTGTTTACTTCATCAATGCATTGGAACAGAGAGTTAATTGGGCTGTAATCGTTAGGCGATAGGGCTAAGTAGAGCAGTGTGTCGTCTGCATAGCTGTGGTAAGCGATTTGGTTCTTTCTCATTATTTGACTCATTGGGAACATGTACAGGTTGAATAGGAGTGGCGCAAGAATTGAGCCTTGAGGGACTCCGCATGTCATGGGTGTCCACTCAGACTTATGGTCTCCTATACTCACATAATAACCTCTCCCTACCAAGTATGACCTGAACCATTTCAGGACTATCCCAGAAAACCCGACCCAGTTTTCCAGCCTGTCAAGAAGTATGTCGTGATCGACAGTGTCAAATGCAGCACTGAGGTCGAGTAGTACCAGCACTGATAATTTGCTTGTATCAGTATTTAAGCGAATATCGTTTACTATCTTTATGAGCGCTGTCTCTGTGCTGTGATGCGGTCGGAAACCAGATTGAAAATTGTCAAAGTATCCATTTGAGCTTAAGAATTTGTTCAGCTGATTGAAGACAACTTTTTCAATGATCTTGCCTATGAAAGGAAGATTTGAGATCGGTCTATAGTTGTTTAATATTGTCTTATCCAGATTTCTCTTTTTCAGGAGGGGCTTGACAACTGCAGTTTTCAGGGAGTTCGGAAAACTCCCAGAGAGAAGTGAGGCATTTACCACTTCTAGGAGATCTGCTTCTAAGCTGTGTAACACCTTTTTGAAAAAAGTGCGTCAAGGGCGCAGGTTGATGTTTTAATTAAGGTGCTGTAAGGTTTCTTCCAAAATGTTGCAATCAATTTCTTCAAAATCAGACATAGTGACTACTTTCTCAGACTGTTGTCTGATCTGCCTGACCCCAGCGCAACTCAAGGATGAGCTGATCACCTTTCTGATATTATTGATTTTCTCAGAGAAGAAAGAAGCAAACTCACTGCACTTGCTCTCTGAGAGCATTTCACTGGGAATCTGGCTTCGGGGGGTTGTCAGTCTCTCTACAGTAGCAAAAAGAGTGCGTGTGTTGTTTATATTGCTGTTTATAATATTTGAGAAGAAAGTCTGTCTAGCTTTGCCTAGTTCCTTATAGAAAGCATGGATGTTGTCTTTGTAGATGTTATAATGGACTACAAGTTTTGTCTTCCGCCACATGCGCTCTGCTTTTCTGCATTGTCTTTTCATATTTTGCACTGCTGTTGAGTTTCTCCAAGGTGCTTTTTGTCTGCCATTCTTCTTCCTGACTTTCACTGGAGCAATATCATCAATTACACTCTCAACTTTTGAGTTAAAAGAATCAAGGAGAAAATCAACAGAGTCAGCAGATATGCTTGGTGTTAAAGATATGGCCTTCATAAACAGTACACTAGTGTTCTCATTTAAGCATCTCTTCTTGACAGACACAGATCTAGCTTCAATGGCAGGAGAGATCAATATATCAAAGAAAATACAAAAATGATCAGACAGTGCTACATCCTTAATAACAATCGATGAAATGTTTAGACCCTTACTGATAAGTAAATCTAGAGTGTGTCCATGATTATGTGTGGGTCCATGTACATGCTGAGTCAGATCAAAAGTTTTTAAAACAGTTTTGATTTATTTTGCCATATTGGTTTCTGCATTATCTATGTGATTGTGAAAATCTCCAGCAATGATAAAACAGTCAAACTCTGAGGAAATAGTTGATAACAGTTCTGTAAAATCATCAGCAAAGGCTGGAGAGTATTTTGGAGGCCTGTAAACAATGATAAGTAAAATGCGTGGAGCACCTTTTAACACAATACCCAGATATTCGAAAGACGGGTAATTCCCAAATGATATTTGCTTACATTGGTAGACATTTTTAAAAAGAGCAGCTAAACCTCCACCTCTTCCAACAGCTCTGCAGACACTCATAAAAGTAAAGTTAGGAGGGGCTGTTTCATTGAGGACTGTTGCACTGCAGCTTTCTTCTAGCCAAGTTTCACTTAACAACATAAATCCAGGTTGAATGTGGTTATTAAGTCGTTGACTAGAAGTGATTTATTTTTAAGTGAGCGGATGTTTAAAAGTGCTAACTTAACAGTCTTACTTTTTGTCCCCACAGCAATCTTAGTTTGTCGTGTAATAGGCACCAGATTAGATGGGTTTGCTGTAAGGCTTTTGAAGGCCTTAGACTTTCTATCATGTAATCGAACAGCAATAGCGAAAGATACAGGCACACTGGGTTCCCGCTTGTTCTGTAAACATTTGAGAAAGTTACTGTTATCATAGCGGGGACCCGACACATATCACTGAGAGCTGGTATCAGTTGTTTTTGGTTCACCTCGAGCCGCTGGAGGAGGGTGTGGGCCCTGGCGCTGTGGCAGAGGCCGAAGAGCTCTCACAGGGGGAGGGCGAGCTGGGCCCGCAGGCTTTGGTGGTTGTGGGGCCTGCCGTTTTTTGGTTGGTATCTGGGGGCTTGCAGCAAAAGAGTGGGATAGTCTGGTTCCAGCATACACCAGTTGTTCCATTTTCTCTGAGAAGCACAGA
The DNA here is from genome assembly GCA_026230005.1 of Gila orcuttii. Lineage (NCBI taxonomy): Eukaryota > Metazoa > Chordata > Actinopteri > Cypriniformes > Leuciscidae > Gila > Gila orcuttii. Next base: position 5,162,328 of record JAPDVR010000008.1, on the reverse strand, counting down.
AGTGGAGATGCTGGAGAGATGGAGAACGTGTCCGGTGAGGGCGGCTGTTGCTCTGGTGTTATCGGAGGCTGTAATATGCTGTCCTGGTTTCCTTGGCTGTTTTCCAGAAAGTCGTCCTTGGGTGCTGAATCTTGGAGAAGTGCTAGTATGTCACAGTCTGTCTGTGGTGAGCTCTGTGGGCAGGGCTCTGCTGAGATTGTGTCCGTGAGCAGAAGTTGTTGTGGCTGAGTGGTGTTATCATTGTCCTTGTGTGATGTGTCAACCGCATGTCCATTCAGGTGCTGAAGTGAAGTCCTGTGGTCATTCATACTGTATCCAGGTGTGTGTGTGCCATTCAGGTTGAGTGGATTGGCACACACTGCAGAAGGATGACGGAGGGAGAAGTAGATATTGTCCTTTAGCACTCTTGAACCAAGTTTGTTTGGGTGGTGGCCATTCTGTTGAAACAGTTGCCTCTGACTCCAGAAAAGATTGAAGTTGTCAATGAAGTTCACTCCTTTTATATTGCAGGTTTTTTGCAGCCATGTATTAAGCCCAAGCAACCGTAAAAACCTGTTTGTTCCTCTTGCTGGGAGTGGTCCACTGATGAATGTTTGAACTTTCAGTCTTTTAAGTGTTTCAAAAAGTTCATTGAAATCCTTCTTAAGGAGTTCCGACTGCTCTTTATGAATATCATTCTTCCCCACATGAATGATGAGTCGATTTGCAGTCTTATGTTTCATAAGAATGTTCTGAAGTTCCCTGTTTACATCAGAAGTTGTTGCTTGTGGAAGGAAGCACGTAGTTGTATCCCTGCTATTAATGTTACCTTGAGCCCCGGTTAGCATCAGTGTTAGCTACTGGCTGATTCAGTCTGTGTTCATTCATCAAATTTGGGGATTTCTCATTCATTAATACTTCAAATCTGTTCTCAAGATCTATAGGCGGTGGTAGGAGACCAGTGTTTGCAATCCTTGTCATAGCCATATCTGGGGTAGAGGATGCTACTGCGGCAATATGTGATGCTCGTGACAATCTGATGTCTCGAGTGCCTTTGGGTCTCGCTCCCTGTTTGTGCCATCGATTTGTAAGTCGATCGGCTTGTTTCTCTACACTCAGTATAGCCTGTCGAGGAGCACTAGATTCATGGGACTCACCGGCTGTATGCTGAGGGCGTCCATGACGAAGCTCTGTTGTGTGTTCTGTCTGGTTTGGTGGTCCCGCAATTAACTTTGTTTCAAGAACTGCAATCCTTTGTAAAAGTCTGTGGCAGTTAGAGCAGCAAGTAGATTCCAGAGGAGGCATTTTCTTATCCTTATGAATGTCCTAATGGCAGTTGTGTTTTCTCTTCCCCGGAATGTAAGCTTTCAGTGGGAGGCTGGTCGAGTAAAAGAATTCTGCTTTTTTTTTTTTTTTTTTTTTTAGTAATCCAAGCGTTTGAGCACTGTGTTGATTTGCTGAAGTTAAAATTAGGTGATAAAAGGAAATACAATATAAAAATATAAAAGCGATAGAGCAAAGCGCGGAGCAGTAAGCAAGAGCGTCTGAACAGTAGCTGAGCAGGAAGCAAAAAACATGCATGTGTGTGTATTTATATATATACAAAATATTTATACACAGTGCACACACATATATTATGTAAACACAAACTTTTATTTTGGATGCGATTAATCCCGATTAATCTTTTCACAGCCCTAATTTATATATAAATACAATAGACATACCTGATAAAAAAGTTTTATGTACTATGTTTATATCATTTTGGACACAACAGGGAAGTATAGCCCTATGTATGATTTTTTTTGTTTAACCAAATAGCACTAAATAGCCTGTTTTAAACTTTTTCATACAACTTGAATTGAAAAAATAGAATAAAATTAGTTTAGTTCTAATATTTGTATAATTTTATATAAAAATAAATGGTGTATAATTAATTTTTTAGAAGATATGAGACGTTTCCTGATTCTTTTTTTGACATAATCCCTCGCCATAGCAAAACCGTTTGAGATATTCAATATCCGTTAACAATTTAGCATCTTTAATGTATTTTCATCACGTTGAAAAAGTTTGGTGGGAATAAAATAAACCACTTAAGAGGAGTGAGTAAAAATGTAGAGGCTGGTTTTGCAAAACATCCACATTCAGACCAAAATAGCCGACTTCCTGTTGGGCTGGCTTAAAGTAGTTTGGCCCGATGAGATCTATATGTGTACCGAGTTTCATATTATTACATGCAAGTGTGTTTGACTGTAAAGGTGGCGCTACTGAGTTTCACCACGCCCGTTTCTGAAACTTTGCACATGTCTACTGGCTAATAAATGTGATGTCATGCAATTTCAAGCATGCTAAGAATCTCAAAAGCATCAAACAAGAATATTAAAGTTTGATTTGTTGCCACAGCAACAGTATCTAAGATATCAATAATCCTTTCACAGGCCTACATCTGGCGTGTGTTTACATTATACACGTAAAGTTTGAAGCAAATCGGGGAAAAATTAGAGGGTGATTTCAAAGCATTTTGAAAGTGACACACTTCCTGCTGCCAGTTGGTGGCGCTATAACTTTGACTCACAATAGTCACATCCATGTGATCGGCCTCTTACAACGAACACACTGCTGAAGTTTCATCAAGATCAGTTAATGTATGCTGAAGTTATAACACACTATCTGTTTCACGTTTCTCGCCATAATTTTGTTTCCTCGCCACGGCCAAACCGTTCGAGATATCAAAAATCCCCTGGCAATTTTTCATCCTCAATGTCTTGACTTCACGCTGACCGAGTTTCGGAGTTTCAAGAGTTTCAAGAGTTTTCGAGCACGTTAAGGGCCCCAAAAGTGCCAAAAAGGTAGTAAAATAATAATTTTCCTAATTTTCCTAAGGAAAACAATAGGGCCTTCGCCTTTTCAAGGCTTGGGCCCTAATAGTAGGGAGGTTAAGTGACTTTCGACTTCAAGTCATGATGCAAAGGTCCCCTTTGGTATGGAAGTACCTTAGGGCCATAGAAATAAATTTATCCTAAGACACAAGTGAGATCACATTTTGTATCTTATATACGCACATTTTTTAAAAAATGGCCGCCGACCACACTTGAGAGGCCCATATCTTTGCTTCTGTTATAGCTAAAATGACAAATTTGGTATCAACGTGTACATTTTTGTGGTCAATGAGTCCAATAAAATAGGTTCCAAGACTAAAAAAGAATAATGTTGTCCTTACCATGACAATTGGAGGTGAAGTATGCAATTTTTTATAAAAAAAATGCATACCAAACACACAGTCCATTCACAACTTAATAATTTCTTCGTTTAGGTCTGCTTCGCATGCACCCTTTACAGCACTGGCTGAAGCGGGTCCCGCGTCGAGCATGGGCATCCGGTCGTTTACGTCTCAAGGTAACTCAGAACTGTGTCACAGCTCTGGAGCCCTGGAAGGCGGTCGACTGGTATCAGACAGGTGTAAACCTGGGGGTAATCTCGAAACTGAAAGTGGTTTCGACAGACGCCTCCAATTCGGGCTGGGTGCCCTCTACGAGGGCAGACCGACTTTTGGCCTGTTGTCAAGTCAAGAAAAGACCTTGCACATAAACTGTCTAGAGATGAAGGCGGTCGAGAACGCCTTGCGGTTCTTCCTTCCTCTTCTAAAGGGCCACCTTGTCCGCACGGACAGCATTTCAGTGGTTTCCTACATAAATCGCCAGGGCGGTCTGAGATCACGAAACCTTCATGCACTGGCAGAACGCCTCCTTGTATGGGTTCAACGCAACCTACTTTCGCTGAGAGGGGCGCATGTGCCAGGCCATCTGAATGTGGGTCCAGACAGGCTGTCCAGGGACAACGTTCCCCCAGGGGAATGGTCCCTCCATCCTCAGACAGTTCAGCTGTTGTGGGACACCTTTGGCACAGCGGAAGTCGACCTCTTTGCGTCTCAAGACAACGCTCAGTTTCCAATATGCTTCACAAAGAACAAGGACGCGCTGGCCCATCACTGGCCCAGCCGCCCTCTCTATGCTTTCCCTCCGATCACGCTGTTACCACAGGTAATCAAGTGTATCAGGGAGAACGGTTCCTCTGTGCTTCTAGTAGCTCCGTTCTGGCCGAACCAAGTTTGTTTCCGGAGCTGATGCAGCTTCAGAGCTTGGCTCCGTGGCCTGTCCTGTTGAGGAGAGATCTCCTCTCACAGGCCGGGGGTACGATTTGGCACCCACGACCCGAGCTTTGGGCTCTGCATGTGTGGGCCATCAACGGGTACCTGTCTGTCTCCCCGACGGAGTGTTAAACACGATTACGCAAGCTAGAGCGCCCTCTACTAGATGGCTTTATGGTTCCAAGTGGTCAGTGTTCTCAGGTTGGTGCTCAGCTCGCAACCTGGATCCACAAGATTGTGGGGTGTCGGAGGTTCTCTCCTTCCTACAGGAGCTCTTGGATAAAGGTAGATCCCCATACACGCTCAATGTATATGTGGCGGCTATTGCTGCGTTTGTCAAACATTCGCATGGCCAGTCACTGTGTAGGAACGACCTTGTAGTCCGCATCCTCAGGGGAGCTAGAAGGATGAACCCTCCTCGTCCCCCCTCGGTTCCCATATGGGACCTTTCCTTGGTCCTGTAGGCCATGAAGGGTGCCCCTTTCGAACCTCTACAGTCTGTGGACCTTAAGTATCTCTCATTGAAAACCGCCTTTTTGGTGGCTATCGCCTCAGTCAAGCGGGTGGGTGACTTACACGCACTTTCTGTTAACGTGTCGTGACTTGAGCTTGGACCTAATGACTCCAAGGTCATCCTCAAACCAAGACATTGTTATGTCCCCAAAGTACTTGCCACTCCTTTCAGAGCGCAAGTCATCTCCCTGTCAGCCCTCTTCAGATCTGACAGCGAGTCTGACGTGAATCTCCTTTGCCCGGTTAGGGCCCTGAGAATTTATGTGGAACGTTCAGCTGCTTTCAGACGGTCAGGACAGCTCTTTGTTTCGTTTGGTGGCCGATCTAAAGGTCTAGCTGCCTCGAAACATAGCCTTTCCAGGTGGATAGTGGACGCTATCTCACTGGCTTATACATCTAAGAGCCTTCGTCGCCCTCTGGGCATCAGAGCTCATTCCACAAGAGGCATACCTCTTCGTGGGCCTGGTCCAGTGGGATTTCCCTTCACGATATCTGTATGGCGGCAGGCTGGGCCTCTCCGTCTACATTTATAAGGTTCTATAACCTGGAAGTTCCCGCGCTCCAAGCTAGACTGTTGTCAGTTTAGTTTATCCGCTCAGTTCTGCCGGACTCGCTTCCGTGGACTGCAAAGTTTTCAGTTCAGGCAGGCTATTGCCTCCCGTGACTGTTATACAGTGTTAAGCACCCTCTATGCATTTAAGGTAACCATGTTTGCCTTATATCATTCTTAAGCCCATTCCCAATGTCGGCTTTTTATATCCCCATATCATATGAGCTCAGGGCGCTCGCCCTTGGGTCAGTGTTGTGGTAGATTTAGATTTTTTCCATAGTCAACTAGCTAGCAAGTTAGTTATCTAACATTAAAAAAAAATTCTATTTAATGAGAAAGTCATACGAACCTCAAAATGTTAACCTGTCACCTCTGACCTTCAACAGCTGTCACAGCTCCTGGTGCGGATGGGATGTGTTGTTGCAGGAACTGATTTGCTATAGTCTACTCCTGACTGGTCGAAATCTCATGCTAGGACAAATGTAATGTACAGAAGTAGCTGCACTGCTTAAATACAAAATTAAAGTTTTTGAACGAAAATATAAGTAAAGTCACTCTGATGACACAATTTTTATGTGAAATGTGCATATTTACCCCCAATTGTCATGGAATGGGGAAAATTATTATTTTTTTAAACTTGAAACCAATTTTATTGGATTCCTTGACCCCAAAAATGTACACTTTGACACCAAATTTGTCATTATAGCGATAACAGAAGCAAAGATATGGGCTCTAGAGTATTTTCGGCGCATTGGCGGCCATTTTTGAAAAAACATGTTTATTTCTGACACAAAGTGTGATCTCACTTGTGTCTTAGGATAAATTTATTTGTATGACCCTAAGGTACTTCCATACCAAAGGCGACCTTTGCATCATGACTTGAAGTCAAAGGCCTATTTTTTGGGCTTAACCTCCCTACTATAATACATGCTATAAACACTGCTCAATTTTGTGTTGGCTGCTGGAATTCATCATTTTAAATTCTCATCCAGTTCCTGCAAATTCCTTTATTTGATTTCCCTCAATAGCTCCACATGCATCTCCATCTCTGAAACTGACACATGAAATACACAAGTAATTGCATTCAAAAGATTATCATAATTGCTTCTGTGTCCCATCACACCGGTCAGGCCATGACCTTTCTATCTGGCCTGGCTGGATGATAGTGATCTGGTTTGAGCGGGTAGTTTAGCTCAGCATTGAGTTAGCGCTGGACGTGGCTCTTGGTTATCAGGACACGGTTGCGCTCTTGTTTCCCTGCAGACGTCAGATGATATCAGCAAAGCTCTGGCCACGGCAGTTAAAGAAGAAGCCTGTTTGCTGAAAACACGCCTGCAGCACTGAGGAAACATTTGTTTATAGTAAAATGACTGTTCTGCTTTTGCAAAGAAATCCCTGAATATGTAAGGGTTTCCAATGGATACCTCGAAGGGCATTAACCCGCTTATACCATGGTCACTTGCCAAATAACACATTTTTAAAACATTAGTTTATATTTTAATTAGTCTTACAATCGAAATCTAAAGTTTTTACAAACAATAACTTGGATTCCCTGGTTACACCTGACGGTTTATTTAGCAACCGGAGATATTTATAGTCCGCTCAGCGGTATTATCTCCTTGTGTCGTTTCTCCGTTTTATTTACTTATTTTCTTTCTTCAGCAGCATCCCAGTCATCAAATTTGTCAAATTCTCCAAAAAGGTTAAAAGAAATAACAAAGTCGATCATTGTTGTATTAGTAGGCTATGTATAACGGCTAACTAGATGTTTGTTTTGATACAATAAATTGTAAACGGATACTTTGACTGCCTGTTGCTATGGTTACTCACAGCTGATGTATCCAGCGCATTTATTTATTAATTTCGAACGGTAAACAGTCAGTTTCACCAGAACTCCTTTACTAGGTGTCCTCTATCACTTTTTAATGGACACCCTGCAGCCAATCAGAATCGAGTATTCACCCAGACCATGGTATAAATTCAGATAAAGTGCTTAGTTGGGTTGAGATAGGATGGCATTATTGTATTAGGAGAGTTCAGAGGCAATTCCATGACTCTAATCCGAAATTGGTCCAATATTTGCATCCTGTGATGATTAATGATGAATAATCAGACTATACATCATCATCCTCACCCTCAAATCTCATAAAATTGCTCACTTTTGAAAAATTGGACTATTGCTCCTAACAAAGTCCTCCAAGTTATGACTAAAGATGAATCTCTTTCAATCTCATTGTTCTGTCACTGTCTTTATGACGTCTGAATCTTGCCGACAGCTGCGGGTTCTCTCGCAGGAGCTCAAAAGGTTCCAGCCAAGAAACTCTGTGTGCATCCATTCATCCATCAATTTGTCCACATCCTCGAAACCTGCCGATATTAGATTTTATTCAAGGATGTCATGCTCATGCTTCAAACCTGAGAAGCAGAAACACTATTAAAGTGATATGGTCTGGAAAGTTTGCTATGTTTTAAAGCTCGGGAGGTTTTATAGAGCGCTCAATATGTTGTTTCAATGTCAACTTTTTGTTTCTCCTAAAATGATAGAGACACAAATGCTATTAAATGAGCTATGAAATGAATGTGTAAAGCAGCTCAGATCATTGAGCCTCGACTGAGCCTGGTTTCTCCCAAGGTGTTTTCTCCATTTCTGTCATCTGATGGAGCTTGGATTTAGTTGGGGTTTTAGACACTCAATATTTAATACTACTGCATTATTGATTAGACTGCACAACTATTTGATGAGAAAAACTTTACAGTTACTGAACTGAACTGAATAAACACTGACTTGAGCTGAATAATGACATTACTGTCTTTTCAGAATTTTAATTTGTCACATATTTGATTAAGTTTTCATCATTGATACTGTTATATCAACGCTATCTCAAGACCAGAGGCGGACAGAGTACACAGCTTCGTTACTTGAGTAAAAGTACAGATACCCCTTGCTAAATTTTACTCAAGTACAAGTAAAAGTACTACAGTCAGATGTCTACTTAAGTAAAAGTACTGAAGTACTTGTTTTTAAAAGTACTTGAGTATCAAGAGTACAAGAGTAAATTTTCTAAATATTGCATTACTACTGCCACAGTGTCAAGTCAAGTCATCTTCATTTATATAGCGCTTTTAACAATGTAGATTGTTTCAAAGCGGCTTTTCAGTGATAAACATATAATTTAAGGTAACAGAGATTGTTTTGGTTTTATAGCGGTTCTTGAATAATGTTATTTTCCAGCTAAAGTTAGTTTTGATTGATTCACTTCCGTCGAAATGGTCATTTGTTATTAAATTAGGGGCCGCTAAGACGACACCGTTCTCTCTAAACAGACTTTAAACTGAACCTGTGATAGACGCTGATGGCGTTCACATGCGCATTAAGAATTGATTCTATAGTTATGTGTGTTCGAATATATGTGTGCAGGTTTGTAATTCCCTACAAACCATGCCTAAACAAACTACTTGTCTTTGCCTATAAATTTGATACAGAATTTTATTTTATCACTTCGGGGTAGGTACGCGAACCGTGCTTACATTTATGTACAGAAACGTCCTACATGGAGTTATGAAAAATGTTAATGTTAATACCTTTGATAATCTAAAAGGAATTGAAAGTTAATTCAATGTCATTTTCATCTTTTTACCACGTTGCTTTATTTAACATTTCTCATTTGCCCACAAGGCAATGCACAATGGCAATGCTCAGACAAACCTCTGCTAGAGTTTTAATGGATTTTTTGCGCCCACATTTGAATCCACATAAATCTGACCATGGAGTTTACTTTGGCGTCAGTTCAGAGCTGAAGGTGAAGGTGATTTGTTGATAGGCTGTCCCAATCAGTGGCGCCTGCACAATCCAATCACGTTTGAGAGGGAAACAACAAATTGCCTCTCAAATGTACTTGAGTAAAGTCATGAGTAATCCCCAAAAATTATACTCGAGTAAAGTACAGATCCCTCAAAATTGTACTCAAGTACTGTCCTCAAGTAAATGTACTCCGTTACTGTCCGGCTCTGCTCAAGACCAATTCGTACTGTACGTATTTTACGAGGTGGCTAATTTGTGCGAATTCGTACGATTTGTCTAAACCCCACCCAGCAAACAATAGCCGTCATTTCACCGTCTAGGTTAACTATAGACCTGATATAGTCCGGCTATGAGTAACCCATACCCAAAATATCCTTGAATTTGGTTATATGTTGTTTTTGCCAAAATAACTTGAGAGATTTAGGGGCGGGGTCAGGGGTAGGTCATTCGTACGAAAACTCGTAAAATAAGTACTATTGAGCAAAAATCTTACAAATTCATATGAGTGAGGTCGTACGAATTCATACGAATTAGCCACCCCGTAAAATACTACGAATTGCCATGAGATCGGGTTGGTTATACAGTAAAGCTGCTTTGAAACAATCTGTGTTATATAAAGCGTTATATAAATAAATGTGACTTGACTATCCTGGCAAATCCAAGCACATATTGAGTCATTGTTGAGATCTCTTTTGAGGGGCAGTTAATGTAACGTAGGCCAGTAAGAGCCTCCCACACCAGAGACCTGGATTGAATCCCACTCGGAGCGGGTCGAGTAGGACCAGTTACAATTACATGACACCGTTTTAAACTAAAAACAGGACACAGTAAACAGTTCATTTTCACAACAACTGCGTTTAGGGGCCTGAAAACACAAACTTTTGAAAATGGGTTTCAAAGTGCAAGTTTTTGAAAATTATAGCATTATATTCTCTGTGTAAACTACAAAAAAGCGAATTTGTAAGAATGGTGAAGTCATGCGCACGTGTTTCTTAACAAAGTGACACCGCCAACTACTGGCTTGGCTTGAAACAATAATACAACGTTTTTAGTGGTTTTCGTGGCTCAGTGTGAACGGGGACGGTTTTGACAACATTGTCGTCTGTTTTAGTAGCCTTGTCGTGTAAACGTACCCTGAAACTTAAGAGGAGATACGCGTGAGATTACTGGGGTATTTTCCTTAGCAAGAAATCTGAGAAGCAGGAGATGTTGCTCTTCATTTAATCTCACAAATGTCTAGGAGAAACAACCAAAATATTTGGGAATATTTGGGAAAGAGTTGGGAAAAGCAAAACAAAAATCTGTTGGAATAACTCTTTCCCCGCCATTGATGGAATTTTCCAGCTTTACATGTTTTCACTGTTATACAGTAGGGGGGCGCTATTACGCATCTTCTGAAAGAGTGCAAAATCTCCGGATCAAAACACATGCGAAGAAAATGCAGAAACAAGCAATTTAATTTGTAAACATATGTAAAAAATAACACGATCACCAACATTAAACAGCATATAAATCAAAACTGCCTTACTGAACGAAATGTCGACCCAGGATGAGCTATAAGACTGTAGCTACAAGCATTAGGGGTGTTGATGGACTCGATCTACTCCATCTGTGTTTTGATTATCGCTCTGAATCTGATCTGGATGTAGTCTTTGACAAAAAACGTGATTTTCTCAGCTTGACACTACAGCTCAAAATGTTGCTTTTTTTTCTTTTGATATATTGCATGTTCATAATTCAGATATACATACAAACTTTTACACAATTTTTGTGAAAATGATCAAAAACAGTGGCGATGGCTGGCAACTTTTTTTTTAAACGTTGGCAGGGAAAGAGTTAAACGGACATGAAATTACAACATTGCTCAAACTAAAGTAAAAAGATTCAGTGAGCTTAATATTTTGTCACTTTCTATTATCGCATGATGATGGGGACAATGAAAGGCACAGCATTTACGACTCTGCATGTACAGTCAAAGGAAAATAATAATAATGACTCTACTTAAAGATATGATTTTTAATATGTTTTATATGAAAGTGGTAGAATATGACATTGTGAATATAAATTGGATTTCAGAATGAAGAGTGTATTTTCTGAATCTGAACATTGGAATACGTGACTGATGGCCATCTGCGTGTCTGTCATAATTTGTATAGTGTCTTCTGCTCTTCATCCACAAATTTATTTTATTCAGTTTGGAATGATAAAGCAGCCTACCTTTAGTCAAAGCACATCATTTTAATTTTAATGAATCCACTGTGGTTTTTCTCAAATACAGGTCTTTCTCAAAAAATTAGCATATTGTGATAAAGTTAATTATTTTCCATAATGTAATGATAAAAATTAAACTTTCATATATTTTAGATTCATTGCACACCAACTGAAATATTTCAGGTCTTTTATTGTTTTAATACTGATGATTTTGTCATACAGCTCATGAAAACCCAAAATTCCTGTCTCAAAAAATTAGCATATTTCATCCGACCAATAAAAGAAGGGTTTTTAATACCAAAAAAAAAAGTCAACCTTCAAATAATTATGTTCAGTTATGCACTCAATAGTCAATACTTGGTCGGGAATCCTTTTGCAGAAATGACTGCTTCAATGCGGCGTGACATGGAGGCAATCAGCCTGTGGCACTGCTGAGGTGTTATGGAGGCCCAGGATGCTTCGATAGCGGCCTTAAGCTCATCCAGAGTGTTGGGTCTTGCGTCTCTCAACTTTCTCTTCACAATATCCCACAGATTCTCTATGGGGTTCAGGTCAGGAGAGTTGGCAGGCCAATTGAGCACAGTAATACCATGGTCAGTAAACCATTTACCAGTGGTTTTGGCACTGTGAGCAGGTGCCAGGTCGTGCTGAAAAATGAAATCTTCATCTCCATAAAGCTTTTCAGCAGATGGAAGCATGAAGTGCTCCAAAATCTCCTGATAGCTAGCTGCATTGACCCTGCCCTTGATAAAACACTGTGGACCAACACCAGCAGCTGACATGGCACCCCAGACCATCACTGACTGTGGGTACTTGACACTGGACTTCAGGCATTTTGGCATTTCCTTCTCCCCAGTCTTCCTCCAGACTCTGGCACCTTGATTTCCAAATGACATGCAAAATTTGCTTTCATCCGAAAAAAGTACTTTGGACCACTGAGCAACAGTCCAGTGCTGCTTCTCTGTAGCCCAGGTCAGGCGCTTCTGCCGCTGTTTCTGGTTCAAAAGTGTCTTGACCTGGGGAATGCGGCACCTGTAGCCCATTTCCTGCACACGCCTGTGCACGGTGGCTCTGGATGTTTCTACTCCAGACTCAGTCCACTGCTTCCGCAGGTCCCCCAAGGTCTGGAATCGGTCCTTCTCCACAATCTTCCTCAGGGTCCGGTCACCTCTTCTCGTTGTGCAACACCTCCATGCCACGCCGCATTGAAGCAGTCATTTCTGCAACCTGAAATATTTCAGTTGGTGTGCAATGAATCTAAAATATATGAAAGTTAAATTTTTATCATTACATTATGGAAAATAATTAACTTTATCACAATATGCAAATTTTATGAGAAGGACCTGTATGTGCTCACACCACACACGACTGAAACACAAGCACATGGCCAGACGTGAAAACAATTACAAGGCATGTGCTCACAAAACAAGACATGAACACGCAACTATGAGAAAACTCATAAGCTATGTGTTCACACAAAACATAAAACGAACACGCAGACTGCGTGTGTTCACACAAAACACGACATGAAAGCACGCGGCGGGTGTAAACAAACCGCTTGCTACACAGAACACAACAACACAAGAGCATCCGGCCAATGAAAACAAACTAAACGCTCCAAAACACACAAGACATAAGCGCGCAGTGAGTGAGAGGACACACAACCCGTGCACTCACAATAAAGACAGAACAGGGAGAGCGAATGTCCGAATCCAAACGAAACCGAAACAGAACTAGACATGAGTGCCGGGATCCGAACACCACGCTCCCAACGTGAAACAAGACACAAAGTCAAGCGCATGTTCACACAAAGACAAGACAACACGGGAGTATCAGGACTCTGTCACAAAGATATAAACTAGACAAAGTGACAGAACCCTGAAAAAAAGAGTTTCCCAAAATAAAAATACAGATATTTCAAAAATGTACTTAAGACTTAAGTACAATATCAAAGTACACTCTAGTTGTTTCAATCCATGTTTGGGTCAAATATTGATAAAATCCAACTGTCGGTTTAAATTTTCAATTACATTTTAAGACCCAATGGTTGGGTTTGTCAACTTTTGACCCAAACATGGGCTGAAACAACCTAGTATTTTTTTAGAGTGTAGAAATACTGTAAATATAGTTCTTGATGCATCATTCCATGTTGTTTGAATAAATATTTTAGTTTGGGTTCTTTAAAGCACCAGTATGTAAATGTGGATTGAACTTGATGTAACTGGATTTTTGTTAAATGCACTATGTATTTTTTTCACATAAACGTGGGAGATCCGAGGTCGCTCTTATGGCAACAGGCTGTAAAGCTCTTTATTTTTGAAGTGTCTGCTGGAGAAAAAAACAAACAATGAATGATATGACAAAAACAGTCAAGTACAGCCAAATGAATATGACATGCAAGAAGCAGACATTACATATTGTGCATATTTAAAATAGATCTGCAGTATCAGTATTACTCAATACATCTATAATGTTTATTTTTTTGTTAAATTAACTTTCTTTATACAAGTTCCTGGTGTTATTGTGAACAAATCATTGAAAATAAATATTTGTCTTTATAATCTTTGGTAAAAATGCAATGACGTCTCTGCTTTTCAGATGATGTCACCAATTATTATTTTCTAACTACTCCATATTATCCATTTGAATGGATCTCTGATGTCCTAAAATTATTTTCTTGGCTTCTCTGGCCTGCTTATCTGCAGTTAATGTCAGAAATTACTCGCACAAAGCAGATCACAGCATAAAAGGCAGGCAGTGAAAACAGACTGGCTTTAAAGCCATTACCATTTGATTGAACTGACCTTTACAGCGATTTCAAACCTTCTGTACTCGATGCATAAAAATGAATGAGCCGACAGCAAAGCAGTAGAGGCCATTCTGTGTCCAGATGCACACGTGGAGGTTCCAAAGATCGGGACGAGGGTGCCATAGGGTGCCCCGTCCCTGAGAAAGTAGGTCCTTCCTCAGAGGGATCGGCCAGGGAGGTGCTGTCGCGAGGAGAACCAGTTCGGAGAACCAGGTCCTGGTGGGCCAGTACGGCGCGACCAGCAAGACCTGCTCCTCGTCCTCCCTGACCTTGCGCAAGGTCTGCGCAAGAAGGCTCACTGGGGGAAACGCATACTTGCGGCCCTGCGGCCAGCTGTGCGCCAGAGCATCCGTGCCGAGCATGCCCTCGGTCAGGGAATAATACTGGGCGCAATGGGTCGAGTCGTGAGAGGCAAACAGATCTATCTGCGCGTCCCCGAACTGGTCCCAAATCAGCTGAAACGACCGGGGATGGAGCCGCCATTCTCCCGGGAGAGGCTGAAACCGTGAGTGCTCGTCGGCTGCACAGTTCAGGGCTCCGGGGATATAAATGGCACGAAGCGACCTCAGATGCTTCTGACTCCAAAAGAGGAGGTGGCGGGCGAGTTGCGACATACGGCGGGAGCGTAGACCACCTTGGCGGTTGATGTACGCTACAGTGGCGGTATTGTCCGATCGGACTAGTACGTGTCCAGGAGCCCGCGGCAGCACGAGCATTGCACATGGCGCCCCAGCCCGTGGAGGAGGCATCTGTCGATACAACAACATGCCGCGAAGCTCGTTCCAGGGGCACTCCGGCCCGTAGAAAGCTGAGGTTCGCCCACGGGGTGAAGGTCTGACGGCAGGTCGGAGTAGCTGGTACTCGGAGGGTGCCGTGTTGCCATGCCCACCTCGGGACTCGGTCGCAAAGCCAAGGCTGAAGCGTTCTCATATGAAGCAATCCGAGCGGCGTGACCGCGGCTACAGATGCCATATGCCCCAGGAGCCTCTGAAATAGTTTCAGTGGAACCGCACTCTTGTCCTCGAACTATCTCAGACAAGTCAGCAGTGACTGCGCGCGCTCGCTCGTAAGCTGCGCGGACATGGTGACCGAGTCGATGTCCATACCGAGAAAAGAGATCCTCTGCACGGGGCAAAGTTTACTCTTCTCCCAGTTGACCCGAAGGCCCAGACGGGCTAAGTGCCGGAGCACCAAGTCCCTGTGTTCACAAGCCTGGTCTCGAGAGTGAGCTAGGATCAGCCAGTCGTCGAGATAGTTCAGGACGCGAACCCCGTGTTCTCGTAGGGGAACAAGGGCTGCCTCGACGAGCTTCGTGAAGACGCGAGGAGACAGGGCTAGCCCGAAAGGGAGAACCGCGT
This sequence comes from Gila orcuttii, assembly GCA_026230005.1. NCBI lineage: Eukaryota > Metazoa > Chordata > Actinopteri > Cypriniformes > Leuciscidae > Gila > Gila orcuttii. The sequence continues at coordinate 5,146,962 of JAPDVR010000008.1, read as the reverse complement.
ACTGGTATGCCCGCCCCTCGAAAGCAAACCGTAGGAACGGTCTGTGTCGAGGAAGAATGGAGACATGGAAGTAGGCGTCCTTCAGGTCGATCGCTGCAAACCAATCCTGGGGCCGTAAGCATTCAAAAATGCGTCGGGCGGTGAGCATCTTGAACGGCATCCTGTGAAGGGAGCGATTCAGCACGCGCAAGTCCAGGATTGGTCATAACCCACCGGATTTCTTGGGGACAATGAAGTAGGGGCTGTAGAAGCCGGACCTCATCTCGGCTGGAGGGACAGTCTCGATCGCACCCTTCGCCAGCAGGGTGAGAATCTCAGCTCTCATGATGGGGGCATTGCCACCGACCACAATGGAGCGGACTCCCCGGAAGCGGGGAGGAGACCGTGCGAACTGAATCGCATAGCCGAGCCTGATGGCGCGCGCGACCCAGCGGGACAGACGGGGAGCTCTAGCCAGGCTCCCAGGAACTGAACCAGCGGGGTCATGCGGGCCACAGGCGTCCCCCCGGGGGGGCAGCGAAGCGGAGTAACTGGCCCAGACGTGGACGGTATAGCGGCCCGGTGTGGGGGCACAGTTAGCACCCGCGCCCTGGCAGAGGGGGCCAGGGGAGGACCATGCTGGTCGTCCCGCGGGGGCCTGCTCTGCCAGGGGTCTGGCGACAGAGGGGGACAAGGGCGAAGCGGTCCGTGGACGGCACGCCGTGTCAAGCACCTCTGGGACAGAGGGGGACAAGGAGAGCACGGCTTGTGGGCGGCGCTCTGTGTCGTCCGAGAACTCTGTCTTCCCAGAGACGGGAGAGTCAGTTCTTAGGAGAATAAGGATTTTTCCCCGGCCCTCCACCGGGGAAAGGAGTGGTCCTGCTACCAACTCCTGGAAGAACTGAGTCCCATCTCTGTGGAGCCCGTCTCAGGAGCGCCGCTTAACCTGGCACGTAGCGAGGGGCGGGGCTGGAGAGGGCTGTGGTGTCCGCCCGCGGCTTCCAGAGCCGGCCCGTCTTTTTAAACGGGCGGGGTGGGAGCCGCGGGGGGGCGCCTTCGGCGGTGGGCAGACCGAGGGATCTGAGCAGACGGCGGGCCATCGGGACAGAATCACGTCAGTCTGCACATGGGCGGTTGAGAGCTGTTGGGCGAAGTTCTCAACCGCACCGCCGAAGAGGCCGACCTGGGATATGGGAACGTCGGACAGACGGGGCCGTGCGACATTCAGCACATCAGACAGGTTCAGCCACAGAATGGTAGGCATCACCTGACCCAGGGAGCGTACGGCCACTTTCGTCGCTCGGAGAGCAAGGTCAGTGGCGGCGCACGACTCAGTGAAGAGCCCTGGGTCAGTCCTGCCCTCGTGCAAGTCCATGAGCATCTGGGTCGAGGACCAGCAGAATGGCCATGGCCTGCAGAGAGGCGGCTGCCAGTCCCGTTGGTGCTATAGGATCTCGCCACAAATGTAGACGAAAACTATAGACCACGGGCGGGTGCTTAGGATTGCGCCGAGAAGAAGCACTCTGAGGACACATAGCATCGCAACAGAGCGTTCAGCCGGGGGAACCCCAGTGTACCCGTGACAGCGGCCCCATCGAGGGGGGAAAGGCGGATGAGATCAGCGAGCGGTCCCGAGAAAACCAGGGGGTCTTCTGGGACTTCGAGATCTCATCATGCACGTCCGGGAGGGAAGGTATTGGGGTTTGCCGTGGACGAGGGTCGGCGGCCTTACCCAAAAACCAATCGTCCCAGGAAAGCATGGCCGTCATCTCTGGATCAGACTCAGGCACAGCCGTATGCACACCAGAGGGTGGCAGCTGTGACGAGTCGTCACTTCGCAGAGAATCAAACCCACCTTGTGAAGCTGCTACAAACATAGTATCATCCTCTGTAGCTTTAAATGAAACACACGGGCCACCAGAGGGTAGACTCGTGGGAATCACCTATTCACTAGCGGGCACCGCCGTTGAGGGGAGGCTGGGGTCACGGACACGGAGTCGGCGCCTTGTTCCAGACCAACACCCTCAGGTCACCCTGGCCACCAGCCGAAGATCGGGGGGTGGATGAGGGGACTCTCACTCTTGCGAGTTCACCGAGTCTCGACCTATATGACGCGATGATCATGTTCCCACAGAGAGAACATGAGTCATCCACGAGCGCTGCTCTAGTATGATCAAGCCCAAACATACTAGACAACGCTCGTGCCCATCAGAGTCCGATACCAAGCTGCCGCAACCATTCGTTTTTTTTTTTTTTTTTTTAAATGCACGGGCGAGCCGTCTTTAAAAAGACGTGCCGCGTGCGCTCTTTTAGAGAGAAAACTCAAGTGTTGAAGCGCCCGGGGAAGCACGCACTCTCTGATGAACCACTGCAGAGATAAGCAGGAAGCACGCACTCGCCGGAGATCGCTGTCACACCAACACTCGAGGCACTCGTTCGTGAAGCTGATAATTCAGAGTTGGCTTGTGGAGAGAAGAATACACTTGGCTCCGAAGCGAAAACATAAACTGCTGTTGCGGACTTCCTCCTTTTATACCCACGAGGTGGGGCGGAGTTACGTCATGCAAATTCCGCAGACCCATGGCATTTCTTTGCCATTGGCTCGTTTTGTAATACTCGAAGTTGATAGGCTTTCTAAGCGAAACCCCATTCGTCGTCATCCGACGTAACTCGGAGTGACAACGAAAGGGAACCAGAGTTAACAAAATGTTAATATCTAGTCAATGTATGAGTTGAGATTTCTTTATGCACGTTTGTACATTAGCATGAAACCTATATTTCCTAATACATTATAGTTTGCCTTTTTGACCAATCATTTTGTAATAAAACATTATAGGCCTACAAATAAACTAAGTGGCCCGCGAGGTCCACTTTCGTGCAGTTTTTAGCTCAAACCAGATCAGACTGTTACTTTTCAGTAATCCCGAAGATCTTGATCTTGTTTTATCAAGGTTGGAGCTAAACTCAGCAGGTGAGTGGACACTGCTACAGTTGAGAACTTCCGGACGGTCTCCATTAAAACTGCACGGTTACAGTCAGTGCAGCGTTCGTATCCGCACATTCTCTTATGTTTGTTGTTTACTGTGATGCATGCGCTGGATTAAAGTGATGATAGCACATGGTTAAATGTGTTGGTGTGTTTAATGCATAGTTGGTTTGTGAAGTGTTATTTATGCTCTGTTTTCTTTTCCCCCCAGGTAACCATGGTTGACAAAAAGAGCTTAATAAGTTAGAAAAGTCTGTGTTGTTAAATATTAAACATTGTTGCTAAATATAAAACAAACTTGTGCTAAGCAAGCTTAAAATCCTTATCTTAATCTCAATTTATATTTTCATTTTTCTTCAAACAGCCTGGAAACTGAAGTGCCTCAAATATCTTGTACTCAGTATGTATCACTGTTTTGAAGTTTAAACAGACTGTATTGTGGCAAGTAAAATGAATATCCTGTATAAAAAGACTTCAACATTGTATTCATGTTTACAGACAAGAACCCTGTGAAGATGAGGGCTCATTTGTTGCCAAACCTTGGCCAGCAGTGGGATTCAACGCATGTAAGAAGTTTGATTACTTTACCATGCCCAGTATTTTTCTTATTGAACATTCTCGCAAATACATCACTATATGGTAGTCAATTCCAACCTCCAGTTCATGCTGACTTTAAGGAACTTGTTTGGCTGAAAGTGTGTAATTTGGATATAAGCACCTGAAGTAAACAAATGTTTTGTATTTAAGATGCTGCATAAAATGATGATGAGGTTTGGAACAGACTTGGCGAAGAACATGGAAACATCTCTAAATGAAATGGCCCCAAACATCATCAGGAGTTCAAAAGAAGGAAGTAAAAAAAAACTCGGAACCACAGAAGGTAACAACACCATGTATTTTTCCCCATCCAACCTATCTGTTCCATGCCCAGTGTAAAGTTGCATTGTCAATGTAAAGGTTGTAGCTTCTATAAATTGTATGAGTGAAAACATGTATTAAAATAATGAAAGTATTAAAGGAATAGTTTACCCAAAAATGAAAATTGTCATCATTTACTCACCTCTTTTCATTTCAAATCTTTATAACTTTCTTTTTCAGAACACAAAAGATATTTTGAAGAAGGATGGTAACCGAACAATGGCGGTGCCCATTGACCTGCTGCATTGGTTTTGTGTCCATATAATTAAAGTGACCAGCATTGGTACCATTAAAGGTACCAGCATAGTTCGGTTACCAACATTCTCCAAAATATATTTTTTGTGTTATGCTGAAGTAGGAAAGCCATATAAGTTTAAAATGACAAGAGTGAGTGAATGATGACAGAATTTTCATTTTTGGGTTAACTATCCCTTTAATTGATTTCTGTACCTAATGTACAATAATTTGTATCTGTTTGTAGGTCTCGTTAGGAATGCTGCACTCATTTTATTGCCAGCACTATTTAAAGAAAACGCCACCTTCTTCTACTGTGTAGACGTGTAAGTATAGAGTCTTTTGTATTTTCATTAACACTTGATGAACAGTTCCTTTAATTCAAGTCAACTGCATGCAAATATAAAAATATTAGTCTATTAGGACTGGGCGATAAATCGATTTTATCGATTAACTCGAATGTGTAGTTTGTTGACTTTGCATCGATCATAAAAGAAATCTATACAACTCCAGGGGTTAATACTTGTCTTCTAAAGCAAAATGTTATATACAAATGGTACATTAGTGAGATAAAAAAGATAAAATTTGCCAAGATAGGTTGCTATAATTAGACTATGTATAGATAAGAGAATAACATCCAATGGGTTGGCACATCAGCTCCACATCAATAATTATGAGTCTTGTTGGTTCTTGCATGTCACGTGCCTAGCTGTCATATCTGTGTTGTGTCATGAACGATTCAGTCGCAAGAATGAAAGAACCAATGAAATTCAAAGTAATCAAAGTGGAGCTGACGTGGTAGCATGTTGAATGTTCTTCAGTCATCAGTAATGTTGACATTCAAACACATTACAAAGCTTGGAAGAGCCAGGATATTATTAAATATATCTCAGATTTTGTTTAAGTGAAGAAATAAAGTCATACACACAGGTTGGCTTGTTAGTAAATTATGGGGTAATTTTAGGTCTATTTGATGACTTCTGTTAATTGGTGAAAAGCACTCAAAAGGTGAAATGTTTGTTTTACAGGAACCCAAAGGTCCTACACCAACCAGTGTTTAACGCCTCTCCTGATCTCCTCAAGACTGAAAGTATCAGGAGGCAGACATTGACATGACAAAGGCTGTGGAATGCCTGTTTACAGTCTATTTTGCAGTCACACAATGACTTTTATTCAAAAATATATGCATAAACTTAAACAAGAGCATGACACAAGAACTCCAATACCTGTACTAAAAATGTACTGTCAATATGTGTAAATTGTAGTGCTATTTATTAGATGTTTTAATTGTTCATGTATTGTTTTTTCTGCCTGATGTTTTCTCTTTTCCACTCCTCCTCTGACAAATGAATCAATGCGACTGTTTTCACTGATTCAGTGACATGATTAATCTGACCTGCCAAGAAACAAAACGCAGCTTTCGTTTTCTGTCTGGTCTGTTACAGCTAGACACTTTCGTCACACGACTTCATCACCTGTTTGCATAAATTTAACACGGAATAATCTTTTAAGACCATTGTCAAGGCTTCCACCCCCACTGTCACAGCGTTATCACTCATAACACCACATTACAGGTTGGCGACGCTTCCCGTCAATTAATCTTAATAAGAGGAGTAACAAACCTACACGTTTTCTACCTTGCTTTGTTTGTTAACTCTTTCTCAAAAAAAGAAAAAAGAAAAGTGGAGCCATGTTACCATCGCTTATGAATCAAAATCAACAGAAAACCTTTATATGGTTTGCACTCAATAATCAGTTACAATGCAACTTAAAACATATCAGTAACTATGAAGGTTATAGATTACAAGAGTTTGCGAGCCATAACCTTGTGGACTGAATGAGGAAGTATCCATAGCCATAGGAGGAGGTATCCATAGCAACGGAACAAACTTTCATCCACAACAAAAGTTTGGTCATCAGACTGTATTGCAGTTATGTAACAGTCATATAATATGGATAGCTGGGATGTATTGTTAAAATGCTCGTTGGAAAAGGGGTAAGCAACATAAAAGGACACGCGAGGCAAAGTGCAGTTTAAACATTTATTATAAGGTTAATTAACGAATGCACATATATCCAGAATTTGTTCCGATTTACGACATCTAAGATTAATTAATTTGATTGATCTGATTGGATTCTGTGGAGCAGATTAGGGGTGATCCTACGCATTCTCCGGTTAGAACGAGTAATGTTAAGCCAGCAGGGCTGTGTTTAGCGCCAGTCCTGACGACGGTTTGCTGTTTATTGTTTTTCTTTATTATTTTAGTTTGTTGTTTTTCGAGGTATTCCGGGGGAGAGAGCAATCTCTTAATCGGTACCCTCTGAAGACTAGGTTATAGTTAGATTGATGGTTAGGTAGGTCAGGAATGCGTTGGATTATTCTTTTTGCCTAGGCTATACGTTGGTGTTTTCTTTTCTTTTAAGATGGCAATGTTTGAGTTAAACCAATTTACAGATCAACCTAGTGTTGAAGTATTAGAGACATGTCGGAAAAATGATTTGTTTCTGATTGCTCAACATTATGCGATTCCTATCTTTAGAACACTGCGTAAAGAGGAGTTAAAAGTTTGTTTAGTGGATAGTTTAATTAATAAGGGGGTATTTCCTTCTATGGAGACTGTTCATCAGCAGTGGAGCTGGCGGCACCGGTTGCGGGAAGTCCTCTTACGTGTGTTGATTGGTGATCCAGTGACTCCATTCATTGGGGTTGGTGGGGAGGTAGGTCCGTCTTTTTCAATGCCTAAATTTGAACCCCTTTCACTTTCTACAGAGGCATCACCAGTATTTCATTCAGATTCACGTTTAAAGTTACAATTAGCACGGTTACAATTGGAGACTCAGGACAGAGCTCAGGCGAGACAAGATGATTTGAAACGTCAGATCGAAATGTATCGAATTGATGCTGATACAAAAGTGCGACTGCGGCATGTTGGAGTTGCAGGCTGCTCCAGATGTACCTAAAAAATCTACTTTTAAAACATCAACTAGTTCGAAGAGTAATTCTGAGACACCGGCTGGTCCATCAAATTCGAGTATTGACTCTAGTAATTCTGTTTCGGCTGGTACTGAATCTGAATCTGTAGTAGCGCCGTTTTCTACACATTTTGACGTGGCTAAAAACATCTCTATCGTTCCACCCTTCCATGAGAAGGAAGTTGAAGCGTATTTCTACCAGAAAGACTCGGGAGACATGATGTAACAAAGCATGCATTTATTGACAGCACAGCAAGCAATTATTTATAAAGTTCTTTGGCGTAGGCCCCGTCCGTAGCTCATGATCCGAGGGTAGCGGATCTGCATTTCCTGCCTGAAGATGAAGGCAGGGGCGCAGCAGACCCCCTTGGGAGTTATGGACAGGGCCATCCTGGTGGTGGTGGGGAGGATGGAGGTAGTTGTCGCGACAGCATCTGCGAACTCAAACGTGTGTAAGTGCCAATCTTTTATACAGCGAGTATAAGGACGTGATTGGATAGATGTGAAAGTAATAAGTGACGTAATAATTAAGTCTCCCTGGCAGAACTTTATGCTAAAGCTTTCATTTCTACCAGAAAGACTCGGGAGATATGATGTAACAAAGCATGCATTTATTGACAGCCCAGCAAGCAATTATTTATAAAGTTCTTTGGCGTAGGCCCCATCCGTAGTTCATGATCCGAGGGTAGCGGATCTGCATTTCCTGCCTGAAGATGAAGGCAGGGGCGCAGCAGACCCCCCAAAAGTAGGTGGATTATGGATCCAACAGGACGGGGCCAGCCCACCCCCAAAAAATGGTAACGGTGTATACCCACCGGTCGGAATCCTGTGGTTCCTGAAAAATAGAAAAGGGGGTTACCATAAATAGCATGATGGACGTTGGATGTGGATTTCTCGTAGCCTATGGGTTAATTAGACGAGGAAGCCACTTAAGTTTTGTAAAACGTTGACCTGTAAGGTACAATGTGGAGCATCCAGCGATTTAAGTAGAATTCAATGTACTTTTCAACGTGATTATCAGCTCCATTCCTAGGACGCGCAAAGGCGAGGTCGCATGGACCATACAGAACCGTGCCATGTTCGGCCATACATAATGGTGCCACATTGATCCATACATAGACAGGCCTCGTTAGACCAAACAGAACGGTGCCGCATAGGTCATGCATAGATAGGCCTCGTTAGACCGTACGGAACAGTGCCACGTTAGACCAAACGGAACGGTGCCACGTTAGACCAAACAAAACGGTGCCACGTTAGGCCAAACAGAACAGTGCCACGATAGGCCATACATAGACAGGCCTCGTTAGACCATACAGAACGGTGCCACGATAGGCCATACATAGACAGGCCTCGTTAGACCATACAGAACAGTGCCACGATAGACCATACATAGACAGGCCTCGTTAGACCATACAGAACAGTGCCACGATAGGCCATACATAGACAGGCCTCGTTAGACCAGGAGAACGGTGCACGATAGGCCATACATAGACAAGCCTCGTTAGACCATACAGAACAGTGCAACGATAGGCCATACATAGACAGGCCTCGTTAGACCAGCAGAACGGTGCCACGATAGGCCATACATAGACAGGTCTCGTTAGACCACACGGAACAGTGCCACGATAGGCCATACATAGACAGGCCTCGTTAGACCGCGTAAGGCCACTTTTTGATAGACCACAGAGACTAGGCCTCGATAGGCTACAACGGCTGCTAATGCCACATGAAGACGAGGTAAACTAGACGAAGCATGTAAAACGAAGGCCAGTCAGCCTTGTATATATATATTTTTTTTTTATTCATTCATTTATTTTATTTTTAATTTTTAATTTTTTTTAATAAGCAATAAATGCTACGAGGCCTTGGTGGACCACACGAAACGAATGCCCAGAAGGGCCACTGGCCAACCATAGGCATCTTTAAGGATAAGGCACTGATATGCCACTAGGCCTAAAGACCCGCACAGAGACTAGGCCCGCTGGGCCACAGGGCTGCTAAAGCCACACAGAGACAGACACACATAGACGAGGCCCTAGGCCACATGGAACTAATGCCATAACTGGCCACAAGACAAGCCACGTTAGGCTACACGATCACGATAGACCACACTGAACATAGAATGAGGCCACGAGGGCCGTGATATCGTGCGCCCGCACTGAGACAAGGACACACAAAGACAACGGCCACACAGAACCGTTACCATAACTGGCCACGAGGCCGCGGGACAAGGCCACGTTTGGCTACGCGGTCACAGTAGACCACGCTGAACATATATCGTACGCTTACATTTTTTTTTATTACAGCCACAGAGACGAGGCCTCGCTGGGACAGGCCACTGCCAGACATAGACGACAGTCCACTAGTCGCGCATGGACGATGACTCATTGGCCGTAAATGAGAATGAAATAGCATAACACCACCACCAGTAGTTGCATAGGTATTTACCTGATGTATTACTGGAGAGCTTGCTGAGCTTCAAGAATGGTTTTGTATCGGGTCTGCATATGATTTGGATGCGGAGGACAGACCATCTGCCCATGATCTTAATAGCTGGTGTAGGGATTCCTGGTTCAGCTGCAGTAGTAGCTGCCCCGATTCTGAAGAAATGGCCGGTATAGGGAGAGCGGGATAGACCGCAGCTTTAATAACGATAGATTAAAGGAGTCCTGAGTCAGGCCTTAAAAAGAGGTGCTCCGAAGTTCTAGGTGGATTGAGAATTTTAAATCTAGATGTGAAGGGAAAACATTTTTTTTTTTTTTTTTTTGGAGTGTTAGGGTGACGCCGGAGCCTTGGCCGTCATTCTTAGAGTGCTAAAGAAGATTAAAGAAAATAGGGGAGAAGCATAATGGAAGAAAAGCACAGCAGGATCGAAATATTAAATTTCTTGAGTTGAAATCCCCAGACACGTGAACCCGTAAGAGCAGATAAAACACGGCTTTTGGCAGAATATGTATATAAAGAATAGGGATTATAGTAGGTAGAGATAATTAGTAATCGAGAAAGAGCAAGGTAATAGGCAGGTGTTTATCTGGAGGTGCTAGAGGATTTATCTATGCCTTTGATTTTACGTAAGGTTAGCAATCCTAATTCCCGAGTCTTTTCACTGCAAACTTTCATTCGCTTATTACTCGAACACCTGCAAGCAATCTACTAATGCCAGAATATTTGATTACGATTTCCGTAATTGAAGACGAGGAAGGAACCACCGGCCATTATTGAGATGGGAATTAGAGGAATCTGGAAGAAAAGCAAAACGTTATAAACTGAACCAAGAAGAAGTATGAGCTTTTTAAGGTGGAGGGAGACGTTCCTTCGTGAAGTACAATCTAGCTGGATTGAGCAGATCTTCTAATTTAACCTTTCTGTTATTTCTCACAACGTGACTGACTTCAGATCTTGACAAATCACGTGAAGCAAGTAGTCAGCCGCCATATCAGAATTCGCTTCTCGTCTGATGCTTGCAGCTACCGCCTGGCCGTAACGGTTTGTTTTTCACTGTAGAAAACTCAAATGTCATGATTGTGTCACGTGTCTGTCCTGTCTTGTATTGCACTTGGGTGTCTTTGTTATGTTGGGCCATGTGCTCTCGTTATTGTTTGATCCCTCCACCTTGTTACCTGATTAGTGTTTGAGTTTTTCCACCTGTTCCCTCTTGATTTGTTCCCTTTTTAAGTCTCCTTTTGTTTGCAGTCTTTGTCGGATCGTTGTCATATGTTTTCCCAGTTTCCGTGTGATGGTCTTCGTGTTCAGAGTCAGTGTTTGTTCTTCAAGTTCAGTTTTGTTTAATGTCTCATTTATTGTGTTTTCCCCCTTGTGGGTTTTTGCTTTGTGTTTTGTTTTCTTTTGTTAATAAATCATCCGTTGCTGCACTTGAGTCCTCCTCTCCACTTTTTGTAACTGTAACGTGACAGATTGCCAGTACAAGAGAGTGCCGGCACCCCTTTTTTTCTGAAATCGATTGATCGTCTGACAGAAGATCTGCCTTATGATGCCAACTTTGCTTCATTAGCATGAGCAACATACGTTTGGGGCTTGACGTGGTCTCTAAAAGACGCTGCGACGGCTATAGGAAACTTTGTGAAGCGCAGATGAAACGAAGCTTGAGTGAGCTTAATAATTTTATCTGGCCTTTATTGATCCGGGTATCCGGATCTGAGATCGGACATACACCCTTTGTCTAACCATATGTCATGGAATTTCTTAATGCTAATATCACAGACGAAACTGACTTAATGCGATGCTTACCTGAAGTAAGGTGACAGCGTCCCGTCAAGAAGATACTATCGATACCTCAATGATGCTTGATGATCCATTGTTTTAAGCATAGAATCCATTTCTCAGATATGCAGCATATGCTTGATGTGGCTCCCACGTTGCTCTTTGTAGAAATAGTTTTATTCGAGCTGGGAGATCACTGGCCACAATGAGTCTCTTGAATAGAAAGATACATGAACCTATAATCATACTCTTGAATAGAAAGATACATGAACCTATAATCATAAAAACAATGTCACTCGAATCTTAGCCGCTGTGATAAGTTTGTTATTATCAAACTAATCATGACTGCGTTCTATTATTTATCTGTCGGAGTTCCGACTAGGAAGACAGACGTTGCTTAGCAACACGCACCAGCGCGCCCCCCTTTTTTCAGATTACCCAGCTCGTAAGGCGGACACCGAGCAAGATACGGAATCCAAGATAGCTGCGCCCTGTGTGACTTGTATGAATTGTTTTCGGACTGCTTTGGTTGTTTAAATTGTGATTTTAATCACTCGTATTACTGCAATACCTTACTGCGTCCGAAGGTATGGGAATCGGCCTTGTTGTTAGTGCAAAACTGAATGAAGCCTTGTTTCAAACGGGTATTATTAACGTGGCTAGCGTTGCTAGCGGAAGGTAACGAAACATGAAATTCATGAAATTTTGAAATTCAGATTGCTGCGTTTTGATAAGCGCATGGTAACGGCCCGTGCTACCATAGCAACAGCTTTTTGGGTGGCGTCGATTTCTTTTTTGAACGTTACCGAACAGTGGTGAAAGCAGACGTTGTGAGGAGCACACCCGCTGAACATGGCATGTTTAAAACCAGTTTAATATTCGGTTACTCTTAAGCTTATTTTATTTCTATTCAGTTGTTATTTTTGCAATTGCCCATGTGAGCGTTGTGGTGGGCAGATCGAGGCTTCGTGGAACACTGAAACCGTGTTCGAAACAATCCGACACCTGTCTCCATGGTGACCACTAGTGGTCAGAACAGTGTAAATGCAACAAAAACCCAGGTCAAACATGCATAAAAACACGTTTTACAGACTATTGCAAATATTTTACTTAAAGTAAAAATCCTTCAAATGCAATATCTAGTCATCTAGTAAGACTATCATGTGTAAACGTGTTCTTTTATCAATTGTCAGGGGCTGTTTTGTTTGTCCTATGAATGGCTCAGCTAAAAGTGCCAATAAGTAACTCATTTTAATTATACTAATGTCTAATTAAAACATCTACAAATGTATAAACTGATCAGAGATCAGGTAAACCCACAGAAACTTGTTCATTGGTTCTCAGTGACTCCTCGTGATTCATGAGTTGACAGAGATCATCACCCCCAGCGGTTAAACCATTTAAATTCGAAGTGTTTCGAAACAGTTATAACGTAATGAAGCCTCGTTTACTGAAATCACATGACTCTGGCAGTTTGATACACGCTCCGAACCATGGATTTGGAACAAAAAAATTCGTAAAGGCTTCGAAGCTTCGTGAAGCAGTGTTTTGAAATTGCCATCACTGTGAGCGTGGGATCGGCGACGCTGATACGACGGTTCGTATTATTAGATTGCCACTGCACTGTGGAATATCGGTAACGTGAATCTTTGCTTACACTTGTAACGAACGTTAAGGCTAGATAGCCAGCCCTGCTGTTTAGAGCATTGCAGTATGTTGCGTTGCAGTCTGCATATCAGCCGTTATTAGGAATATACCACGTCACCGTAGTTACCAGTTGAACTCTGCCGCTATTGTAGAAAGCAGCATGGTAGCCAAGTTAAATAAATACTTACGTGAATGAAGTTTAATCATGGTAGAGTGGACATATTAACAGTGGCTGTGGAAGAGCCTACCAAACTTGAAACCCCAACCGAAAGCCTTGGAAGTGGAGCTTGAACTTGAAAACCAAGTGTGAGAAGATCGCCTCTCGTTTTGTAGAGTTGTTGATTTGTGTCGGTGGATCGTGATCAGCGGAACAAACGGCACCAGTGCACACAGCGAGGTTATTTTTGCTGGACAAGTTGAGGATGATTTTGCAGTTCTCTTCCTGACGGATTATTTGGCCATAATCGTAAACAATATGCGTGTCCTGAAGCATGTTGGTTGGCGACTGAACGAGAGCGATAATTGTCGCGACAGCATCTGCGAACTCAAACGTGTGTAAGTACCAATCTTTTATACAGCGAGTATAAGGACGTGATTGGATAGATGTGAAGGTAATAAGTGACGTAATAATTAAGTCTCCCTGGCAGAACTTTATGCTAAAGCTTTCATTTTCAAGCATTTGAACGAATTGCTGTTACTTTAAGATGGCCAAACGAGGTTTGGGCACTAATGTTACAATGTAAACTATCGGGTAAGGCGTAAGAGGTGTGTGCATCTCTCTGGTTAGAGGAAAGTGTGCAGTATGATGCCGGGAAAACTTCAATTCTACGGGCATATGAATTGGTACCTGAGCATTATCAACAGTTATTTCGTACCACGAAGGAGGCCACGTGTCAAACTTATCAGTTTGAGATAAGGGGGCAGTCATGGCCTAATGGTAACAGAGTTGGACTGGTGACCCAAAGGTTGCTGGGTTACCATACTTGGCCATCACGTGTCACTTTCACTTATGTCAAGTTTCCTCATGAAAAGGGCATTTTATGCATTGTGAAAAAGCATTATACAAATTAATTTTATTTGTGACCTTTAGTTTTACAGACTTGTTTACTTTTCATAGACTAAATTATTCTGTTTCTGCTTCATCTTAACACAGAGGAAGAAGTCGATGAAGCTACTGGATGCTACTGGATGACGCGAGCATTGGTGCGCTAATTCCGAGAATTGATCTCAGGGTTAAATTCAAGAAATTTCATTCTGAATTTTTGGGAGTAATTTTACACTAGCTAAACAATGACTGCATGTTTGCTGACATGTTTCAAGTGCAATAAGGCCATTTCAGGGAAAACAAAAGATCTTTTTGCACATCTAAGTTTGATTCATGGCATTAACAGTGCTAGCTCTTAAAGATAGCAGTCCAGGACACCTTTCAATATGTTTCTTTGCAGCCTGTCCTTAAAAAAAATACTAGAAAGTCCTGGTACCATGGAAAAAAATGATTACATTGATGTTGAGCAGTACAAAACCAGCCCCTGTTTTCAAAAGATCTCTCCATTCCACTGTCCCTGTATAATGATGATTGTGAAATTGTAAATCCTATCGGTTCCAGGACTTCAATTCACAAACTGGGGCTAATTTACTTCCAAATGAGATGTTTACTACCTGAGCTGCTGTCTTAATTGTCAGCATGCTTTCTGTTCGCTATGTACAAGTCAGATGATGTCAAGACATATGGCATGGGTGCAGTTCTTGAATGCATAGTTAAAGTTTTGAGAGATTTAGAACAAAATGGCATTCAAATTGAGACTGAACAATTCAGTGGTACCATAACACAATCTTGCCCTGAATTCTCCTTTTGAGTTTTTCAGAGAGTTTTGTTGCAAATAGTGTCTGTCGTTTGTACAAACTTCACAAACCAGTTCTCCACATCCAGACAACAGAGGATCCAAATTTGCTGTGCAATGCACTGAATAATAGTCAAGATTTACAGACTAAAAATTATCCTACAGAAACTGTCTTAGATCGTAAATGTGTCCTAGACGAGCTTGCACTCTTCAGTGTTGTTGACAATGTTACACCTGATATCATGGATGATATTTTGGAGGGTGTTGGCCCTCTGGAGGTGAAACTAGTGCTGTCTGACTTCGTAGCTGAAGGCCACATACTGTAAACTACAGGTTAACAAGCTTTGATTATGGTTTTGTTGAAAGGTGCAATAAACTATCAGTCCTGTCAAGTCATGAACTAATAGGTGACTTAATACCACATGGCAACAAGTACTGGGAACCGCTGCTTCTATTGTTGTCTTGTATGGAAATGATATTTTCCCCATCCATGACTGCCACAATATATACCTCCGAAGTCTCATTCAAGACCATCATATACTCTTCCTAGAGCTGTTCCCTCACTTGCATTTAAGAAACACCATTTCATGGTTCACTATCCATCTGCTTTTAGAAAGATGGGTCCACTTGTCAACTTCTGGACCACGCGATTTGAAGCTAAACATAGCTTTTTTAAAAGACTAAGCCGTGTCACTTGTAATTTTAAAAATGTCACAAAGACCATTGCGTAAAGGCACCAGCTCTTGACAGGCAGGTGTTTCAAGAAGGAAACCGAGATTGGTTCAGGTCAAAAGTCCGTTCTTCAGTCAGCCGAGGGTGTTCAAGAAACTACTGGTAGCTAGGAAGATTTTCCCCATTCCAGTGAGGTTTATATCCCCTCATGCAAGGTTAATGGCACAGTATAAAGGCTAATATATTTATAAAGTAAATATATATATATGTGTTTTTTTAAATGACCAATCGTTTGGCTAGATTAGACCCTTATTCCTCGGCTGGGATCATGTAGAGCCTTTGAAACTGCATTGAAATGCAATTTGGACCTTCAACCCGTCGGAGCCCATTTAAGTACAATCCAGGAGAAAAATCCTGGAATGTTTTCCTCAAAAACCTTGATTTCTTTTCGACTGATCTTGGATGACATGGGGGTGTGTAAATTATCAGGAAATTTTAATTCTGAAGTGAACTAATCGTTTAAGGCTGGACACTACATGACTTTTGCCCTGAGTCGACGTAAGTTGCCGAAAGTCAGAGCCAGTCTGAGATAGGTTATGATGGGCACAGACTCCGGATGTTTTAGCTTCAGACTTTAATGATTCCATCTAGTTGGATATTAAACATGCTTGATATTTTTGTTGTCAACATTTTGTTTTAATTTGTCATGTGTCTCCTATCAACAAGCTCAACAAAATTTCTGCATGAGTTTGTTGTATCTGGAATGACTTGAAGTAGTGTTTCTCAGTCATTTTGTATGATACCCAGTTTCTCCTCTGTAACCATTTACAATGTTGGTAAGCGTATTATGCCAAGTGTTTCAAAGTCCCCTTGTGGTAAAAATCAAGCTTTTAATGTAGTTTATATGTCTATGTGGTGTTTTTAATATGCTTTAAGACAAACCATGTGCAAATTCCCAAGTCAACACCATTGCTGAGTATTTTCTCTTTAAAACTGTGGTGAAACGAAGACCAAAGAGGTCAACGTGTGATTGTCAACGAGTGGATCTCTGAGCTGCTGTGAGTGAGTGGAGGCGGGGATAATTTACATATTCCTAGAACCACATATACTAAATGAGGCAAGGGTTTAGAGTTATATTCAAGCTGTTTTAAAGCTATTCAAGAAAAAAAAAAACTTTAAATATGTAATTTTGGTGATCAAAAGTTTTAAGGGATACAATTATTGACTACAGGGGGACTTTAAAATCTGTTTTAAAAGTTGTGTAATGTATTCCAGCCTTTAGCTAACCATGTTAGCGGCACCAAAGGACAATATAAACCTCAACCAATTGAAACCCAAAGTATCTTTTGTGTCTTTAAACACACTGTTCAATGTTTGTAGTGGATAGATGAACAAATAACTGATTTAATGGAAAATCCAAAATTCAGTCCTTTCAGACAGGCGTTTAAGATCTCACAAGAGTCAACAAGAGCTTTCATCACAACAAAGAACTTTACTTGATTTCCTCAGATGAGAGATGGAAAACCCTGTGGTTTCATATACCGGTACCTCAGTTTTCTCTGGTGGTAGTGTATGGTTTTTCTGATCTGTCTGTATCCACACTGCAGTAGTTGGTCTTTTGTCTATTTAATGTAGTCACACAGTAAAAATCTCTTTTTTTGTGGCTCCCAACTGTCAGGAAGATTGTTTTTTTCTGTACTGATCAATGAACTCTCACACTTGTGAAAAACACAGAGGACACACAATTATGGCTTTCCCCCCTAAAAGAGTGTAAAAGTACAGAAACAAGATGCCAGGAAAAAGAAAACAGCATGAGGTGATTACTTCTAGTTTATCTGTAAGAAAGGCATTTCTATCTCCCAGTCTGGCAACTTTTTTGAATAAAGAGGAAAAGCAAATTTTATTTAATGGCTCCACTCTATCACAAAGACCTTTAATCGTGTCATCATGGCGATGGCCTATATTTACAGACATATGTCTGGCGTCACATTACCATCACTCATTAACATTTATCAGAAAGCACATCTGCATTATTCATTTAGAAGTCTGTGTTTTCAGTTGTGTCATTTAAGTGTCAAGTTTGTCTCAGATGTTTCTAAAATTTCATTGGAGAAGCAAAACTGACACAAAAAACACAACTATGAACTTTATAAGTTCTTATCATTTAGTGTTGCAAGAGTTTGGTGAGAAATATTTAAGCTGATTCTGGGATCTCTGAAAATCAATAACATCAACATGAAAAACTATAACAACAACATTACCAGAGCAAAAATAAGCACAGGGGAAAATTTGATTCATCAAATGTTTTTTGTTAGGTCTCATTTTAGTACAAACTTTGTCTTTCCTTCGGACTAACACAATTAGACACAAATGGGTCAGTATTTGTCATACAGAGAGCTAAAAATAATATAGATAGTAGATCAGATAATTTGATTTGTCTAAGAATTTGATGAGAAATGTTTGAGTTCATATAGACCCCTTTTGCGCTGACGTCACAATTACGTCACGGCGTTAGCTGGAGGAAAACAAAGGAAAAACTGGAGGCAGACAATACAAACCAGCACTGTTTCGACTACATAATAAAGAGCTTAAAATATTATTATTATAATTAAATGTCATCTTGTTGTGTTGTTGAGATTCTTGCACCAATTTGAAATTTTATCGCATGTTTTCTAAACTATTGTGATTATTTGTGAATCATCTATGATTGTATAGCCTACATTGTTGTGTTTGATTGTGACTAGACACAATCTGAAGAACCTGGTGAGAAAGAATAATCAAATACATAGTTAAAAGATGTATTTGTTGTAGGCCTATCTGGAATTTTTATTTCTAGAAAATATTCACATCATTAAAATTGCACTGTAATGTCACATGTTTACATTGTCGTCTTCTGGCCTTGGCGCTGACTAGGCAGAGCTTCGAATCGTACCACACAACTTCTTGTCTTGTACAAAGTACAAACTTCTTGTCTTGTCTTGAACAAAGTCTTGTATGTGACCATTCAGCACATAGTTATAGGCATCTAAAGATTTATATGGCCTCAGTTTCTCTTCAGGTAGGTGTAAATGTCAGTCCACTCAACCGAGGTAGTGTTAACGTTAATCCTGTCAGATCATCAATCCATTGAGTGAGCGTGTATACGGGTCGGCCAATCTGGTTCCGTTAAAATTAACTTTTGCAAATAACAATCGCGGTCCTGGACAGTGAGTGACCTTACACATTAAGATAAAATCTGATTTTCTCCCGTCATTGTTAAAAAACAAGCTAACAAAACTTGCAAACTAGCATTAGTGAAGCGGCCAGGGAAACGTTCTGCCTCCACCTAAGCTCCGCCCACAAAAACCGTCACCATGTTTACTAACTGAAAAGGGGTCTATTGAGATCTCTGACTTTTGATTGAGACTTTATATCTTAGCAAATCTGAGATGTTGCTAAGATCTCTTCTGAAATGCCAGAGGAGAAACTTGTTTCACTTGATTGTTATCGTATTGGAGAAACATTTGTACTCCACATAATCTCATTACACTGTTGGAGAAAAAGTTAAAACTGACATTTTACTTTATATTCCTATGAATATAAAGTCCTCTCCATTAAATATATCCAATTTCAATTGCAAATAAGCCAGAAGTGAAATGGGTTGCAAACATTCATGTTGACTTTAGCGAGATCTCATTTGTGATTTTTCTTCCCTAAGAGTAACGGGCAAACTTACACAGGCAGATAAACTAGCCGTGCAATGTGTCTGTTTGCAGACAGTCTGCGGCAATGACCTAGAGAAGCTGGCCACGTATTGATTTTTCATCTGGGCCTTCAAGGTTCAGTCTCCAGGAAGAAGAGAGCAAGAAAACATTTACAGACACAATCCACAGCCATCAGACACGAGTCGAGGGTGACACACACACCAACACCGACACCAGATAAATACCAGCAGTCTCACTAGAGGAAAGGGCAAATTCACCTAATTTAGCATATAACCTCTTAATAATTATTTAAAGTGCCAGTATTATGCTTCTTCAAATATTACCTTTCATGCAGTGTAATATAATATTGTCAGGGTTCTGTCTGGCTGATATCTTAGTTTGGTGACAGAGCTCTGACATTCCCGGTTTGTTATGTGCTTGTGTTATAGTCCTGTTTGTTGTGAGCACATGGCTTGTCATGTGTTTCCCTGTGCCATGTGCTCTCCTGTCAATTGTCTAGCCCCTCCCATCTTGTTATCTGATTATTGGTTTATTTGCCCCACCTGCCTTCCTCGTTACCCACTTTTGTTTGCTTCCCTATTAAGTCTCCCTGTGTTTGCAGTCCTGTGCTGGTTCGTTGTCCATGTTCCCTTGTGTTACCTGCCTTGTTTTCCCCCCACGGGGAGTTTTCGTTTGTAGTATTTATTTATTTTCTATCTTTAATAAATGTTCACTTCTTCGCACTTGAGTCCTTGCTTCTTTTCTACAACCCATCACGTGACAGAACGAACCAGCCACATGAGGATTCAGCGGAAGAAGGATTCGCGCAAGCCTGCAGGCCTCTCCTGTTTCCTGCCCTCAATATAAACGTATATTGAAGTTCAGAGACTTGACCTCCCTCCCTCAACAAGGGACCAATGTGAGGGAGTTTGCCCTGAGATTCAGTGCTGCTGCAGAGGACTGGGACTTGGTGATGCGGCTACTAAGGACTTATTTGGTTATGCCCTTGATGAGCCCATCGACTTTGGGATAATGAGAGGGCTGAAATTTTTGACGTTTGAGAAATTCGTAGAATTACTTGATCGTCAAGAGAATCCTCCAGTCAAGGAAGTTATAGTTCCCCCAGCAGTGGCAGTTATTCAATTCAATTCAAATGTATTTGTATAGCGCGTTTCACAATACATATTGTTTCAAAGCAGCTTTACTGAAAGTGCATTTCAGAAATGTACATAGAAAAATACCGTTAGTTAATCATGTATTAATTTAGGGCATAACATATCGCCGGCATTGAGTCGTCTCTTCACAGGCGTCGAGTCGTCTCTTCACAGGCGTTTAGTCATCTCATCGCAGGGGTTGGGGCATCTAAGGTCTCCGTGAGAGGCTGGATACAAACTGTAGCTGACGAACGCTATTTACCTCGGGACTAGCGTCCTGAGATAACAGCAGAAAAGCAGATGGGAAATAATTAGCATAGCTGCTGTTCATAATATTAATGCATTCGATCTGATTCAACAGTAGTATAAAAGGTAAGCATTATGTGAATGCTTGGCTAAAGAGATGTCTTTAATCTAGTTTTAAACTGGGACAGCGAGTCTGAGCCTCGAACAATATCAGGGAGGCTATTCCAGAGTTTAGGAGCTAAATGCGAGAACGTCCTCCCTCCTTTAGTGGACTTAGATATCCTAGGAATGACCAGAAGCCTCGATTTTAGTGATCTTAAAGAACGCAATGGATTGTAGGGCGATAGAAGGTCCATTAAATAGACACTCAGTAGTAATACTTTGTAAATGATACAAAACTTAATAGGTAACCAGTGTAGAGATGATAAAATTGGTGTTATATGATCATATTTTCTTGCCCTAGTAAGAACTCTAGCAGCTGCATTTTGCACTAACTGTAGCTTGTTTGAGGATGCAGGACAGCCAGCTAATAAAGCATTACAGTAATCTAGTCTCGAGGTCATGAATGCATGAACTAACATTTCTGCATCAAAAACAGATAGCATGTTACGTAGCTTAGCAATGTTTCTAAGGTGGAAAAAGGCTGTTCTCGTAACATATGAAATATGATTTTCGAAAGACAAGTTGTGGTCTAGTATAACACCCAGGTCTTTTTACTGTAGTGGATAAAGTAACAGGACATCCTTCTAAATTAAAGTTGTATTGTACGAGGTTTTGTGGGTAGTTTTTTGGACCATAAG